>JAJOZX010001343.1:905000-912500 GCA_023014485.1 Bathynomus jamesi
TCCTTTAAATTGCGTGTCTTTCTCGACCTATAAAAAAAAAAACATTTCCTTCCCAGGGAATATCTTCGATGCTGTAATAATAATCTAATTAATTTAACCTAACCTAACTTAGTTTAATCTGACACTTAAAAAAAAAATATTTGTTGATGAGGTTCCATGTCGACGAAGTGTTAGCTCGAATTTTCTGGTTTTCCAGGTTATTTTCGTTGCGGCGGTGCGCGAGGTGTGACGAAGGCATTAGCAGTGCTGAGCTCGTGATGCGCGCCAGGGATTTCGTTTACCATGTGCATTGCTTCACGTGCGCACATTGCAACATGCAGCTAACGAAAGGGGACCACTTTGGGATGAATGGGGCCCTCATTTACTGCAGGGACCATTACCAGGTATGCACTACTGTAAAATATTCATAAATCAATTCCCGCACTTCTTCATAATTGTTCCTCACTCATTTTCATCGTCAATGAGTTTCCTCAACATAATAGTGCTACTGCCTTTGACATCTATTCTTTAAGATGTCGTAATAGGCTACATCCAAATAATTTTCAAAGGAGAACTGTCAAAACCCTAATACAAATATTACTGCATGGTTCATTGCTGAAATCGTGCTGTATTCACAGAATAAAGGGCAAGAGAATAAGGTTATTTATTTATTTGGTTGTTTCTGTGCGTTATCGTTTAGTTATCTTTCTATCTACTCTGTCTACCATTTAACTCTGGATCTGTCTGTCTGTCTGTCTGTCTGTCTGTCTGTCTGCTGTATCTATTGTTCAACGTATCATAATGCCGCACTAAAAATGAATAGCGTATAAGAAAGTGGTTACAATCACCGTATTTTATATAAATAAGTAATAGTTGGTTCATATTTTTATCGGTCTTCCTTTGAAGGACCCTTAAATTATTATATAAATAAAAGTATATCTAAAATGGAGCTAAACTCTTTTATGCATTTCGATTTTTTGAGTTTAATTATTTTTTTTAACCTCTGGTTTGTTCTTTCTTTCAGATTTCGAGTCCCATGGAAGGAGGAAGCATATCCCCTTTGGAGATTCCACCAGGGGGGCCTTTTCACGGTCCGGTAGTGCCCCCGGGGCCACTTCCTCCTCTCCCGCATTCTCACCACTCTCATCCCCATCTCCCTCCTGAGGCTTTGCAAGGGTTTCCTCCCCAGGATCCAATGGGAAAAATTCAATTTTTTAACGGGGTCGGGGCCCCACACAAAGGAAGGCCCAGAAAGAGAAAGCCGAAAGATGAACCGATGGACACCAATATGAGTGAGTGTTAAAATTATCACTTAATCAAAGACTAAATCCATACGTATACACACACACACACACACACACACACACATACACACACACACACACACACACACACACATATATATATATATATATATATATATATATATACATACATACATATATATACACAGTACTGTATATACCCATATATATACGAGTATGCCTATATATATAAAATATAATCAATGGACAGTTAAAAACAACAAGTTCCTCGATTATATCCTCTCGCTCTGTCCTATAGCTATGGACGTTATTTTTCTTCACTCACTTCATGGTTCGAGCACCTCCAATACCAAAGTCTGCATTGAAAATGCTTTCACTATAACTAATAACTAAGTTTGAGATTAATTTTCTGCGTAATTTTATTTTAAAATTTGTAATTAGGTTTTAATTTAATGTTATGTGCAAATTTTATAGACCGCAAATAGTTATTACGAGTTCAGAATTTTGTATTATTATTATTATTATTATTATTATTATTATTATTATTATTATTGAATGTTTAGTTTATTAATGTATGCAAACTATTTTATGCGCGAAACGCTGTAATATCGTCTTTTATATAAGGTAAAGGACACTAAACGAAAGAAATTGGAGCGTCTAACTTCAGTTCTGCGTATATACATTCTGTATTCCTCTCTAAGTGACACCATTGAGTACATAATTCTGGAACCATATGTCAGCTTTCCAGGACACACAATACTAACAAGCGGCTCCTCTCCCCTCCGGCCCTTGTTATTGATTGTTATTATTGTGTTCTCTGCAAACACCTCCACAAAAGTCATTCTTTCGCATGCCGAGGCAGAAAAGCGTCCCTAACGCGTAATGACTGACGCAAAGTTACCCATTTTGAATTTTTTGCCTATTTTTAAAACGTATTTGAGGCGTTCTTAAAGGTGACTTCCTTTACCAGAGAGTTTAATTTAATTCTGTTTCATAGCTACAATTTTTTATTTGAAGAAATGTCACGAATTATAAGACATAAACGTGTCCATAAATGATGTGGCGGAAATCGCAGGAAATTTATTTTCGTTTTATTTTTTTTTTTTTTTTAAACAAATTATTCATGGTCGAAGTTAGAGCGTGGCCAGCCTGTTATCGTTGTTTGTTTAGCCAAGACGTCTCTATTCTTCAGCTCTGTTTAGCATCGATTTGTTGGCTTCCGTGAATAAATAACGAAATAAATAAAGCTACTTGTCCTACGTTCCTTTTGAATTCTGCGGAGATAAGTAGAAGGGTGGAAGCAAATGAGCTTTAAGGTGATTTCGAGACAAGATTTATTCCCCATGTGCGCGTCACATGTGTGTGCGCGCATGTGCGTGAGAACAATAGAAGAAATCGCGTTGGATTTATGACGCGTTTACATAAGCATATATTCGTGTGTACATTTCCGCCTGTGTGAAATCCGATTATAGCGTTCGTTGTTGACGTAAAACATACGTTGATGCAAATATATTTAAATGAATTGGAGAGAAAAGTCAGTATAAATTTAGCCATCATGCTTTATATATAAATAACTCCCCATTGGTTAGAGGTCTCTAAACGCTGAATAAAATCGTCTGGCGTTAACTATATAAAATAAAACAGTGGCAACATAGAAGTTTTAAGGTTAAAAAGGAATGTTTAGTATATATATATATATATATATATATATATATATATATATATATATATATATATATATATATATATATAATAATATGCTTAGAAATTTTGTAATTAGCTTTTCGGATCTTCAAAAATCTTTAATGCATTCATTTGTCAGTAATAAAATATAAAGATAATTAATTACTCAATAAAAGTATTTAAATTAAAAATAAAGATGATAATAATTATCTTTATTATTACTTGTATATATGTTTATATCCGTTTTACGCAGATATATATATACTGTATATATATATATATATCCATACGTATACACACACACACACACACACACACCACACACACACACACACACACACACACATATATATATATATATATATATATATATAACATACATACATATATATACACAGTATATACACAGTATATACACAGTATATATATATTTTTTTTTTTCATTTCATTCGATTTGATGCGTCATTTTTATACATTTTCATTTGCATTTTCTTTTTTTTGTTTTCTTTCTTTCGACATTTTCGGTACAACAGCGTTTCTCTCCCGCCTCGAAATTTTACTCTCAAAACTGAATACGGTTCGAACTCACAAAAGAATATAACGAACAAGATAAGGAGAGAGAGAGAGAGAGAGAGAGAGAGAGAGAGAGAGAGAGAGAGAGAGAGAGAGAGCATGCATGCTCCTGAATACTTAAATATTGTTAAAAAAGAAAGCATTCAAAAATAAATTCTATAATTTTTTTTTATGAACACAAAAAATTCGTCGAAAGAAATCGGTGAATGAAAAGAAATAAAGAAATATCAAAGTTACTTTTTGGTTTCCATCCCAATGCTCCACCGAGAGCTCTCATCAATGACCATTTCAAACATGGGTTTTGTGGCTTCAAGTACCACGTCCGTGAGGCCTCGGAGGTGGACTTAAAAATGAATGCAGTACAATATATTTTATAAATATTTAACCAGAAACATATATATACACACACACGTGTGTGTGTGTGTGTGCGTGTGTGTGCGTGTGTGTTTGTGTGCGCGCGCGCGTGTACGTGCGTATTTTAGGGGAAATTTTGTGAAGGTAATCGGTAACTGGAAGAGATAGATTGTTTTTAGGAAAGTAAAAGACAGTGTGTGTAAGGGCGGTGTGTAAGGGCGTTTCGATGCATCTAAAAAAAAGCTTCTTGTATTTGGAACGATAATCTGAAGACCTCTTCAGAGTTCCAAAGAAATCTCGCGAAGAAAATGAAACCATTCCCAAGATGATAAAATCAGAGGGACGTAAAGAACCTTTAGAGTTCAATTCCTGAGTTAATTTCATTGAAATTTGATCCTTAGACAAACGTGGAACTCTTATTTGTAACAGGTTGAAGAAATTTCGCTTTTTTTTACGTATTAATGATGGACATTATCTCGAAAAATCTTCAAATTCATCCAAAGAAAGTTTCGATTTTGATTTTTAAGATTCCAAAACTTTTTTTTGAAACTGAATTCATGTCTATCAAATATTTCCTTCTATTTACGAGTCTATTTTAATAATTTCTTTTGTTCTTCGTTTATAGAAAAGATATTTGGTGTATCATGATTACTTTCTTTACAAAATAGTTAGTCTCTTTCTGCGTTTTCACGTTTGCAAATGGATTATAAAATGTTCTGCTTTATGTTTAACAGTAATAAAAGTATAAAAGTAATAATAGGTATAAAAGTAGGTAAAGAGAGAGAGAGAGAGAGAGAGAGAGAGAGAGAGAGAGAGAGAGAGAGAGAAAACGCTAATGTTTTCAGAACCAACATTTATTATTTATATTTAAGGTCAGAGAGACGAAGTCGTGTTTTTGACGGGGCAAAATTCCCGTTCTATGGCACCGTTGCCTCCTCACCACACATGTGTCGCGCTCACTCTTCGTTACACCCTCGAAGGTAACGCCTACTTAGCAGGAGGCCACAAAATAAAGTCAATATACAGGATTATTTATATATATATATATATATATATATATAGAGAGAGAGAGAGAGAGAGAGAGAGAGAGAGAGAGAGATTTAATAAAGAAGACAGAATGCCTTCATGTTTGTCGTAAGAAAAATGTTTGTGGATTTTGAGGCGAGATTGAATTATTGTGGATAGAGAGACTATAATAATACATAATTTAATTTAATAATTAATGATGTTTTTCGAGAAATTAAATTATAAAACGGTAAAAAACGTACTTTAAAATGCATTATTGTAATGACTTGTCGTTATTTTCATCCTAATAACACCATAAAGTTATCTTGGAAAATAGATATATTTTAATAGCGTTTTCACATACTTGCCAAAAAAACCTTACCAACAAAACGGGATCACGACACAATTAAACCGAAGCTAAAAATTAAATATTAATATTCTGTATATATATATATATATATATTATATATAATATTATATATATATATATTATATATATATATATATATAATATATATATATATATATATATATATATTGGAATTGTACGTCAGTTAAGAGAAGGTTTTTCATTGTTGTTTGTAAAGAAGAAAAAGACTTTTTATCCTCTTCTGCTGCTGACGATGGGAAAAGAAGAGAGAACATATTCGTAGCTAAAAAGGCAGAAGCCCTGTCCACGGGAGGCCAAAACGACACAGTGTCATTTGTGGCACCCCATGGAGCCCTTGTCACCAAAAAATCCCAACTCCCCTTTCAGGCGAGATGGTAACCATTGCGAACAAATCTGTTCCAAAGATCGGTCTTGGAAGCGGTGTGGGAAAATGAGTGTCAGGACAGGTATATCGCCTTTATTGCACTTTATTAATGCTCGTTCGAGACATGAATTAGAACGCCATTACGTTCACTTTCGTTTTCTTTAGTTCCAATCTTGAGTTTTCTCTTCGTTTTTCTTTTTTTATTATTAATCTTTACAACGGAAGCGTTCTTAAATGCTGTTGTAGGGTTTTTTTTTTTTGCTTTTTACTTAGTCATGCCGTTACTTTAAGCCATTTTGATGTATCGGTAAATTTAGAAAATTCACTCATTTGATTAAGGAGTGACTTTCAATTTTCGACACGTTATTCTTTCTTTATAATAGAAAAAAATGTAATTTATTTTCATTAGGTTAGCATTTCCGCGTGTATATAATATATTATATATATATATATATATATATATATATAATATATATATATATATATAGATGAAAGTGAGAAAAGACCCTGTTGATTGAATCGTTTGGTAATATGACATATTCACGGCACGCAAATACCAACACACAAATTCTATCACATAATTTAATAAATGGATGCGTGTAATTCCATTGGTGAGTCCATTTCTCACAAACCATTGTGATCGTCCGGGGCTGAATCCTTATCGTCCCGATGGTTCTGCCTCCCACTGAGCCCGGTTTCACAATGAAATGACAAAGGCAGAGATGAAAGGAAGTACTGTATTTTGGGTGCACAGATCCCATTATTTACCATAATATAATAGCATAATAGTTTTAGAGTCAGTACCGACAATAAGGACCCTTTCAACATCCACTCATACTACGAAAGAAAATGTTTCATTCAGGCTTTCATGGAACCTCGTGTTTATTTTCGAACGAGAAAGGTTACTACTGCCAGATACGCTTTTTTTTTATATTATTGTATGCGTTCATTCTATTTCTCACTTTTCCTTTTACTCAATGTCCCATTTTGGGTATTTATTGTCTCTTTACATAATGTGAAAATTTCTTATCCTATCTCTATTCATTATTAATAGGGACCTCAATGTAATGCAGCTATTTGGAAAATCGTATACGTGTATCTCAGTTTGAAATAGCTGCTGCAACTACATTACTGCAAAATTCGCAAATATTTTAATTAATAATTAAAAAAAGTAAAAGAAATTTAATATGAAACAGGAGTGTTATGAAATTCGCGTTTAGTGTTAATAAAACACCGAAGTCATTAAACGTACGATACTCTAATTTTTAAAGCATTTATTCTGAGAGAATCCCGTATACTGTATTCCTATTCATGCCATCAAAGAGTGTGACGTATAACTTTAGCTATCTCTTTAGAGTTAAGACAGATATTTCTTTATTGATAAGATAAATATTACAATATTACCACAATATTAGAATAATTTTAACGCACAACGTAAAAATATTAATTTAACTGTTAATATTTCTTTTTATTTAATTTGACCCTTAAATTTTATAGGCTTTACTGGGCTCTCAGTTTGCTTAAAGATAAAACCTTTCATTTCATACGTAATTATAATTAAGTAATATATGGTATGCAAATACAATGAGAAAAGTACTAATTATTAATTAATAAACGAACTTATAATTGGATATTAGAACTGATATGTAATACAGTATATATTTAACCTTAGAAAACATGTATACATTTAATTTCAAAAGTCATTGTTATAGATATGAATACAGTACAAAGCAGTATTGTTACGTACGAGAAATGAAATCGATAATACAGTACGTACATTTAATTCCAAATGACATTAATACGAAAATCTATCAGTATTCCTTTATTAAGAGAGATTTCAGCTTCTTGATATCAGTTGTGCTTAAATCACTCCATAGTTTTACCAC
>JAJOZX010001343.1:915000-928519 GCA_023014485.1 Bathynomus jamesi
TCTCTCTCTCGCTTGTATATATATATATATTTAAAGCTATATACATCTGTACACAGTTTATTTTTGCACAAATGTTACAGAACGTGTTTTGATCATGCAAAATCGCGTGTTTTTAATTTTAGTATAATTTTATTATAAAAATAAAAATAAGATCAGTTATACAAATTCTTTAAATATATTTTCTTGAGGTTATATTGAATGTGTTTTATTTCAATATTTTTATTGTAAAATGCTTTTCAACTCCATTGCGAGTTGCATGAAGAAAGAATATTGCAAACATTTATTAAAGTAATTTATTTCTTTCCCGCAGTCATGCGCTCATTTACCCAAGTTCGGAATCGCAAAGATATAATTTCAACCTTTGGTGCTCGCTTTTAAACTTAACTATACGAGGATAGGTTTTAGTTTATCGATTTAAACCCGAGCGTATAATATTCTCGCGAAAGTCATTGCAACCGCCCTTATTCTTAAACTGTCATTTTAGTATAAAAATTTCATTAAAGCGAGTGAAAATACATTTAATTTAGATAGAAAATATTGTCTTCAGACGTTAGCTGTCACGAGGCAGTCAACGTACAAGCAATAAGTTAACTTTAAATTCTTTCAAATTAGCAAGAATTTGTTTTAAATGCACGTATAATACATGACAACATTTATCTCCATAGTCGAGAAAAATAAAAACACGCGGTATATTATGTTACGCAAAATTAGGAATAATATTCATTTCTTTTTCTTGGGTTTCTTTTTAACTTCTAAAATTCTTTTGAAAATTTTTGTTCGTAAATCAAGTGAATTTTCTCATTTGCCCTCCAATAAATAACATTGAAACGCGACCATTCTGAACACGTTTCGGCGCTGCCCTTCATCGCGTGCCGTTGACTCATTTTTTAAGCAGTTTGCGTAAATGCGAACCATCGCCCTCCGCGCCTCGAAATCCGTTCCTTTAAACATCCTAAATAGGAGAACAGGCATTCATATATATATATATATATATATATATATATATATATATATATATATATATATATATATGAATGCTGACCTCATAATATGTGAAATGACCTCTTGAAAAGGTCATTAGGGTCTTCACGAGCGACCTTTGAACTTCGGCCAGGATTTATGATCAAATGAAAGAAGTAAACTGGAGATCGGTCGAAATGTTCTGAGGTTTCGACGTTTGTGGAAAGAATTTAATGCTAATGATTAATCATGGCTTCGACTCCCCTGTGGCAATTGTTGCCTTGCATTTTGAGATGAGTGAACAAAGTTAAAAGGCTTTCCGCTGCTCTTAAATAAACATCCCCCACTGATCACACGCACTCTATATATATATATATATATATATATATATATATATATATATATATATATATAATATATATATATATATATATATATATATATATATATATATATATACAGTATATATATATATATATATATATATATATATATATATATATATATATATATATATATATATATATATATATATATATATATATACAGTATATATATATATATATATATATATATATATATATATATATATATATATATATATATATATATATATATATATATATATATATATATACACACACACACGTGTGTGTGTGTGTGTAGAAGTAAAGGTAGTAACTTTATTTTAAATGAGGACGAGAAACAATCGTTTCTCGTGGCATTTCTCTTATGAAGTCGTCATTGAATGAAATCGCGTGGGACGCAAAGCGACGAATGTGTCACCGGACACCGACGATGAACACAAATTAAATACGTTCAAAGACGAACTCCTCAGTAACAAACCGTTTCAGTCCTTGCCCTTCTCTCTGTCTCAGAGGGCCTCTGTGTGAGTGCCAGATAATGGCATCAATCAATCAGTGCCATGGAAGGCCACGCATCCCGATACCTGCGGAGCGTGCCTCCGCACTCGATCGCTCAAAGGAAATTCATTAATTGTTCCGGTTCGCGTCCCCTCAATGTCTCACGGAGAGATGAGGGGACGTGGCATGTGGTATCATGAGAAGGAGGACAAGAGCCTTTGTGGGTATTATCGGTGGTATATGGGCATTGTGGGAATATTTCAGTTCTGGCATTCTCCGTTCAACTGAAAATTAAACTTCTTTATTTCAAATGCAAATTCTCATTTCAGAAACGTCATCTATAAAAGCAAAATGTTTTGCATTCGCCAAAATTATTAAAAAGGAACTAGTTTCAGCTACTAGAATTTTGCCAGATCCTACCAAAATAACAACTTAATTATAGTTACAATAAACCAAATAAAAATTATTATTAATTATATATATATATATATATATACAAATCACCGTTTCTTAAAAATAATTGTTTAATTTAACCAAATATGGAACGATTTTGAGTCAGGTTTATTTTGCAGTTTCAATATAATTGGTTCATAATTGGTGTCAAAAGAAAAATTGTTCCAGCGCTATGAACTAGAATTGCTCCATAGAGAACACCGTTTTAATTCCAATTATAGAGCAATTTCTTTGTAAAACGATGGTCCATCATAGAAACCGTTGGAACATCTTTCCTTTTTGGATCAACTTTGAACCAATTATACAACATTATAAAATGGAATTGAATCAGAACCATTCAATATCTGATTCAGATGGAACAATTCAAGTTTTAGAAACGGTGCTCTGTATTTTACGGTGTAGGATGAGAGTAGAAAGCAACTCTCTCCTAGATTAGATTACTCAAATGAGGTGGGATGCTGCAGAGGGATGAAACCCAGGTCGGCCTGAATACTTTTTGGAAACAACAACAAACACACACACACACACACACACACACACACACTTCTCTCTCTCTCTCTCTCTCTCTCTCTCTCTCTCTCTCTCTATATATATATATATATACATTTATATAATTAAAATAATCAATTAATATATTAAATTTTGTGTGAATGAATCTGTTGAAGGTGAAAACTGCAAAGGAAATTTTTATTTTTTAATATGTCTGCATATTTTAATCGATTCATTTTAATTATTTACTCACATTCCAGTAATAATAATAATAATAATAATAATAATAATAATAATAATAATAATAATAATACCATTAAAATTATCAGTAAGTATTATCATTAAAATTATTAATACAAAAAATTGATATTAGCTTTAATAGTTTAATCTTATACAACGAAATTATATAATTAATAATAATAATAATAATAATAATAATAATAATAATGATATTATTATTATTATTATTATTATTATTATTATTATTATTATTATTATTTTATAATGTTAACGTATACGGGTATATTTCTTATAATTAAGACATAAAGACGAATTTTTGTTAGTGTAAAAACCGTGTTGTGATTTGAAACTAAAGGCACAACTCTGAGCCCATGACTTTCGAACACAAAAGTTTTTTTTTTAAATAATTTATTTGTTTTTCCCCCTGAAACACCTCTTAAATTTCTCTTATTTCCCCCTAAAATGACTTAAATACCCCTCGGTCTTAAATTCCCAAATTCCCCTCAGAATGTAAGGAGACAGGCGAAGCGAACATGCAACTTTTCTCAAGGCCCGCGAAATATCGGTATCTGAGGCCCGCGACTCAACCATTTTTTTTTCAGAAATCGATTTATAACCGCATCTCTCGTATAACAGTCACGACAGTTATCGTTAGTATCATTTTAACAATATGTCTGTACCAGCTTACAGTGATTTTTTTTTCCCGTACAGACATACCCAAGACACACGCAGGGTAGCGGGTTAAGAAGCGTGGCTTACAGAAAAGCGGAGGGAAGGTACATTAATGAAGTTATTCTCCGGCACATTAATATTCTATCGCTTTTTTATAAAATAGAAACGGAATTTAATTTTATCCTCGTCATTATAATTCGTTCGTAATATTTATAATTACGTAATTATAGCTATAAGAAAACATTTTAAAATTAATAGAGAAAAATTTGGCGAACGATAAATTTTGAGAAAGAATTAAGCCGAAACAATTTGGTATTATTGGGAATGCGCCAAGGAAAACATTCGTTCACTGGTCACCAGATGACGCTTAACTATTTGTGGTATTTTTGGATGTCACAGAAAAGGCAGTTCACAATCACTCTTTATATATATATATATATATATATATATATATATATATATAAAGCAGTCGCGTTATATGATGTAATAAATTTATGATGATGGCTTTTACGAAGGTGTTCTCTCATCGATTGAATTAATAATAATTCATTTGACGTTTCAATATCATTTTTAAATCTTCTCCAAAATAACGTAATTAAGAAAGAACGCGAAAATGTAACGTAGAAACGTTCATAGCTGCAAATGTTTGAAGTTTCTCCGAATAAGAAGAAGCGTTACAGTTTTTCTCATCAATTAAGTTTGACACGGTTACATCCTACTTGTCAGGCTAATTTAATCTCAAGTTCAGTGGAGCATTAAGACGGGAGTCGCTTGTCCTACAACTCTCGAACGGCATCAGTGACATTAACGATGTCACCGGAGTTTCAAACTAACTTACAATACCTTCCTGCTTGTGTTCGGATTCATTAATTACCTGTAATTATTTTCAGAATTATTATTATTATTATTTTGGTCAGGAATACCCATTTTGAAAGACATTTTGAAAGAAACGGTACTTTTTTGGGGTATGTGGTAATAATGCAGATAATTTAAAGTCGAGAATGGAATACCGTAGTAATAATACTGCTACTACTAATAATAGTAATAATAATAATAATAATAATAATGATATTAATAATAGCGGTCTGAATTTTAATTATTTTTTCGGAGCCTTTTTTTTAATTATTTAAAATTATTCCTTTCTACTAAAGAAATTTTATTTACGACAGCTTATTTGCTGGTTATTCCCAGCTTTCGTGTATATATATATATATATATATATATAAGGAAAGAAATAAGGAAAACCTATACTAGAAAATAGAAGAAAATCAAAACGCTTTCGGCTCGGCTAATAGCTCCTCATCAAATTACTAAAAAAAAAAAAAATCTCAAAAATTAAGATTGAAAACAAAAGACTAAAATAAATTAAGAGAGAGAGAGAGAGAGAGAGAGAGAGAGAGAGAGAGAGAGAGAGAGGAATAACATTTTAACGGAACGGAATATTTTAACGGAACATGGAACGGAAGAACGAAGTCACAGACATCATCTTTTATTTTTCAAGAAAATGTCAGATAAAGTCACTTTTGATTTATTTTTTGCTTAATTATTATATATATATATATATATATATATATATATATATATATATATATATATTGTTAAGAAAATCAAACGCCATTTGTGAAAATTAAACTACATTTGTTTCATGTCATTTCATGAATGTTGTTGGGAGATTCGTTTGTATTTTACTAAATATGTTCCTTTGAATTGTTTCGGAATTTGTTTCATGGACCTTCTTCAAACGGGAGTGGAACGTACAATTCCTCAAAAATCACTGAGCACACGGATAGAAAGATTTAGAAACGTTCCACACTATCAAAGAAATTCCGAGAGAACATTTATTTGGAAAGAAAATTCTCTGAAAAGTGACCAGTACGACATAGAAGATACAAATAGAACATTAATTCAGTTATAAAACAACTTCAAATGTTTTTTTTTTATTAAAAACTCAATTAGTTTTCAGTACGTCCGTATTTTTTAGCTTTTGTTAGAATTCTACTATCGGCCTGGCTATGCGTGGTTAGAGAGTGTCGTATATGAAAGAATAGGCAACTATCCTTATCTATATAACCTGTCTAACCTATTTAAACTGTCCAGGTCTGTAGTTTCCATTATACAATTCAATGAACAGTTCCTACAAGGAATAGTATAAATCAGACCCTTATTATTATCTTTGCATAGATCTAAGTAAACTTTGAATATTGTTCTTGCTTTTAATATATATATATATATATATATATATATATATATATATATATCCTTTGGAAAACAATTCTTACTCATAATCCACAAAAATTGTTAATTTTAAAATGTCTTAACATTACAAGCTAATATTTCACGGAAGCAATAAAGGTTTTTCAATGAAGCAGAAGCGTGAACCTCATTAATAAAGTCTTTATCACTACAACCTCAAAGAACCTTCTTTCGTGTAATTCAGTTCATTTTTGGAAAGGTCACTTACTACCTGCACCCTCCCTCAGACGTATAAAGACCCAATATCGCTCCCTTTTCTCGTGTTTCTTGCGCAGAAAGAGCGAAAGAATTCCAATGGGTTATGTTTCTATATAGAGAGAATAAACAGAGGTCTGTGTTTATAGAATTCCTCAGAATCAGGCCATCAATTAGGGTACATTATTTTTCATTCATTTTCCTATAAGAGCTTTTAATAAACAGAGTAAATTATTTAGTTGATGATAAGAGGTCTTCAGTATTGTTTTATTATCAGTTAACGCAAAAGTTAAAAATCTCCATTAAATAATGAATAGGAGGGACCATTTGGAAGTCTTGAAATGTGCTCATTGTAAGACTCAATAAAAACAAAAGAGTAACATATATATATATATATATATATATATACAAACTCAGAATGGTCCCCTAACATATATATATATATACTGTATATGAAAATTATTTCACAAAAGTAACGTAACCTATATATAGGCTGTAAGTCTTTATGTACTTCAGTGTTCCTGAGGATGTCATTAGACGAAAGCGCTTGAGCACCATTCTGTGTTTCCTTTCCTTCGTGGTTTTATTCATCACATATATATATATATATATATATATATATATATATATATACAGTATGTATATATATTATAATGTTATAATGTTTCAGACCAACAAAGACCCTAGGATCCACTCATGGCTGGGCTACCTAACCGTGTTTGTAATTGTGTATTGCGCATGTTCTCCGTGGTGGCGGAGGGGACCTACAATTTTACGTGGGTTCCGAACCACAAAAACCTTAATTTTAGTGGTTCGGAACCCACGTTCCTCACGAGTGTAACTCACTTCCATTATTAACCATTGCGTGTTATTCTGAAACAAAAAAAAAAAATGTCCCACCCGCGCGACAACATTTGTTTTAGTTTTAATGT
The DNA here is from genome assembly GCA_023014485.1 of Bathynomus jamesi. Classification (NCBI taxonomy): domain Eukaryota; kingdom Metazoa; phylum Arthropoda; class Malacostraca; order Isopoda; family Cirolanidae; genus Bathynomus; species Bathynomus jamesi. Next base: position 922,058 of record JAJOZX010001343.1, read on the forward strand.
ATTAATTTTGTAAATTTAATTTAAAATAAATCTTCCTATGACATCGAACTTATAGGACACCCTGTATACACACACCACACACACACACACACATATATACACGCACAGTTAGTTAATTGGTCTTAAAAATAAATCTGCCGGAATGGATAACAACTGCAAGTGATAAAAGAAAAAAATGATCTTTCAGGAAAAACAGTGTGAAGTGAAACATTGGTAAAATGGGACGTGAAATTCAAACCAATCATCCTAATTGCAAACCTAATTCTAATTCTATTTCTAATTCTAATTCTAATTGTAAAATCATTCGAATTGACAAATATATTCTTTGAGAAAATCATTTTCTTGGATTATAATACCAACATCCAACACTCGAAATGATGCGTAATGCCGAGACTTGGCAACACCACTTCCCATTAGATCAGCGAGGTTAAGCGACGTTGAGCCTAAGTTGTTGGATGGAGGACACAATTATCATTACTATTAGTTTGTCGTAAAGTGACATCCCTTGAGTATTTACCAGGTCATAAATGTAAGAAAGTTGACGTAAAAGAAAGCTTAAAATTATTTACATAAATTTGGGTAGTCCTCGAAATTCATTTTAATAATTCATTTATGAAATATTTGTTGAAAAGATATTTAAGACACGGTTTTCTCTCCATTTTTGCCTTTAATATTTTTTTATTTGTTAACTTTTATTTCATTTTGGTTAATTTTCTTAAATTTTCTGGTGTTCGATTTTTCTTTACCACACACACACACACACACACACACACACACACACACGTTTTTTTTTATGTGTGTGTGTGTGTGTGTGTGTGTCTTCGAATAAACGAGATACCGACTTTTTAAAATCCATTATATCTTAAAATCTAATTAACAAACCTAATTTAACCTGACCTAACCTTAGTGCCATCGACGCAAGAAGGTCGTGACGCAAGTATTTCGGGCGTAATATGAAGGCTTGAAAGGTGTTTTCTTTTGAGTCATTAAGTACTGAGGTTCTCACTAATCTAGCCTAACCTAATCTAACCAAACTTTAGTTAATCTAACCTAACGTAACATAACGTAATCAGGATCAACACATCTTTTATTCCGACAGTAAAAATGCTTCTAGATTTTTTTAGATAATTTTTTAATGGGATCATATGTAGAATTCGGATCCCAGGTAACCCTAATGGAGAATACAGACCCCAACTTTCCCCTAATGTAGAATCCAGACCCCAACTTTCCCCTAATGTAGAATCCAGACCCCAACTTTCCCTTAATGTATAGATTATAGAAGCCAGACCCCAAACGAATCGTATAAGGACATCAATAAACAATTTAAAGGTTCATAGAAAATTTTATTATTATTATCACAAATAAAAACCATTAAAATCACACAATTGTAAAATCTTATGGATCAAATGTAGAATTCGGACCCCAGCCTTCTTTAGTTAGCTTTATAAGGCTAACTAACGAAAATATCACAACCTAACCTAACCAATCGTTAGGTTAACTGTACGCCCTTGACGATTGGTTAGGTTAGGTCATGATATTTTCGTTAGTTAGCCTTATAAAGCTAACAATGGTTCGGCTAAAACTGACTCGAATAGTTAAAGCGTAGCTTAAACATGGCCTCGGATGTTAAGGCAAATGTAGAAACTCAAATAGTTAAAGAGTAGCTTAAACAAGCCAAATGGAGAATACAGACCCCAACCTTCCGCTAATGTAGAATTCGGACCCCAACCTTAGTAGGGGTCCGAATTCTACATATGATCCTTTTAATGTCCCGAGGTACTAAAACTGTTACCTCATAAAAGTATTACCGCATTATATCTGTGAATTATCTATCACGCACTCGACCTCACTTATGCTCAGTTAACCACACACACACACACACACACACACACACACACACACATATATATCGTACATGAGAGAGAGAGAGAGAGAGAGAGAGAGAGAGAGAGAGAGAGAGAGAGAGTCTATTTGTATATCCGGAGTCCTGTAGAACCGTGCAAAATCCCCAACCACCCAATTTGAATTTATGATTGCTGCAATGGTCCGCATATAAAAAAATAATGCGCGGTTTGGATTGAAGGTCTTGTTCAGCAAATATCAGTGGTTCTGGGTGTAGTTGGTGTTCACTCTTAGTAGATCCAGATGGTTCTGGGTGTAGATGGTGTTCACTCTTAGTAGATCCAGATGGTTCTGGGTGTAGTTGGTGTTCACTCTTAGTAGATCCAGATGGTTCTGGGTGTAGTTGGTGTTCACTCTTAGTAGATCCAGATGGTTCTGGGTGTAGTTGGTGTTCACTCCTAGTAGATCCAGATGGTTCAATGAGATATTTTTTTTGAATATCCAAAATTACAGCAATATAATCAGTTTAATTTATTTTTTATTAAAATATTTGTTTTCTCCCTTTATTAAATAGAGACTTTATTTGTGTAGAAGTGTATTTTGTATCATTGCTTAATTTCAACGTAGGAATATTCTATGTGTAACTCTTAAGTTTTATATATATATATATATATATATATATATATATATATATACCGGTATATATATATATATATATACACACACACACACACAGATGTGTATATACTAGTGTCTGTATACGTTAGCTAGAGAGTTTGTTTATCACTTAACTGAGTCTTATTGTAGAGATGTATCCCTAAGTCTGTATCTATTCTCACTTACATAGATTACCTACAGCAATTCTAGGTCTCTTTATGGGTCGTACGCTAGACTATAAGTTTTTTCTCTTTGATGCTTAGATTATAATACAAATGACATTAAATGAAGGATTTAAACGTCTAGCCATTTCTTCGACCGGGGATTCTATCAACGGTCTAATAAACTAAATTAACCTAATCTAACCTAAATTAATCTCGCCTAACCTTTGCTAACATAACCAAATTTAATATAACAAAATTTGTTTATAAAATGTTACGTCATAGAATGACGTTAACTCAGAATATCTTAGCTTTCGTTAACTAAAACTAGAAAAGCATATTAACTAAACACCTTCATAACTAAAATTTAGTTAATTAACATTTATGAAAATTATTAATTTTGAAAGTAAACTAACAAACAAACAATAGTCATTTACTTCCCGCTTCTATAGGGTTTGCCTCCTAACACAATACAATAGGTATTCTGTTCTCCTTAATAAGCATTGGATAGATTACTGTATGTAATGTACAGTAATTGCAGCATGAGTTCCATTTCACAGTAACACACGTAACATAATTCATAATAATACTTGTAACACGATATTGTTTTTCGTCTTGCCCTTTCGACAGTTAGAAAAAAGAGAGAGAGAGAGAGAGAGAGAGAGAGAGAGAGTTACAAGGACAAGAGGAAGCCTCAAAGATCCTTCGGTCCACTCGGGGAGATTCCTGTTATTAAACTGGTTCATTCTTAACCTATTTTAGCAGTAGTAGAAAAATGGATAGAAAAGTATAAGGCTCTCTCCCCACCCCCTCCGCTCCCTCCCCGCCAGTGGCTGATATGGAAAAAGATTGAAAAAAATACCTTGACTCTGGAAAAGTAGCCAAGGAAATTTTACAAAAAAGAGAAAAATACTTGTATATAAGCTAGCTCTACAATTACGTTATGCACACACACACACACACACACACACACACACACACAGATAACCAATAATATACTTATGCCGATCGTACATCAACCGCTTTGTATCATCACAAAAACCTCGAACGTATGATTTTGATTTTATGCTAAATATTTACAGCTTTATTTACCGAGGTATTGGTCCAGCAAAGACCCCCATGACCTATTTCAGGCTAGCCCCAAAAGGACTAAGAAAGAGGTAAAGGTTAAACTCTCCATGTCTACAGCCACGTACGCGCAAAGCCATCATGCCGGCAAAGTGATGAAGTGCTTCTACAGGACAGGGGTGGAAACAAGAATTAAGAGCAGAAATCAGATTTTCCACACCATGCTCTCACCCGTCACGTGCATCCAGCCACCCAAGAGAGCGTTACAAGGAGTTACAAGGAAAATAAGTACCTCAAAAGGCCTTGCGGCCCATACCGAGGAGGTACCAATGGCCAGGGAAAATTTTCTACACACTCAAATAGTGTGCAAGATTTGGTCTAACCTTTTCTTGAAATGATCCACAGAGAAATTGTTCACAACTTCTGAAGGTAAACTGTTTCCACGTGTCACAGATCTTATCCGTAAAGTAATTCCCACACACACTAGTCCTAAACCGTTTCAAATCCAACTTCCAACCATTGTTGCGAGTTGGGTTATCATTTAAACTAAACATGCTTCTAAAATCGACATCGTTGAACCCGCGTAAGAGCTTGAAAGCCTCGATGAGTTGACCGCGCAGCCTACGAGTTTCCAGCGAAAACAAGTCCAGGGCGCGTAAGCGTCGATTGTAGTCCATATGCCTAACGGAAGGGATTAACTTTGTGGCCCTCGCCTTCAATCGCTCCAGCCTCTCAATATCTTTCCTGAGGGTGGGCGACCAGAATTGCACAGCATACTCCAGGTGCGGCCGAACCAGGGAATTGTACAGAGAGAGCATAATCTCCTTGTTCCGAAACTGAAATTGCCTCCTGATATAACCCAACAGCTTCTGGGCTTTCTTTTCCACCTCTACGCACTGTTTCGTAAACTTAAGGTCGCTGCTAATTAGCACACCCAAGTCCTTTTCCAAATCAGTCGCTTCGATATTACTCCCCAACATCAAGTAGTCCGACTTGGGATTGGCGTAGCCAATGTGCATCACTTTGCATTTACCCAAGTTAAACGGCATTTGCCATTTTCAGACCACTCTCCTATCCTACCTAGGTCCGCACGCAGTTGCTCGATCGCTTCGGGCGTCCCAACATTGGCCCCAATCTTGGTGTCATTAGCGAATTTGGCGATCCGACTGACGATGCCACCGTCGATATCATTTATGTAATGATAAACAACAGTGTCCACAAAACGGAACCCTGAGGAACCCCACTAGTGACCGAGGCCCAACCCGAACTAGCCCCTTTAATTACAACCCTCTGCCGCCTATTCTTCAGCCAGTATTTTGAGTTATAAAGTAGGCTATAAGTGAAACCATTAAAGTATATATTAATTCAAACTTATGTCTAAAGTTTACAAATATTATTAATTTTTTATATATTAGAGAGTTACAAGGAAAAGAAGTACCTCAAAAGGCCTTGCGGCCCATACCGAGGAGTACCAATGGCAACGGGTGCCAGGGATAATTTTTTACACCCTCAAATAGTGTGCAAGATTTGGTCTAACCTTTTCTTAAAATGATCCACAGAGGAACTGTTCACAACTTCTGAAGGTAACCTGTTCCACGTGTCACAGATCTTATACGTAAAGTAATTCCCACACACACTAGTCCTAAACCGTTTCAAATCCAACTTCCAACCATTGTTGCGAGTTGGGTTATCATTTAAACTAGAGAGAGAGAGAGAGAGAGAGAGAGAGAGAGAGAGTCTGCAATGCAAACTAACGACACAGGCACTGAAATGACTATAAGCTTGACCACACATTATGATAACACAAAACATTGTTGCTGAGTGATGATGGACCACTTTACGGAAACTTATCAACACGATGATTCTCTCTCTCTCTCTCTCTAATATATGAAAAATTATAATATTTGTAAACTTTAGACATAAAGTTTGAATTAATATATACTTTAATGGTTTCACTTATAGCCTACTTTTAACTCAAAATATTCAGTAAATCCCCTTTGCAGTATAGTGAAGAAAATAGAATTATTAATTGGCCACTACAATAGTCTCTCTTTCTCTGTCTGTCTGTCTCTCTCTCTCTCTCTCTGTCTGTCTTTTCTCTCTCATATAACTATCGTCCCATCATTTAATTTTATTTTCGAGCTAAGTAAATAACATTACACATTATACGTATGTTGTAGCATTTTTAAATGAAGTGAATTAGTTGTATAGCCAATGTGAGAGTCGTTACATTCAACTTCGACGCACACAAATCGAATTGGTATGCCAACGACATCATTCTTTTTCACCGTTCGTCTGTCTTTTCTAGTTGAAAATTCCGAGTTTATTTTGTTTGTCTGTTTTGTTTGTTTGTTGACAGTAGCGTTTTATATTATTATATTCTTGTTATTTGATGGTTTGACAGGATTTTTATTTTTATACAGGGGGGCCATAAGTCGCCTTGCCGAAATGAGTTTAACGAAACTCACTTCGGTAAAGCGATTTTATGGCCCACCCTGTGCAATGTTTCGTAGTTGAGTTTTCTTCACTTTTTTATTACATCGACTGTGTTTTCGCTATTCTTATTAAAAATAGATACTTACTAAAAGTAGTTATAAGTTTGAAACAATTTTGTTATTAACAGACCGGAACTAATATTGAAGTTAAATTTTTACCTTTGAGAAAAATTAACAATGAAATTTACTTCTGGGCATAAAAGTGAAAACACAGGATGGGCCATAAGTCGCTTTACCGA
>JAJOZX010001344.1:0-45000 GCA_023014485.1 Bathynomus jamesi
CTCTCTCTCTCTCTCTCTCTCTCTCTCTCTCTCTCTCCTGGGCCAGACCAGTTTCTCCCCCAGAGTGTTGCGAGAAGTGCGCGACCAGGTGGCTCCCCACCTGGCTACAGTCTTCAACAAATCGTTGGAGATGGGCCAGGTGCCTGGTGACTGGAGGGAAGCCAACATGACCCCTATCTTTAAGAAAGGGGATCACGAAAGTCCAGGGAACTATCGTCCCATTAGTCTCACTTCAGTTGTAGGTAAATTATTAGAAGGGATAATAGCTGATAGGATCGTTGACCATTTGGATTCCTACAAGCTGCTTGGGGACTCCCAACATGGGTTTAGACGGCATAGGTCGTGTCTCACCAACTTGCTCGAGTTTTTCCACGTCATGTTGAGTGAGTACGATAAGAGTAGGGCGATATTGATATACTTTATCTCGACTTTCAGAAAGCCTTTGATAAGGTACCTCACCGCCGGCTAAGGCGGCGAAAGTGCGCGCGCTGGGTATCGGTGGGGAAATAGGTAGGTGGATTGAAAACTGGCTGAGGAATAGGCGGCAGAGGGTGGTAATTAAAGGGGCTAGTTCGGGTTGGGCCTCGGTCACTAGTGGGGTTCCTCAGGGTTCCGTTTTGGGGCCGCTGTTGTTTATCATTTACATAAATGATATCGACGGTGGCATCGTCAGTCGGATCGCCAAATTCGCTGATGACACCAAGCTTGGGGCCAATGTTGGGACGCCCGAAGCGATCGAGGAACTGCGTGCGGACCTAGGTAGGATAGGAGAGTGGTCCGAAAAATGGCAAATGCCGTTTAACTTGGGTAAATGCAAAGTGATGCACATTGGCTACGCCAATCCCAAGTCGGACTACTCGATGTTGGGTAGTAATATCGAGGTGACTGATTTTAGAAAAGGACTTGGGTGTGCTAATTAGCAGCGATCTTAAGTTTACGAAACATTGTGTAGAGGTGGAAAAGAAAGCCCAGAAACTATTGGGTTATATCAGGAGGCAATTTCAGTTTTCGGAACAAGGAGATTGTGCTCTCACTGTACAATTCCCTTGTTCGGCCGCACCTGGAGTATGCTGTGCAGTTCTGGTCGCCACCCTCAGGAAAGATATTGAGAGGCTGGAGCGAGCAGTCCAGGCGAGGGCCAACAAAGTTAATCCCTTCCGTTAGGCATATGGGCTACAATCGACGGTTACGCGCCCTGAACTTGTTTTCGTTGAAACTCGGAGGCTGCGCGGTCAACTGATCGAGGTTTTCAAGCTCTTACGCGGGTTCAACGATGTCGATTTTAGAAGTATGTTTAGTTTAAATGATAACCCAACTCGCAACAATGGTTGGAAGTTGGATTTGAAACGGTTTAGGACTAGTGTGTGTGGGAATTACTTTACGTATAAGATCTGTGACACATGGAACAGGTTACCTTCAGAAGTTGTGAACAGTTCCTCTGTGGATCAGTTCAAGAAAAGGGTAGACGAAATCTTGCACACTATTGAGTGCGTAAAGACATTTAGGACCTCAGTCTGCGGAAATTTCTTTTCTATAAAATAGTTAATATCTGGAACCAACTTCCCTCAGAGGTTGTTTCCAGTCAAAGTGTAAATGTGTTTAAAAATAGGCTAGACAATGTACTGAATACTCCATAGTTCAAGACTAAAACATAAGAAAACTCTGCAGGAGATCGCTTGCACGGTGTCTCTGTGAGCAAGCTAAATATAGAGCTATTTATATATTCTCCACTTTCCTGTAAAATTTCCTTGGCTACTTTTCCAGGGTCAAGGTATTTTCTTCAACCTTTTTCCGTACCTGCCTCTGGCAGGGAGGGAGCGGAGGGTGGGGAGAGAGCCTTCTACTTTTCTATCCAGTTTTTCTACTGCTGCTAGGATAGTTGAAAGAAAAATAAACTTTTACAAAATTTTCCCTGGCACCCGTTGCCATTGGTACCTCCTCGGTATGGGCCGCAAGGCCTTTTGAGGTACTTCTTTTCCTTGTAACTCCTTGTAACTCTTCTCTCTCTCTCTCTCCATATATACTGAGTAGAGATAACGTACTGCACTTTTTTATATATTTAAGGTGAGTGACTTTCTGATCTCAGTTCAAGAAATGCCTAATTTTCTTTCAAGAAAAATTATCCTAAATTAAATTTTAATATCAAATTACGGGTTTCAAGATGTTCTCTGCAGTTTTGTAGGTTTCATACGAGCCATACCTCGTTATTCAAACTGCGACTGTCTTCTGGATGGCAAAACAAGCGCAGATAGCTCCACTATAAAGAAGTACAGCTCCTGTGTTTGAAGTGGTTTATCCGTGACTAACAAATTCTAAACACATCAGTTCAGATGTTAGATGGGTGTCATTATTAATTTTCAGTCGTCAATAATCTATAGAAGTTTCGTACAATACACACACACACACACACACACACACACACACACACACATATATATATATATATATATATATTATATATATATATATATATATATATATATATATATATATATATATATATAGGTGCGGCATAAGTCGCTTTACTGAGAATAATGAAAATACCTTGTAAAGAATCATATTATTATTTATTACAGAAATTGTTGCAAGTGCCCTACATCATGTTCAATACACACGTTGCATTTTTGAACCACTGAACAACGACCAGAAACCTCGGAATTTCGATCACATGAGGAATTTGATACACCAAGCGTTCGAGACGTTGAATGATAACAAAGAACTGTGCCGCGCTATTTGGTGTTCAGTGGTTCAAAGATGCAACGTGTATTGAACATGATAAAGGACACTTTGAACAATTTCTTTAATAAATAATAAATATTATTCTTCACAAAGTGATTTCATTATTCTCGGTAAAGCGACTTATGCCGCACCCTATATATATATATAATATATATATATATATATATATATATATATATATATATATATATATATAATATATATATATATATATATATATATATATATATATATATATTATACCCCGAATATTATATATTATACCCAAAATGGACAGGAAATTCAGAGAAATTCTAGAGCAAAAGATTTAGGGGTTGTAATGACTGATGATGCGAAATTTGAAACACAAAATAAGATAGCAGTAAACAGAGCAAAGAGAGTAACTGGGCAGATACTGAGAACCTTTAAACGAAGGGATAAGAATATAATGATTCCTCTACTGAAAAAACTGATCATACCAAATTGGAATACTGCTCGGTCATAACATCCCCATAAAAAAAAGAAGACATTAGACAACTAGAAGGGATTCAGAGAAGCTTCACAGCCAAGATCAAGGAGTGCAAAGAACTAAATTACTGGGAAAGGTTACGCGAATTAAACCTATATTCACTGGAAAGGAGGAGAGAGAGATACACCATTATTTACACTTGGAAAATAATGGAAAAAAACTAGTCCCTAATCTTACTCTGAACCCTGTAACTCCCCAAACAACAGTGGAAGGTAGAAAAGGAAGACTGGGTCGTGTTCCCAGATTAAAGGCTAGACAGGAAACATCTTTAACCCTGAAAGAAAATAGTTTTGTTGTGAGAGGACCAAAACTGTTTAATCAGCTGCCCAAAGACCTAAAGAACACGAGTGGGGTTGCAGTGGACATCTTCAAAAGAAGATTAGACGCCTGGCTCAGATCCGGGTGTACCTGGCTATTTGAGGTGGAGAGTACAAGAAACCAACTCACTATTTCACCAGGCCAACTCGAGAGGAGGGGCGACAAGCTTGACCTTCGTGAAATGAGGAATCATTGCGCGGAACATTTGAAAGGTTGAAAGGTATATAGTGGTGTAGTGGTTAGCGTCGCTGACTACGAATCCATCGGCCCCGGGTTCGAGACCCGACGGCAGCCGGCGCGCAGCAAAACCCAGCTGTTCATCCTTCCACACAATAAAGAAAGTGGTTGGTAGATAAATGGGTACCCTAAGTGGCCTAGTGGTTAAGACGCCGGGCTGCTAATGGGGCGTGGTTCGGATTCCACGTTAAACTGTAGGTCTAAGGTGGAGTGAAAAGCTTGACCTCCGTCAGAATGAACAATTCGGGCGGAAGCCAACCAAAGGTGTATATATACTTATATATATATAAAGCAAGGAATAAGAGGACGAAGAGATGGCACATGTTTATTTACAAACGTTTCTGAAATTTCAATTTCCATCATCAGTGCTAAAATTATAAAATCAAATATATAAAAAAAAAAAAAAAAAAATAATGAACGGAAATGTATACAATATACATTATACAATATACATTATACAAATATACATTATTTAAATAAACGTGTGATATTAATGGTGTGTTCCAGGATATATTTAAGTAATTAAAATTAAAATAAAATAATATAAGATAAAGAAGAGTGATCAATAGTCAAAATATGAAGTTAAATGTGAAGAAAATTGAGAAGAGTTGTACCAGGTTATTATCGGGGTGAGGGGACTAATTGAGCAGAGGGTTGGGAATGATTGGTTGTTGGAAGGAATTCATATTAGAAGAGTTGGAGCCAGACGGAATGATGGTGGATTTCTTCTCAGTGAGGGAGGATATGACAGTTTATCTGGCTATGTTTAAGTTAAAGCCAGAACGCTAATCGTTGAGAGTTGGTTTAATACACTGAGGATGCAAAGGGACTCTAGAATGCGGAAATTCGGTTAGATGGTTGGTTGCCTTAATAATTTTGAGTATTGATCACTCTTGTATACTTACTTTTGTTGAGTTTGAGCGACGGTTCAGGATTGACCTGCGGTCGACCCCTCTGCGGCATCCCGCCTCATTTGCGGGATTTGGTGAAGGAGGGAATTGCTGTCTGATCTCCTCCTGCCCTCGTAGCCAGCCACGCTGGCTTAAATATATCCTGTAAACACACCATTAATATCACACGCTTATTTAAATAATGTATATTTGTATAAGTTTCCGTTCATTATATATTTTTTTTTTATATATTTCATTTTTTAATTTTAGCACTGATGATGGAAATTGAAATTTCCGAAACGTTTGTAAATAAACATATACCATCTCTTCGTCCTCTTATTCCTTGCTAAGCTACGGTTTCCCAAGAACAAACCCTTCAATCAAGTTATATACTGTACACCTCGGTGGTGTAGTGGTTAGCGTCGCTGACTACGAATCCATCGGCCCCGGGTTCGAGACCCGACGGCAGCCGGCGCGCAGCAAAACCCAGCTGTTCATCCTTCCACACAATAAAGAAAGTGGTTCGTAGATAAATGGGTACCCTAGGTGGCCTAGTGGTTAAGACGCTGGGCTGCTGATGGGGCGTGGTTCGGATTCCACGTTAAACTGTAGGTCTAAGGTGGAGTGAAAAGCTTGACCTTCGTCAGAATGAACAATTCGGGCGGAAGCTAACCAAAGGTTGAACCAAACCAAAGGTGTGTATATATATATATATATATATGTCACACACAGACCGTGCAGGGAACAAAGAACTCTTCTGGGAAAATTAAATCCACTATAGTCAGAATAAGTAATGGTAAATGACAAACACTAGTTTTTTCCTTTTTCATGATGTTAGTCCGAAGTGGGCAACGGGTCACTCGCAAAGAGGCCCCAAATATAGCTTCCCTCACCAGCTATCTGCCAAGTAGATAGGATCCAGATTTGGGACGGGATCTAGGGTTTAAAGCAACCTAGCCCCACTATATTTAGAATCTCAATATAAGCAAGAAACTCATTCACGTCGGAATTCCATCATGAAACGGACATGTTAAGTGCCTTGAAAAGTGGACGCTCAATTTTGTCAGTTGGGGTTTAAGTTTTTAAGTGGTTTTGGGCTGAAAATACAATAGTTATCCCTTTTTCTTTGATGTATTCAATCCGACGTGAATACAACGAGTTTCTTGCCTATATTGAGGTTATAAATATAGTGAGGCTAGGTTACTTCAAACCCTAGATCCTGTCCCAAAGCTGGATCCTCTTTGCTTGGCAGATAGCTGGTGAAGGAAGCTATATTTTGGAGCCTATTTGCGAGTGACCCGTTGCCCACGTCAGGCTAACATCATGAAAAGGAAAAAACTATAGTGTTTGTCATTTACCATTACTTATTCGGACTATAGTGGATTTCATTTTCTCGGAAGAGTTCTTTGTTCCATGCACGGTCAGTGTGTAACATAAAAGATCTCAGGGGACCATTCTGAGTTCTAACCTCCCCCCCCATATATATATATATATATATATATATATATATATATATATATATATAGCGTACATAATTTACAATCAGGTTACGAAATATTTTCTTTTATAATTCATGCTTTTTCTACCTCGTTTGGAGAGACTTTAAAGTTTTTTAAAATTCGTAAAACTGTAAGACTGTTTGGGGGGTTTCTACGTGTTTCGATACCTGCCTGAAATATTTGCTATCCTAGCATCTTAAATCTATACGGTAACTCGACACTTTTCATCATTTGAAAAATGACAGTGTGAAAGATATAATAAATCGATTAAAGTCCAATACTGTACTGCTCTTTGGTTGTGCGAATCATTATATAAGACTCACTCCCTACATATCGAAAAGGAAGTTTGGCCTTGGCTCGGTATAGGTAATACCTTTCCCCATAAGCGAATTGAAGACACCGAGGTCGGGGTTCAAATCCAGATATAGTGCTGGCTAATAATAATCCAGGAGATAGCGCAGTGGTTCGTGTTCATCTAGCCTGAGCGCTGTGCCAGTTTCTGGTACTCCTCACTAATTTTTTTTTTATGCATGAAGGAGGGGGCCAGGGGCGAACGCCCACAATAACACCCCCCCACCCCTCACCTTCCCATAGAAAAAGAAGAAGAGATCGGAAATATAAATATTATTCTTAATATTTTTTTTAACCCTCTATGGACAAATTTCTGACCTTTCATATACACGCATTTATAACTTAACACCCTACAGAAAATTCTATCAATAAAGGTTGAATTTTAAAAAAGATTGCGTAGTGTGTAAGGTATGTGTAGTGAGGAATAGAGGGAGAAGTATTTGTTTAAGAGGATCCTGAACTGCTCATAAAGTAGATGAGACACGGAAACTAAAGTAAAAAGTTAACGCGCAACTTGTCTTATTGCCTAAACAATGTTTGTCTGCTAATATTTATTGCTTTTAAAATATTGGAATTTTATTTATTGCCTACAAATTACCACGAACTTTAACGAACTCATTACATGACGTCCTTTCATGATAGTCTTGATAGAAAAGGAAAAAGTAGACGTTTAATTAATTCATTTACTTCGTATAAAATTATTCAATGATTTCAGTCTCTAAAAACGTCGTCCATTTTGCATGATCCGAATTATGCATTCAGAATTTTCCTGCCACTTTTTACCTTTCACTGATATTTTCCTTTGTCCGCATCTGACAGAAAGTTATTTTTTTCACTATATATATATATATATATATATATATATATATATATATATGCATTAAAGTAAGTAAATCCCAAATTATTGTATACACGAAATAGCTCAAAGTTTATGTACGCATTAAAAATATATGGGAAGAAATTCATTCTTGTAAACACTAATATGTATTTAAATTTTGCAACTGTGTGTCGAGTTATTATATTATTATATATTATATATGGCGTATATTATTATTATTATGGCGTATATTATTATTATGGCGCACGGTAAACCGAGTTACTTTACGAGTTTTACATATAATCAGATTTTAAATTAATTACATTTCACGTGTTAATTAATTACTGTTATTTTACTTCAGTTATCACGCGTTAATTACTGCTTCTTTACTCCAATCATTACAGGCATTATTAACGATTTTGTAATACATCAGTACGATGTATAAAGCATTAATAAGTACTTATTTATGTATGGTTAGATGCGCATCTTCATTTGCCAAATATAAATGAGTTAGTTTTTAAATTTTATTTCAATTATGGAACCCTTTTGACATAACTGTTGAAGCAAATATGCTTCATCTTCCTATCTTGAAGTTCATAGTATTTCGACCCACTATATATATATATATATATATATATATATATATATATATATATATATATATATATATATATTATAAATAGTCATATATATACACAAAAGATTTAAGGAAACGAGATATGATTCAGTTATTTAATTAAGATTTGGGAAAAAGATAAGAAAGGAAAAAATTATTGAAAGTCATTGATCGAAATCGACGATCGGCATCAAATCCTTAAAACAACTTTTTTTTTTTTTTTCAGGGACTTTTATTTTCCTCATTCGAGGAAGCGGCGAAATTTCTGAAGAAACGGCTCGTCAGTTTGAAGCTTGGTGGGCGGTTCAGGTCGCCCACGCTTCACCCCACCTCCAACCACACCTCACGTTCTTTCAACCACGCACCCAACCCACGCTCATCCACATGCTCAATCCCATGTTTTGGATAAAGTATCATCGGAGCATATCCATCCGGCGCTTCAGGTTCGTAGATTTTCTGAGGTTATCCTTCAAATCCAAGATTATCAAGTTTTCTTTGAAAGTTATCTTATGGAATTGATCAGATTTGAGCAGATACTAATGTAATTCTTTTCTTGATTGTTGTTATGTTCTGTGCTAGAAATAAAAAGTACATTAAGTATTAGTAATAGTAGTAATGTTATTATTATTATTATATATTATTATGGTCAATAATTATGGTCATTATTATTATTATTATTATAAGTGATGATTTAATTTAATCTTAAAAACAACACTTTCCTTTTTAATTCTCCTTGCCAACTTGCACCAGACCTTATCAAAATTTTAAATTATATATATATATATAATATATATTATATATAATAATATATATATAATATTAGGTTTAAAGGTCAGTACTCTGAATGCGTTTTCTCGACAACAGACGATGTCTTCCCCATACGGAGCGCAGAAGACACGGATGAGAACAAGTTTGATCCCGAGTTCGAACTGCCACGACTCCATCGGTGGTTCGCGGAGAACCAACACCCCACCCGACTCCAGGTGAGAGACGTGCCCCATCCCCCTTTCCTTTGAATATTTGATTAGGGTATTATATCAGGTATGGGAGCAACAGTCTGCCTTTCTGCCACTCAAGTCGCGAGCACATCTGGTGAGAGAGTAACCGTTCAAAGAAGGAGCGAACCAGCTTTGCTTTTTTTCTTTTTTAAGAACTTAATAAACTTTACATGATGGTAAAAAAGTGGTTTAACACTTAAATTTCTTAATTACAGAAAGGGTAACTTAAGAAAGAGCAATAAGAGGTTTTTAACAACAAATTAAATGTTAAATTGAGGTATATGTGTAGTTGTCACGTAAGTAAAATCATTAAGAAAAAAAGAACTTCGCTTAGCTTTAGTTCATTATGTATTGGTAGTGGTTAGTGGTGAGGAAGTGTCTTCAGTAAATTCCTAACGTATAAAACGAACTTTCACACGCTCTCCCCTCCCTAATCAGATCACTTGGAAAAGTAAAATTGAATTTTATTCCGTTTTTTATCAACATTTCTTCCATGTTCCGACATTATTTCCCGATACAAGAGTTTGCCATTGGAATATTTTATACGGGTCTCTTCACGTCTTCTGGAAATACTCATTTAAATTTTTTATAATTTAACTCATGAGTTTCCTTCGGTATTCGGAATTAGGTAAAAATATTGTGTATTAACATTTCATTTCGGACTCTTTTTAAATGAACACACACACACACACACACACACACACACACACTGACTACTTAAAATTATATTGTACATATTTCACATTACACACACACACACACACACACACACACACACACACACACACACAGATATTGACTACTTAAAATTATATTGTACATATTTCACATTTACACACACACACACACACACACACACACACTGACTACTTAAAATTATATTGTACATATTTCACATTTCTTATACACACACACACACACACACACACATATATATATATATATATATTATAGGTATCGTTATTTTTGTAGTTTTCCAACAAATTTTTAAGATCGTCCTGCGACCAGTCTGCACCATCCATTTTCATCTGTGGGATCTGATGAAGGAGAGAGTTGCTTTCTACGCACATCTCAGGGATTAGTGAAATCTGTTTTTAAATGTTATTAACTGAACATTTCTATAGAGTGTGGTGTTCTTTCGTTACAAGGAGTTACAAGGAAAAGAAGTACCTTAAAAGGCCTTGCGGCCCATACCGAGGAGGTACCAATGGCAACGAGGCCAGGGAAAAATTCCTACACCCTCAAATAGTATGCAAGATTCGGTCTAACCTTTTCTTGAACTGATCCACAGAGGAACTACTGTTCACAACTTCTGAAGGTAGCCTGTTCCACGTGTCACAGATCTTATAGGTAAAGTAATTCCCACACACACTAGTGCTAAACCGTTTTAAATCCAACTTCCAACCATTGTTACGAGTTGAGTTATCATTTAAACTAAACATGCTTCTAAAATCGACATCGTCGAACCCGTGTAAAATTTCGATATAGTAGGCCTATATTGAACAGATTGAACAGTTTTGAGTCTCGTATCTGAATTTATCATCATCGTTCTTAGGAACGATGCATAACGTTCGTGTCCGGTCATTCCAACGTGTTACCATTAGGAACTGATATTTTAGGTGTTTTTCCAAACATTTATCATGTATCGTTCACGTAATACACAACTTCAGGGATTTCAGACGTGATCAGTAATCTTCAGCTTTCGTTTCGGTTATCTTAGAAGTAAAAGTTCTTTGTATGGCTTTAATATCTGCGATATCTGGTTTCCTGTGCGAACTTCTGGGAACGAAATAGTATTCAGTTACTGGGAGAAACAGACTCTTTCATAATTTAAGTATGATTTGCTTTCTTCGGCTATAAAGACTCTGCCATATGATTCTCATAAATTTTTCTTTTCTTTGCCAATTTCACTGTAGTAGTCTTCTCTGAACTCTGCTTCTATTTGTATTATTACTTATACTCGTGTGTGTGTGTGTGTGTGTATATATATATATATATATATATATATATATATATATATATATATATAAAATAACAAGCCTGAGCACGCGTAGTTTTGTAGGAAACAAAATTGCCCTACCAGGATTCGGACCTGGGACCTCCTGAGTAGGAATCGCGAGCGATACCACCACACGATAATGATATAAAATTTAACGTATATATCATATACTTAAGCAACCGAGGAAACGCATGAAGCTTTCGCGTCCAGAACCATTTTATGTGTTAACCCCCAGCACTCGAGTTAATGGCAGTATTTAATTCAAATTTAATCTGGTTCATGTAAAATTCTCGTGTGCTTATAAGCGTTATTCATTTATGGGGCCCCAATGTAGTGCCAGAGTAGATTTGAAAATTAAATGGTGCATTACCTCGAGTGCGGGAGGGTAGCACGTAAAATGCCTCTGAACGTGAAAGCTTTACGCGTTTCCTCGGTAGCTTAAATATTATATGACAAGTTATATTAACTTTTAGCCCGTCGTAGTGTGGCGGTAGCGCTCGTGATCCTTCTCAAGGAGTTACCGGATTCGAATCTGGTGGAGGCAATTTTGTTTAAGAACATACACACACACACACACAACACACACAACACACACACACACGGAAAGATAAGCAAAGCATAGACATAAAAAAGTAATAGAAACGGTCTACATCTACAATTAAAATTATAAATAGCCTTTTCTAATTATTTATTAAGTTAATATTGCAAAGGTAAACATTGGTATTACTGTAAATAATACATGAATTAATGGAAGATGAGATTGGGTCCCCTCGAGATAAGGCGAGCGACCAGCCCCTCTGAGGAAGTTACCCTTGATTATAATCCCCGATGAGCCTCACTCCAAGGATTAGCCTTTGTCAACCTAATTTGTAATCGATTCTCATCCTTTGAATAAAAGGAGAGAGAGAGAGAGAGAGAGGACGGAGAGAGAGAGAGAGAGAGAGACGACGAAGAGAGATCCGAGAGAGAGAGAGAGACGGAGAGAGAGAGAGAGAGATGAGGAAAGGTTTTAAGGATTGCAAAATCTCTTAAGGATTCGAGTTGAAAGGGAACTCTTAATCAAAGATCAAAAGATGGAAATTATTCAGCATTTTTTTTAAGGGAAACTTTCTGCAATATTTATAATAAATGACGTCCTAAAGCTATAACTTAAGCTAACTCGTAACATTCATTCTATGCATGATGAGGCCATTGGAAATGTAGCGTTCACTCTTTCAAAAGAGATATTACCTTCCCACCTCTGCTAAAAGTCCGTGCGTGATAATCTTTCAACCCGCAAAAGATTCACCTTTTTTACTCACCATTAAAGGTACCACTTAAAACTTGTTTTATTCACACTTAAAAAACATCGCGGATGTTATTCACAACATGGACGCAGGCATTAAAATACAATAGATTTTGTATATACTGTACATCAAAATAATCGCGCGAGGTATCTGCATAATTTTTAATGATATAGGATTCGAATGCAGCGAAAATGTAATGGTGAACGCGATTAAAACGAACATCAAATATCTTCTGGGACACTCTGTATATATATATGTGTATATATGAAAAAGGAATACTAGCGTAGTTGAAATATTTCGATTTATTCCAGACGTTTCGGAACGATTACTTTCCATCTTCAGAGATTAAAAATAAATTTTTAAAAATTACCGTATTATAAAATAAAAATTGTAACGCTAAAATATCAATCTTAACAATGACTTAAAAAAAGAAGAAAAATGAGGATGGTCAAAAAGCTTACTTTAAAACATAATAAATCAATTGAAGAATTATAATGCTTAAATTAAGTTTCTCATAAATGATATGACTCCATTATGCTTAGGTCCGAGTCTGATCCGGCATTACCAAAGAACAACCAAAATTAGACACAGAAAGGGTACCAATCAGTCGTTCATATATATATATATTATATATATCTATATATATATATAATATATATATATATATACCTTTCAACCTTTTAAATGTTGCGTGCGATGATTCCTCATTTCACGAAGGTCAAGTTTGTCCCCCCTCCTCTCGAGTTGGCCTGGTGAAGTAGGAGTTGGCTTCTTGTACTCTCCACCTCACATAGCCAGGTACATCCAGCTCATCGGGGATTGTTCTGAGCCAGGCGTCTAATTTTCTTTTGAAAATGTCCACCGCAACAATATATATATATATATATATATATATATATATATATATTGTTGCTATAATTAATTAGTTTTAAATTGATAAATATTTAGTTTCGTAAAATTGGTTGTTGCCAATTTACCGGCAGTTTTTACATAAATTTCTTATGTTCTTGTGGTTCGGAACCCACGTAAAATTGTAGGTCCCCTCCGCCACCACGGAGGACATACACAATACACGATTACGAACACAGTTAGGTAGACCAGCCATGAGTGGATCCTAGGGTCTTTATTGGCTGAAACATTATAACATTATTATAACATATTTATATTATATATATAATTATATATATATAGGGTGTTTCAACCAGTCTGCCAAACTTTGGGGGATGATTTCGGGGGTGATATCAGGTAAAAAAGTTAATACAACATAGGTGCTATTTCCGACCGTTGCGGAGCTACGGGCACCACCACATTTTGGTAGTCATGTTACGGATTACTTGAATCAGCGGTACGGAAGTCGTTGTATTGGTCGTGCTGGTCCAATATCGTGCTCCCGAGATCTCCGGACCTAACCCCGTTAGATTTCTTTTTATGGGACTTTATGAAAGAGATGGTCTACAAGACCAAAGTACAAACGAGAGAGAACTCTCGCGTCGGATTATGGATGCCGCTGCTTACATACGAGAACACCCGAAATGATTGAATGAGCAGTGGACTCTTGTTTGGAACGAGCAAGGCTGTGCAATGAAACCGAGGCGGGCATTTTGAACATTTATAAGGTGTATCTCATAAAACGTAGCAATAAATACATCAGATTAATATTCCCGTTTTATTTTTTTCCTTGCACCTTGAAACGTCAGTAGCTCCGCAACGGTTGGAAATAGCACCTCTGTTGTATTAACTTTTTACTCGATATCACTCCTCAAATCACCTCTCAAAGTATGGCAGACCGGTTGTGAAACACCCTGTATATATTTTTTTCTCATAATTATATAATGTTTACTAAGATATTCACTAAGACCTGAATTACTAAATGCTCGTCTAATGTTTATTTACGATTCGTGTAACGAACGAATCTCTAATTGAAAACTGCACTTTTTGCAAGATCCAGCAGTACGTGGCAGAGCTGAACGCACTGGACTCGCGAAGGGGACGGAAACCCCTCGATGTCAACAACGTCGTTTACTGGTTCAAGGTAGGCAAAACCCACATTATCATTATTATCATGATGATGATGATGATGATGATAACGATTATTATTATTATTATTATTAATGATGACGATAATATGAGCCTCCATGTGATTACTGCCCTCTTGAACTCTGTTGACGTAACTTCTATTTAATGGATCTGAATTAACAGAACGCGAGAGCAGCGTACAAACGACAAGAATTTCGGTATCTGAATGGAATGAAATCTCCACCTCCGGACGAGGTCAGCATTTCCGACAATGAGACAATGGGGATTCCTTTCAGCCATCCAACCCTCCACCAGTCACCACCCTAACCATCAACCAACTTGCACCAACAACAGCAAACAACAACAACAACACCAGCAACAACAGGAACTCCAACAACCTCTGAAATCTTCTCCGCAACAACCATCGCAACAAGTTGTGGAGGATCAAACTATTTGCGTTAAAGTAGGAGATTGCTCTCATAGATAGATAGATAGATCGAGATAGATAGATAGATAGATATATTTGGTGCTTGCTACGGATAAGGAAAAAACTTAAAAATATTTGATAAAATTACATGAAAAAGAAATTGATGGCACGTTTCTATCATCCAATTTTTTACTTAAGGTCAAGGTTTCTGTGATTTCATGTTGTTGTTCGGTTGTGGTATTACACCACCAAACATCCAAAACATTATTATTTTTATTATTATTATTATTATTATTATTATTATTATTATTATTATTATAGAAAAGATACCAATAAATTATAATTTAATTATACCAAAGTATTATTTTTATCAGAATAAAGATTTTATTATTTATTAATTACATGACGAAGAGAGCGAATATTTTCACCGTTTATATTTATTATTAAGAAATAATTGTAATAATTTCAAGCGTTTCATATTTCTTCGCCTTTCTCATTTCCTTCCTCTTGTCTCCATCATCAGGAGGAGAGGATTCCAAAAGCGCTACGATAGTTACGGGAAATCCTCCTGAGAGGTCTTTGGGACCAGCGTCAGGCGGAGTCTCGACGGAGGCTCGGCATCAGGGGGTGATAGAGACCCCCAAGAAAGCGACATCGATATGAGTGAGGACGACGATGATTGCCGGTCACGCGAAAGTGGTATAAATGCTGACGTAAAGGCGTGGGTGAGTTTCAAAATCTACCTCAAAATGTGTATATCAACTTATAACGCTAATCACTGTTTAGTTTTAAGTTTACCAAAACCATAAATTAAAACTATTAAATTCTTTATAATTTATTAAAATCTAACAAAAGTTAGACTCATTAAAGTAATTTTACTTCGAGTCAAATTTAATAAAATTATAAACTACCAAATTGAAAAATTAATTCTTCCGACCCCCAGGTTCACCATCCCCCGTCATCTCCCCAGGGTCATTATCCCTGCCACCGTATCCTCTTTGCCCGGATTAGGACAACCGGGTCGGTGGACAGACTTCCTTATTCGGTGATGTCAGGACCTTTGTTCCAACACTCGATGATGTATATGGCTCAAATATGCTCAGGTGAGACCTTTTCACAATCAGCGTTTCATTGAACAATTTCATGGCGTTCCCTTTCTTATCTTTTTATTTGTTTCATATATATATATATATATATATATATATATAGAGTGGTTAGCGTCGCTCACTACGATTTATCGCCCCGGGATAGAGCCCGGTGACGGCAGTCGGCGCGCAAAACCAGCTGTTCATCCTTCTACATATCCACACACAAAAAAAGAAAGTGTTGGTAGATAAATGGGTATCCTGGATAGCTTAGTGGTTAAGACGCTGGACTACTGGTGCGGCGTGGTTCGGATTCCACATTAAACTGTAGGTCTAAGGTGGAGTGACAAGCTTGAACTTCGTCAGAATGACAATTCGGCAGAAAAACCCAAGGTTAACCAGGTGTGTGTGTGTGTGTGCCCTATATCAGACATTCTGAGTAATATTTTAATTTTCGTTGCGACAGTGCATTATTATATATATATATATATATATATATATATATATATATATATTATATATCGTAAAGAACGACGCTTGTATAGGAGAACATCCCGCGCAGATGAGAAGAGAGAACGAACAAATGAAAAAATGAGGTAACCACCCGGGAATCGAACCGGATCTTCCGATTCCGGTCAGATATGATAACCATTACACCACGGGCCTCACTCGAACAAATGCCGTAATTCTTCTACATACGCGCAGAAACCAATGCCCCAAGGGGGCAACTCCGCATGCCGTATCTGATATATACATGCGGGAGGTGCCCCCTTGGGGCATTGGTTTCTGCGCGTATGTAGAAGAATTACGGCATTTGTTCGAGTGAGGCCGTGGTGTAATGGTTATCATATCTGACCGGCAATCGGAAGATCCCGGGTTCGATTCCCGGGTGGTTTACCTCATTTTTTCATTTGTTCCTTCTCTCTTCTCATCTTGCGCGGAATGTTCCCTATACAAGCGTCGTCTTTACGTTATTTTATACATAATATATATATATATATAATATATGTGTGTATATATATATATATATATATTATTCAGAGTGTCTGACTCAACATCTCCATAATACGAGAGAAATAACATGATTTTAAACCAATAAGAAACGAAGCATAAAACACGGGTCGAACGCCATTACAAATTTAACGGCACTTCCCTTCTGAACATCCACCCCTCCATCCCCAAACTTCCATACACATCCATCCATCCATCCACACACAACCCCCCCCCTCCTAAAAAAAGAGAGAGAAAGAGAGAGAGAGAGAGAAAACCCGTAATTAAACGAACAGTATATAAGCTTAATTTAAAGTCGGAGAAGATCCAATATATGCTCATTTGGAATGTCAAATTACGAATTAGTTGACTGAACGTTGAGGACACTTATTCATGCAGGCAATTGGCCACCCGATTGGTTTCCGAACAATTGATTCGTTCATGTCACTCATGATATCTCATGAATTCCGATTGCGGAGGTAAAATTCCCATTAAACGGGATGGTATATGCGCCATTGTAATTTTAATGGAAGTTAACGTGACAAATAATGAAAAATGCATTTCACATATCAATCTTCATTTGTTTATTTATTTATTAGTTGTCACTATATCTTATATATATATTATATATATGATATATATATATATTATATATATATATATATATATATATATATATATATAGATATATATATATATATATATATAAACAGTGAAATCTTTCTTCACTTGAACTTATCTGTTGATACGTGTTTTAGACGTTGATATATATATATTATATATATATATATAATATAGATATATATTATATCATATATCAAAGCTGGGCACTTGCGGTATTTTTTGCGGTACTGCGGTACTACCGCACTACCAAACCCGGTACCGCATAACGCAGTACCGCAAAGGATCGCTGAAAGTACAGCAGTACCGCTACCGCATTCAAATTTCCCGCGGTACTTTCCGCGGTACCGACAAACCGACTTTTCAAAAATTAACACTTTTTTTGAAGAAACCTTATTACAGGAGTACAGTAAGACGAATTGCTGCGTGTGTTGCATCAGCCTAACTCAGACACGTTAAGTTTTCGTTCAAACATGTTACGTTGCCATCCTATCACAACGCCTCAGTGCAGTGCTTGCTTTTGAGCCGGTTGCACGTGTGTTACTTTCTGTGACAAGATCGATTTTTAGCCATTATGGCGAAAGTTCAGGTGCGAAATCGCCGATATGCAATTTCTAAAAATATGTGTATTACTTGTGTTGTTCTTGTGTGCATGTACCGCACAGTACCGCAGTACCGCGGAACGAACCAGGGGGACCTGAAAAAGTACCGCAGTACCGCGTAACGCACTGGGCATGCTGAGGGTACCGCAGTACCGCGTAACGCACCCCCAAATTTGGTACCGCGCCCACCACTGATTATATATATTATCAACGTAAAGAACGACGCTTTGTATAGAGAAATTATCCGCGCAAGATGAGAGCGAAAGAACGAAACAAATGAAAAAATGAGGTAACCACCCGGAATCGAGCCTGGGATCTTCCGATTGCCGGTCAGATATGATAACCATTACACCACGGGCCCTCACTCAGTCAAACGTCGTAATTCCTCTACATGCGCGCAGAAACCAATGCCCCAAAGGGGCACCTCCACATGCCGTAACATTATATACATTATAACTGCAAACACGCAGTATAATTACGTAAAGAACGACGCTTTACGTTAATTATACTGCGTGTTTGCAGTTATAATGTATATAATGTTA
Organism: Bathynomus jamesi; assembly: GCA_023014485.1. NCBI lineage: Eukaryota > Metazoa > Arthropoda > Malacostraca > Isopoda > Cirolanidae > Bathynomus > Bathynomus jamesi. Next base: position 18,542 of record JAJOZX010001344.1, read on the forward strand.
CGGCATGCGGGAGGTGCCCCTTTGGGGCATTGGTTTCTGCGCGCATGTAGAGGAATTACGACGTTTGACTGAGTGAGGCCCGTGGTGTAATGGTTATCATATCTGACCGGCAATCGGAAGATCCCAGGCTCGATTCCCGGGTGGTTACCTCATTTTTTCATTTGTTTCGTTCTTTCGCTCTCATCTTGCGCGGATAATTCTCCTATACAAAGCGTCGTTCTTTACGTTAATTATACTGCGTGTTTGCAGTTATAATGTATATATATATATTATAATATATATATTAATATATATATATATATATATATATTATAGGGTGGTCCCAAAAAAACTTTTTTTTCGAATTTTATGTCGGCTAGCTCAGCATTTGATTCGTTCGATTGATAAAATATTCACGCAGAATCTCAAATTGCAAAGGAATACAGAGGACACCAAACAGCAATTAATGGTTCCTACGAGGTTGTCCGTTTAAGAAGGAAGTTTAAAAGATGTAAGAAAATTTAAAGACAAGTGAAAATTTTAAAGCAAAAAAGAGGAGAAAATTTGGATGAAACTTCTCCACTATTTTTATGCACTAACAAAATCTTTCTTGAAACTGAGATTTTAAGGGAAGATAATAATCATCTAAGTCTCTTTTCAAAAGGACTCGACCGAATTACTTTGAATTACGTTGGTTGGCAATCTATTTCACGAATTAACTGTACGATTGAAGAAAAAAAAAACCTGTTTAGCTTCATTAGAATTAAAATGTTTACCCATTAATTTCAGATCATTACCGCGAGTTCTATCCGCATTTTTGATGGTGAAATATATTTTTTGGCGTCGACTTTTTCGGAACCGTTAATCATTTTAAACACCTGGATTAAATTTCGTCTAATACGCTTTTTTACGCGTGAGAATACATTTAACGTTTATGAGCGGGCAGCGTATGATTTGTTTCTAAATCTGCGAATTATCTTAGTAGCCCATCGCTGCACTCTCTCCATTCTATGTCCTATCGTAAGTATGGAGACCGGAACTGAACGCAGTATTGCGGGTGGGGGGGGCGTACTAAGGAATTATATAACGTTAGCGTTGTTTTCTCTGACTAATTAAATTCAAACGATCTACCAATAAATCCAAAGATTCTATTTGCTTTTCCAACAGCTTCGTTACATTGCTTCCTCGGTTTAAGCGTGTCGGCAACAATCATACCTAAATCTTTATCTTTCGTAACACTCGTTACTCTCTCTTGTCGCGCATAGAATACGTTTCCTTAAAATTGTTTCTACCAATATGCAACGTTTGACATTTATCTATATTAAAGTTCATTTGCCAAATTTCTGCCCGCTCGAGTAGTTTATTAATATCTTCTTGAATCTGCAAACGTTCTGCCGCTGGTTTTGTTCGTTCTCCCAGTTTGGTATCATCCGTAAATTTTGAAATCATAGTGTCAATAATTCCTGTATCGATGTCATTGATATAAATAATAAAAAGAACTGGTTCCAGTACTGATCACTGAGGCACGCCGCTAGTTACGCGTCTCCAGTTAGACGCTTTGCCATTAATGATCACTCTTTGCTTACGTCCACTAAATCAATTTTCATTCCAGTTGAGAACATTACCACCAATTCCGTGAAACTGAAGTTTAGATAATCTCCTCCTCTGTGGCACTTTATCAAACGCCTTTTGAAAATCGAGATAAATAACATCTACTGTTTTACTCTCGTCATATATATTTACAATATCATTAAAATAGTCGAGCAAATTAGTAATGCAAGAACGCTTACGTCGAAACTCGCGTTGAGCATCTTTGATTAAATTATTCATTTCTAAGTGATTAACTATTTTGTCCCGAACGATCGTCTCCATAAGCTTACCAATTACTTGATTGAAGAAGGTTTAGAGTTGTGCAGGGCACTTGAAGTTTTCTCTATTCAAGTCAAGGGATAGTAATTAACTACCACCTAATGATCTTCAGGTCTTGAAGACACTGAATTCCTACTCTGCTATCCATCCATAAGTCACAGAAGCTGCCAGCCACTAAAAAAGTGTCTGTTTCCATAAATGGTCGAGTGGTCATGACTCTGGTGAAAAATAATGCAGCTTCTGTTATTTTCTACCCTGTGACTTAACGAGAGAAATGTTCAAGTACCCAGGACACCTCTAAACTTTCTTCAGTGAAATTGAAAATTTTCATTAATTTTTCGTCAGTCGAAGGCACCAAATATTCACTCTAATATACAGTGTGTGTGTGTGTGTGTGTATATATTATATATATGTTTACAGTCAAAGTGTGTAACCAGCCATTTCGCGTGATGGCTGAAACTTTTAGTCATTTCGCGAAATGGTTGTTTCACTTGGTCATTTCGTGAAATGACTAAAATCTTCAACCATTACGCGAAATGGCTGAAATTTCACCATGTCCATTTTGTACAAGATCATTTGCCCGGTTAGATCAACTGTATGCCCGGTTAGTCAACTGTATGTCCTTGACAATTGGTTAGGTTAAGTTGTGTTATTTTCGTTAATTTTAACGAAAATAACACGACTTAACCTAACCAACTGTCAAGGACATACAGGTGACCTAACCGGGCCTTCAATGGCGGACATCGGAATAACATTGAAGGCCCGGTTAGTATTTGAAAACCTCTGTATTGAAAATTCAAATTCAAATGTGTTCATATGTTCAAAGTGTTCAAATGTGTATTTGAAGAGTGTTTCTCACTTATTTGAACAGACCTGTGGATGTATGTATGTTTAGCAGATTTAGTTAGTTAAATAAAGGTTTCCAATTTATTGTGATGTTTGTTATTTCTATGAATTCATGACAAAAGTCATTTTAGCCATTTCACGAAATGACCAAGGTGGAATTTCAGCCATTTCGCGTAATGGCTGAAGATTTTAGTCATTTCGCGAAATGACCAAGTGAAACAGCCATTTCGCGAAATAACTAAAAGTTTCAGCCATTACGCGAAATGGCTAGTTACACACTTTGACTGTAACATATATACGCTGGAAAAGTGAAACACCACTTCGAGTACTTTCGAGTTTATTTCAACTCCTCTTCATATTTCCCTGAAGAAGAGATTAAATAAACTCGAAAGTACTCGGAGTGGATATTTCACTTTATCCAGCGGGTTATTTTAAATAAAGACGTTCACGCATTTAATGTTAATATATATATATATATATATATATATATATAGAGAGAGAGAGAGAGAGAGAAGAGAGAGAGAGAGAGAGAGATTACATAACACAGTCGATTTCTTAGTAATTTTGTATGTTGGAATTAATAACTAAAATATTTTATAACAAATGCCTGTGAAGTCATTATACGCACATTTCAGTGCCCGTGATTGACGCTTTAAAACGTTACAGAATTCTGTAACACAGTTATAGTTTTACCAAATATAAGAAGAACACAATTTTAATAAAGATTTACCAACAATGAATCTGTTTACGCAGTACCCTATCTCATATTTCAACATCGCTGAGAACTCGTCCGCTAACTAGCAGAACTTGATTTAGTTCACTCTTTTAGCAATTAGACGAGTGATGAACAACCACGAAACGTGTCCTCAACCAAGTGCAGGCAAATGGTAGCTGGTGAAAGTGTTAAAATAAGCATAATTCTTTGCATAAGAGGTACATTTATGTGTTCAAATCTCATTAAAATGCTCTTTTAAATACCCTATTTATTGATACAATTATATAGATCAAGGGTTTTCAACCGGGGGTACGTGAACCCCTAGGAATTCATAGATTTTTTTAGGGGTACACACTGAACTGAAAAAATACATTTTTCTCATTTTGCTTTCTTTTGTAAATGCATTTTTCGAAAACTTCGAACAATAGAAGTTAATGTAAATATATATATATATAAAATACACCTTTCAACCTTTAAAATGTTCCGTGCAATGATTCCTCATTTTACGAAGGTCAAGCTCGTCGCCCCTCCTCTCAAGTTGGCCTGTTGAAGTAGCGAGTTGGTTTCTTGTACTCTCCACCTCACATAGCCAGGTACATCCGGCTCATCGGGGATTGTTCTGAACCAGGCGTCTAATCTTCTTTTGAAGATGTCCATCGCAACACCACTCGTGTTTCTTAGGTCTTTGGGCAGCTGATTAAACAGTTTTTGGTCTCTCACAACAAATTATTTTTTTTCAGGGTTAAGGATGTTCCCTGTCTAGCCTTTAATTTAGGAACACGACACAGTCTTCCTTTTCTACTTTGCACTGTTGTTAGGGGAGTTACAGGGTTCAGAGTAAGATTCGGGACTAGTTTCTCATTATTTTCCAAGTGTAAATAATGGTGTATCTCTCTCTTCTCCTTTCCAGTGAATATAGGTTTAGTTCGCGTAACCTTTCCTAGTAATTTAGTTCTTTACACCTTGATCTTGGCTGTGAAGCTTCTCTGAATCCTTCTAGCTGTTTTATGTCTTCTTTTTTTATATGGCATGTTAGGACCGAGCAGTATTCCAATTTGGGTGTGATCAGTGTTTTCAGTAAGGAATCATTATATTCCTATCCCTTCGTTTTAAAGTTTCTCAGTATCTGCACAGTTTTCTCTTGCTCTGCTTATTGCTATCTTATTTTGTGTGTGTGTGTGTGTGTGTGTGTGTTTGCACATAGACTGTTTGAACTATATATATATGGACTGTTTGAACTATATATATATATATATGGTGCAAACCCACAAGAAAAAAGAAAAACGATTCCAAGCCCTTTCGTGTATTCAGAGCTACACCTCGTCAGGGAATGAATACACGAAAGGCCTTGGAATCTGAATACACGAAAGGCCTTGGAATCGTTTTTCTTTTTCCTTGTGGGTTTGCAGTATTCATTCATTTCACTTGTTTAATTGTGAAATTCATCATATTATATATATACTGTGTGTGTGTGTGTGTGTGTGTATATATATACACACACACACCACATATATATATTATATATATATATATATATAATATATATATATATAATATATATATATACACTATTTGTGTTGGAGTACACGAAACAACCTTGACTTTTCAGAAGGGTACACGGTGAAGACAGGTTGAAAATTGAAAATCCATGGTATAGAAGACACTCTTAATCAAACCTGAATCATATTTATTTGTGTCTGCGTAGATTTTTTATGTAATTTACTCGTAGTCTTACTACACTTTCTTTTGTATTCAATACGAGTAATTGACTTTTCTTTATTCTTTCTTGAAATTAAATTATATATATATATATATACAGGGTGGGCCGTAAGTTTCCATACATAGGAAAATTTAAATTATGGTCTTCACGTGGCGTCGGTATTTGGATCAGCAGTTTCCGGATGCTTGGATTGGTCGGCGTGGTCCTGTGGAGTGGCCTCCCAGATCCCAGATCTCACCCCCTTGATTTCTATCTTTGGGGCACTTGAAGGCCATGGTGTATCAGGAAAAGATACGAGACATAAATCATCTAAAGGAACGTATCACCAACGCCATTACAAGCATAACGTCAACTGTGCTAATGCGTGTTCATCAACAGTGGGGAACACGTATTGAAATGTGTTTTCAAAACAATGGCAACCATGTAGAGCATATTATATAAATAAAAATGGTTGTCCATAAAAAAATGTTTATTTTTCCTATGTATGGAAACTACGGCCCACCCGTATATATATATATATATATATATATATATATATATTATATAATATATATATATATATATATATAATATATATATATATCTATTATAACTGCAAACACGCAGTATAATTAACGTAAAGAACGACGCTTTTGTATAGGAGAATTATCCGCGCAAGATGAGAGCGAAAGAACGAAACAAATGAAAAAATGAGGTACCCACCCGGGAATCGAACCCGGGATCTTCCGATTGCCCCTTTGGGGCATTGGTTTCTGCGCGTATGTAGAGGAATTACGACATTTGTTTGGGTGAGGCCTGTGGTGTAGTGGTTATCATATCTGACCGGCAATCGGAAGATCCGGGTTCGATTCCCGGGTGGGTACCTCATTTTTTCATTTGTTTCGTTCTTTCGCTCTCATCTTGCGCGGATAATTCTCCTATACAAAAGCGTCGTTCTTTACGTTGATATATATATATATAATATATATATATATATATATATATATATGGTGAGTCAAAGTATGGAAACATAGGAACTATGCTTTTCAATGCAAATATACATATACAGTATATTTGCATTGAAAAGCATAGTTCCTATGTTTCCAGACTTTTGACTCACCCTGTATAACTTTGGTAACCCTGGTGTTGCTTCCGCCTGAATTGCTCATTCTGACGAAGGTCAAGCTTGTTGCTCCAACTTGGACCTACAGCTTTACGCAGAATCCGAACCACGACCCACTACGCGTGGTCAGAAATTACAAAATCCTTGCCCGGACTCGATCTCACGACCTCCTGATCAGTAACCCACTTTTAATCACTAGGCCGCCTAGGGTACCCATTTATCTACCAATATATCTACCAAAATATATATTTTCTTTTGCTGAAATGATGAACAGCTGGGCAAGCTGCACGCCGTCTGCTTTCGCCAGGAATATATATTGCTAACCAATTATATATATATATATATATATATATATATATATATATACTGTCACACACACACACACACACACACACACACAAACAAAGGGTTCACAAAAATAAATAGACACCTTCTGTTTCACCATGTTTTTTTTAATTGATAAAAAATTCAATAAATAATAACAAGGTTATTGAATCAATGTATTTAGAATCATGTTATTTTTCTCGTTCTATTATGAAAAGGTGACACACGTTCTGGAATTCTAGTGATGAGCTTTGCTATTTGTTCTTCAGAACAATCATCGTGGTGTCTACTTACTTTTGTTGACTGTGTGTGTGTATGTATATATATATATACTAAGCGTTATTATATAGAACAGTTTAATAATTAATATGAGTTTATTTTATAAAATAAATAAATCTACTTTATGTACTGTATATATCGTATGTTCATATTCAGTAAGAGTATCAGCGATGTGTGCATGACAATCTCCTGTGTGTGTGTGGTGTGCGTGTGCGCGCGCGCGCGCGACACGGTCTTCACGCACAAAAACAATGCAACATGATCGAAAATAAATCGCCATCCTTTTCTCAAAGATCAGAGAGTCATCGGTGTCGTCAAATAGAGGCATTCCGTAGACCACCGAAGCGCGCGTACGTTTCTTCCAATGATTCACGAAAGAGTGTTGGATTTATCTTACAATTGGATTTACCGATGGATTTGCCTTAATCACTTCCATCTAATTTGAGGAATTGATGTTAAATGCTGTTCACACGATTTTCATTGTGCAAAATTCAAGAATAGATTTTAATATTTTTTTATTAAAATGTTTATGTAAATATTTCGAAAGGAATGTTTTATTTTTGACAAAATATAAACCTCTGAACAGTGAGACCAACTCTCCTGAACCAGTTATCGTATTAACTGTACAGATATTATCGTCTATAAATGAGTAATACTTATCGTACTACAATTTATTAAGTTCCTCGATCCAGCAGACCGACTGTGTTTTGTAGAATGAGCCATGCAATCGGAATGTGTAATTTTGAATTGCAAATTAAGTAAAAATATAAAGTAAAACACAAGGAATTAGGAATTCAAGAGAAGCGTAGTCCTTGTTTCAAATATATATATAATATTTATATATATATATATATATATATATATATATATATATATATATATATATATATACTATATATATATATATATATATATATGACTCATTAAACCTAATTATGTACTGTAGTTGTACTATTCTTTAAACAAAACATCGCTAGTCTCAAGTAAACACTTTGTGCATGAAGTAAACTTTGCGCATCAGTGCTCTAGACATTAGAGTCTACTCTTGAAGACACTAAAGTTGACTCTAAAACCCTTTAGTTTAAAAAAAAAATTATTTACAGTGACCAATACAAAATAAATATAATAAATTAATTAAAAAAAATTAAAATACTTTAAAACTAAATTACTTAGTAAATTTTCTCCCAATAAGTATAATGATATCGCTTAATAAATCCTCATAAAGTGACCGTGGGTTGTAAGAGAGAAATAACCACTGAATCTGGAACTCAGACTAAATTGTTGTTGAAACATTATTTCAGCAAAAGGTGATTAACAGCATGGATACAAAATATCCGCTTTACTAATATTTGATATTTTCTGCAAGGAAATTATTTATGTAATTTTTTGAGACGTGATACTTAAAACAAGTAAACAAATAATTACGGAATCCATCGTAGTAAATGTTAATTATTTTTATTAAAATAAATAGAAATAAAATCTGATCTTTTAATATTATTTTAATATTATTTTAATATTATTACTCCAATTTTTGTTTGAATGAAACGAAAAAAATAAGTCAATATCTTGATTCACCTTAGGCAATAGACACATACTCATCCCATTTATTCTTTTTTAATGGCAATAATGTTTAGGAGTTTTTAACCCCCTTTGTAACATCTGAAATCATGTGACGGAGGGGACATACAGCTTTACGTGGGATTCGAACCATTATGCCCCACCAAGGGGGACCTAGCATAGAGGCACCTTCATCGTTCAACAAAAAATTCCTCTCTCCAAACCTAATAGATTAATTTTATGATACTTGGTTATAAATTAATATCATTTATATAATAGTAAAAATCATGAAATAGAAGGAAGAAGTTAAAAAAATAGGAAAAAGTCCTCATGTTTGAAGTATCCTGAGTCATGTTAATCCAATGAATTTTTATTCAGTTTAAAGATGAGTAATTTTAACTTAAAGCGAGGTACGGCAAGAGGTTGAACCGATCGGATTTTGGTTGGAAGCTAGTGTTACTCGATAAACCTAAAATCACGCCTGCACATTCCAGGACACCTGCCTCAGCCATAAGTCGATAATTCAAAGGAAAACAATAAAAAAAATCACGCATTTTGATAAAAATTTCAGGAGGGGTCAGTTATTCATTTCATTCATTTAATACAGGTTATAAAATGAAAAATGAAAAATTAATACGATATGGTCTTCTCTTTACTATCCCCAAGCTGAAGGGTTACATCGTAGCGGTATAGTTACGCTGCTTTTCCTCAAATTTAGGGAAGTTAAAGTCTCGGTTAAATCTTCAAATGAATTTTGGAAAATCACATCATATTCGATTATCGAAAAAGTTTGAGGGTAAACTCTTAAGTTTTTAATTTACTTATAATTCAAAATGTAAAATGGTTCCATAATATTCTGATACCAAAAATAAGTAATTCCGAAGATGTGAGATAAAAAAAAATTAAAATTGGACAAAACCTTTGATCTTTAAAATAATTGCATAATATTTCGAAAAATGCAAAAACTAAATTTGTGTATCAATGATTTAACAGTTTCGTAAAACGTCTGCAATAACGACAAAACCGAGCGACTGCTAAAACTGATCGCGTGGTTCGCTCCAGTCGGCTCAAAAAAAAAAAAAAAATAAAATAAAACCTAACTGGAAAAAGAACGATAAAATCCTATCTGTTTTGCAGTTCGTTCTTCACGGGCCGAAAAGGACTTGTAAAATATGAATGTTCCTAAACTTTCACTTATTAAATTTAGTCTCCTTAGCTCAGTCTCCTCACTAAGACCAAAATACCCTCTATATTGTTCCCCCCCCCCCCCCACGACTCACCATCTTAAAATAAAATTTATCTCCCGTCTAATAAATTCTGAATATCATTAGTAAGTATTATTTTGAGATCGAATCAGCTAAAGCAAATATTTTAATTAGTTTGTGAAGAGACATTTCTACAGTCTCAAAAGAGATGAGTTAAAATTATAAAATTAACTAATTAATGGGTACAGTTGAACAAATAAGTCTGATTTCTTGTTGTTAAACTATAAAAATCTTTATATTTCGTAAAAGCATTGCTTAAAAACGTGTCACGAAAAATTGAGGTTCACAAGTTCATCAACATGTACTATAAGTGGTCCCCCAGGGTGTGTTAAAACTGTATTTATGCTTAAGTTATTAAAGTAAAGCAGTATTGTTCTCAAATCCTGTACACAGCGTTATATGGTGTTATTCAGCCTACCAGCCTATTTTTTGACGATTACAAAGATGTTGTCTTATTCCATAAAGGATTTATGACGTTGGTGCATTAAAGAATGATAAATACACGGTGATTGTGATTGATGATCTTATGCTAGAAATTAATAAAACGATCGCTGAAACGTTTACACTATTCTCTCACCATCTTAACATAAGCCTTTTCTTCAGCAATCAAAACCTATTTTTCATGAACAAGTTTATGCTGGATATTTCTTTAAACACGCAGTATCTTGTCTTATTCGCTCAACGTCGAGATGTAGGAGTATTACAAATAGGTATATTAGCAAGTCAAATGTTTCCGGGGTAGCGTAAGTCGTTTTTGGAAGTTTATAAAGAAACAACGAGTCGGCGCTACTGGTATTTGCTCTGTAACCTTCACGTAACACTTTTAGAGGGCTTCTACGAACAAATATATTATGACGAAACGTGTAAGAAATATCTCGAGTTCATAAAAACGTTCCCTCGGTTACAACTCTTTAGCGATTGTTTGTAAAAAGACGTTGACCCTGACTTTTTAAAATGTATCTGCGAAGTCTGTCTCAGTGTTATAGAATGTAACGTCCCATTGACTGCGTCGCAGAAGAGGGCTATTACGTCGTTACAAGAACATAATACGAACACTCACTCGTAAGAGACAAGCTGTGTCAAAGAAAAAACGTTTTGTACATAAAGGTGGATCATTCCTGCCTCTCCTATTTTCAGTTTTAGCCCTTTCATTATCTAGTTTTATAGGCTGAAGAAGGTTGTTTTACTACATCACGAGGTGTACGCTTCACTACAAAATACAAAGAAGCGTGAAACGCCTCTAGACTACAGGAAAACAGACTTAAAACAATGGAGAGCGAATTGATGAATATATTAAATGAACAATTACTTCCTGATAAGAAAAGAATTTTATACCAAGAAGCTCTTTAGAATTTTTTTCAAGAGTATGAAGCCTATAAGAAATCTATGGAGCTACCTGTAGTTATCAAACCCAGTGACGATACTGTGCATGTTGAAACTAAAGACGAACAACCCCAAGACAATAGTGGGAACTCCCATCACCTCGAACAAGTGCTAAAATATAGTCTTCCTAATACAATGAGGAATAAAGGTTTAATTTTTTTTTATCTATTGAATGGTGATCCAATTATACATTGGTCTAACACAAGTGAAGTTATTGCTGAAGGCTCAACGGTACCGGGTTCGAACATTACTGGTATCATCCATGATTTGGTGAAAAAGTGGGAGAGAGCACCCCCACCAGGGTGGGATCATATTAAAACAAGGTCACAGCATATGATAATAAAAACCCACTCTAATAGACAGAGTTTATTCTACAACAGTTTCGATGCCCACTGGTATCCTCTTCGGGTGGATACAAAAAAACGAATGGGTTAGAGTGGATTTTTATTATCATATTTTGACCTTCACGTAAAAAAGTGAAGTTTTTTGCAAGGTTACAGCAGATGAACATTCCGAGAACAGTGATTGGTAACCAGAACAGAATAAAAGCTCTGGAACAGCCACTTCAAACCACACACCAGAGTACTCCTCCAACAGATACACCTTAGGACTTTTGGAAAAAAGGAGAATCGTCAGCACTCGACCCTACCCACACGCTTCTAAATTACGTAGACTGCAGCTGTTCTCAAACTGTGGTACGCGTACCATTGGTGGTTCGCGGGCCAAACTGAGGAACTGCTAAAAAGAAAAGGTTTTAATTTTGTAATATTTGAGGTTTTGTAATCTGTGACTTTATTATTATTATCTTGAAAAAATATAGTTTTCCTGTCTTTAATTTGCATCTTGTATTCCTTCTATTTTTTATTTAATTGCCATTGTTTTTAAATTTATATTTTGTCAATTGTTTTGGGGTATCCTGTGATTGGCATATAAAAGTAAAAAGTAAATAAAATTTAATAAAAATAAAAATAAATAAATCAGTAATGAATAAAAATAGACAAACAAGGCACTATTTTTCATTACTAGACAATATTAAATAGTGAAAATTACATGCGGGTACAATGATGTGGTACAATAATTAATTATACTCTAACTCCTGAGGTGGTACGCGAGGAAAAAAGTTTGAGAACCACTGACGTCTCATCGTTATTACGATATTTCTAACCCCGCTTCTTTTGGTGGGGTTGAAAGATTCTACTGAAGGAATAGAATTCTATGCTGAAGGAGTAAAGAAAAAAGATGTTGAGAATTTTTTGCATAAACGGGATACTTATACAATTCATAAGCCTGTGCGAAGAAGGTTTAAAACTGCTAAAACAAAAACGCCATCGTTGAACACTGTATGGCAGGCAGATTTCACTGATATGCAAAGGTACTCGACGAATAATGATGATTACAGGTATATTCTATTTATAATTGACGTCTTCTCCAGATACTTATGGGTTGTACCTCTTAAAAATAAAACGCCGGATGCAGTTGCTAACTCTACAAATTCATTGATGATAAAGGAAAATAGAATAGCCTATTTCTTTACAGATTTAGGGAAAGAGTTTAAGGTCGTTCTTTTCAAAACATGTTGGCGGAATTTAACATTAATTATTATAGCAGCAATTCAGTGCATAAAGCGTCTTTAGCCGAGAGAGTTCAGCGAACCAGCAAGGAACGCATGCATCGTTATTTTAAGTTCAAAAATACTTACAGATACATAGACATTCTGAGTCAGGTAGCATCACACTACAATCGCTCTTATCATTGAATGATTGGGACATCTAATGAAGTTTTTAAAAGAGGCCTGTATACAGAACCGAAAAATAGGACAAGAGCTTCATCCTTGGTAGAACATTTCAAAATCGGTGATTCTGTCCGTGTTTTACAGGCAAGGGCTTTGAACAAGGATGGACACAGGAGATTTTTAAATTTTGTCCACCAAACCTAAAGGAGGGGTGGTTATGTACTGCATTGAAGACCTAAATGGTGAAAAAATTGAGGGTGGTTTCTATGGCGAGGAACTTCAGAAGGTTAGTGTAATGAGAGACTCTAATATTATACATTATGTCTTCTGACCAGTTCTACGTCATACTGCCCTCCTCAACCTCGCTGGGTACGTACCCCGACAATACTCTGGTCAACTTCACAACAGATCTGCATAGACCTATCGATTTGGAACGTAAGTCATACGAGGTGGGATTGTGTGAATTTCAGCTGAATGTCAAGCTTTAAAGCACTGAGAAGAAACAAATAGTTTTATGGTTCTTAGAAAACGCGAAGAAGTTGAACGGGTGTGGTAAAGTATAAAACCATACGTTCAGCACGGAACTGCGGTGTGCAGTACTATAACACCGAAATAACACTACGTCCTGGTCATTATAGCAGGTTGGAGGATACTGTAAGAGATCTAAATAAGAGGTATGGATAAATTTAAACTTACAAATTATCTAGTTTTCGAAATGATACCAGGATTGCAGGATCGGAACATGCTCTATTATTAAGATTGAAGACGAAAAGAAATGTTAGGGACAAAAAAGTGTTCAAGATTCTACCTAATGGAAGATACAATTTTGCTTTCCATAGAGATACTTTACACGAACTACGGGATGATAAAGCTAGCTTATTATACCACCTAAAATTAGAAGGTCTGTTAGACAGATCTCCTATGTGTTACATTTACAGTAATATCGTGGAACATAGTTTGGGGGTGACAGCCAGGTGCATTTGCTGCCCATTGTGCATATATCTGATCCTGAAGGAAAAAAGTTTCAGCATAACGTATGATAATCCCCATTATGTCAAAGTTGCTTCTAATCTACTAAACAGTATTGCGATACATTATAAGAACGGTTGTAGGTCAAAACTATTCATTTGCTTACGGGAGCTTAACAGTGAAACTTCACTTTTGGCGTGTTACGTTAAGATACAAAGGCCTTGAGTCGTGTACTATGGTGTGAGATACCAACGCGGTAATGAACTCCGTTCGATCTTTTCTTCTTTACTACAAAGGGCTGTCCCCTTACTAAAGAGTGGTGCCAAATATCTCAATCAAAGGTTCTACAGTCAGGTATTAACACGGTTGAAGATGTGATATTATATAAGAACCTTTACTTTGGCAATATATATATACTGTATATATTTTTTTTTTTTTATATATATGCGCCTCGGTGGTGGTGTGGTTAGCGTCGCTGACTACAAATTCATCGGCCCCGGGATCGAGACCCAGTGACAGCAGTCGGCGCACAGCAAAACCCAACTGTTCATCCTTCCACAATAAAAAAAGAAAAGTGGTTGGGAATAAATGGGTACCCTGGGTGGCCTAGTGGTTAAGACGCTGGTTCGGATTCCACGTTAAACTGTAGGTCTAAGGTGGAGTGAAAAGCTTGACCTTCGTCAGAATGAATAATTCCGGCGGAAGCAAACCAAAGGTGTATATATATTACAGTCAATGTCTAAAGTCACTCAATTTGTAAATTGACTGAAATTTTAAGCAATGTGTCAAATTGATGATACACACAAAACCTAACCTAACCTAACGAATTTTTAGGTAGCATATTGGGAAATACCAGTGGGCATGCATATGCAGCATTGCCAGAAAGGTTAGGTTAGGTTAGGTTAGGTTAGGTTTTGTGTGTATCATCAATTTGACACATTGCCTAAAATTTCAGTCAATTTACAAATTGCATGATTTTAGACATTGACTGTAACATATATATATATAGTATATATATATTGCATGTGGTGCAATTGCCGATGGCGGGGGAGGTTCACCTCCCGTAAGTGTTTATTATGTAATCTAAATATATTAGAATTGAACAAAAGACATGTTAAATAATTACTTCACATCCTCTAAACGTTAAATTTCAACATTAAACAAACTTACAATATGTGGTGTATGGCATTCATGTAAGACAAAAAAATAATTAGTGAAATTGGGGAGTTTAACGTCGGAAAACAAAATCAGTCGAAATTTAACATAATTTGACCGTGTACGAAATATTGAGAAAATTATTCTGAATGAATGCATGTTATATATATATATATATATATATATATATATATATATATATATATTATCGTCTTAATTAGTTGTCTAAAAACTTGTAATAAAAGCTTCATAAGGCAGTGCGGTAATCTCCGAAAGACTAAAAAAACAGAATTCGCTCGCTTTGAAAACTTAATTCCGTTTAGTCTAATTAACAATTAACTCGAATGATAACACTTAACTTTTGACAGTTTAACAGGGTAACGATAATCTTAATAAACTGAATTGACAATTACCAGATGTTTTATAACGTTTAAAATGAGTAAGAGACGTGACTATAGATTTGGACAGTGAAACTGTTTTAAAATACTAAAAGCGTTTGGTTAAATACGTCAATAATGAGGAGAAATTATTGTATACGGGCTGCTAAGATGATTTCTAGACTAAGAAAACAAATCAGAGAAATTATACGCGGCCCGTTTAGAAACGTTTAATTTAGTCTCACTCGTAAAAAGGTTAATTCGAGGAGATTTAATCCAGGTGTTTAAAATGATTAAAGGTTTTGATAATGTCGACGCCAAAAAATATTTCACCTTCAGGAATGTAGATAGAACTCGCGGTAATGGTCTCAAATTAGTGGGTAAATATTTTAATTCTAATGAAGTTAAACATTTTTTCTTCAATCGTATAGTTAATTTGTGGAATGGATTGCCAGTCTACGTAGTTCAAAGTAATTCGATTGAGTCCTTTAAAAAGAGACTAGATGCTGCTTATCTTGCCTTAAACCGCCAGTTAGAAGCATTTGTTAGCGTGTAGAAGTATTGTGAAATTTTTGCCCGCATGTCTTTCTTTCATGAGAAAACAAATTTTGTCTACGGTAAAATGAAAACAAAAGGTGATTAAATCTTAACTCAGTAACGCCCAGCGATTTTTTACTTATTTTGTTCTGTATAACTCCAGACGACTTTATTTAATCTGAGAAAAAGCCTCTTGGCACTAAAGGATTAGTGAATCTTCCGTAAATGGTACAAAGACAGCTCTAACTACTCACTGTAACTATAATACTACGATCTAATATTCAGAGTTGTAATGTAATAATTACAAGTAATTACTTTTTTAGTAATTACTAATTTCAGTTACTTCGAAACTTTAGTAATTGTGTTAGTAATTTAATTACAACTTGAAAACAATTGTAACTAAAAATCAAATTACTCCTGCAAAAAAACCACTTTTTTCTACGTGAAGGTCAAAATATGATAATTAAAACCCACTCTAATAGACAGAGTTTATTTCCACAACAGTTTCGATGCCCACTGGCATCCTCTTCGGGTGGATACAGAAAAACCCGAAGAGGATGCCAGTGGGCATCGAAACTGTTGTGGAAATAAACTCTCTCTATTAGAGTGGGTTTTAATTATAATATCAAATTACTTTTTTTACTACTGTCTTATATTTTGCCATTTAATATGTGTAAAGTACTTCATTGTAACTTTATATTAAAAAGTGGAAACCCCTTTTTCCATTTAAAGCCTGCTATAAATTAAAAGGTAGCAGAGTGCATATTTCATTTCCTCCACTGGCACTGGGACCTAATTAATAACAGTGATTAGATAATTTGGCTCATGCGTATCGTTGAGTAAATATGCTTGGCTAAAGGTGTGATATCAAAGAAAATTCTAAGGAATTACATTTTTGTTGTAGATTTAATATTTAGTGGTCCTCTTTTGGTATCAATGATTGCTTTGATCCTGTTTGGCATGGGCATGATACGGTTTTGGTACAGTTTCTGGGCCAATTTTGGTCTGCCAAATTGTTTTCATTGTAGAAAAAAAAACATCTTCATGGGATCCTTACTTCTTTTCATAGACTTTCGCCTTCAGTGTTTTCACTGTCTCTTAATCGGATTGAGGTCAAGAGAGTTACTAGGCCATCCAAAGTTGAAATGTGTTTTTTCATAAACCATTCTTTTACAATTAATTTTGGCTTTATGGCAAGGTGTATTATTCTGCTGGAACCTGGAATATTCACCCTCCTGCATTGTTGTTTGAGGATGTTTAACCTTTTCAGTCACAGTGGGACCCGAATATCCCACATGAAATAATAATATAAATCGTACTAAAATGCAACTTTTCTACAAATTTTTCTACATCTTTAATATTTTGGTGTTGGAAAAGGAACCCAAAATGTTTGTAATTTAAGTGACTTGTTACTAAATTATTTGGTTCTAAATAACAATAAATCTTATAGTTTTTGGTTTAAAGAAAAAATATATGTGAACGAAAGGGTTAAGTAGACAGAAGAAATTCAGGGCCATATTTTTTACTCAAAACAGTTTCTTTGTGCTCTGAGCGCCAAAGCATCCCCAAACCACGACTTTTGGAGGTTGTTTCATGTTGATAGTACGATATATGGAGTGATGTCATTGACTGGGTGAAAATCTGACGTACAGATAATCCTGTCAGAACTGAATGATCTGGCTCTCGTCGCTAAAGAAAACCTTGGTCCATTATTCATATTTCTTTGTAAAAAAAAAACGCTTATTCTGCTTCAATTTAGTTGTGCTAAATTATTCATTTTGAAGTCTCCATCCATTCGTCGAATGGTTCTTCCACTGGCTGACGTAGGAAGCCCTGTATATAGCAGTGGTGATAAATTGCATCTGATTGCATTATTGGCGTATTGAGTCGTTATCCCTAACGTGCCGATTTTTTTCTTTTTGCATCTTCAAAAATCCTCTTTTTTTAGCGTGCATCTCCTGAAATATTTGAGGTCGGGAGGTTACCTGCCTTTAATTGTACTTATAAGTACTTCCTCCAAGCCTCTCGGAGGAAATTTCCTGTTTATACACATTTTTGTGCGAGTAAATTAGAAATTCATTAAGTAATGTACACGAGTTGCAGGAGAAATTATGAAATTGCAGCCATTCATTGGGCTAAACCAGCAAAAAATAAGTATAGTCAGTAGAAAATGAATTATAAATGCAATTATAAATGCAATTATAAATGCAATTATCAATGCAAATTGTGATTGCATAAGACTAAAATGAAATAACCTTAAGAGAGTATTAAATTCAGGAAAAAGTGTACATAAAATTAATAGTTAATTGAAATCATAGATTATATTATTAAAACAAATTACTTTTATATTAAATGAAATTTATAAATTTTATATTTATATCATTATTTATAAGCTGTCCAAGAAATACAGAATAATTTCTAAAATTCTTTCTCAATTCAGACTCTCTAAAAGTCTTTAGCTCTTGGTTTTTATCACTATGAGGATAAAATCTATTACTGGAATTGAGGTATTCCCTTTATTTTCAGTATTTATTTAGCATTTTTTTTCATTCGAATTCCTCCATCTAAACCAGTGGTTCTTAACCGGGGGGGCGCGCCCCCCTAGAAACAGGAATTTCTCTAATTGTATTTGTTATTCTCTTAACGAGAGCATGGGCTAATATTGAGAAGTTATTGAGAATGTTATTTTGATTGAAGGGGGGCGTGGAGGGAAGGACCAATTCCTAGAGGGGGCATGGTAGTAAAAAGGTTAAGAACCACTGATCTAAACAGTATCACTTTATAATTTTAAAATATATAGAATGTAAAATTGTGACGCAAAAGGGATTTTACGATGCTCTTCCAATACGTGCTCTACCGTAAAATGTACATTCCAATATGTGCTAACTAACGAAAATATCACGACCTAACCTAACCAATCGTTAGGTCAATTGTACGCCCTTGACGATTGGTTAGGTTAGGTCGTGATATTTTCGTTAGTTAGCACATATTGGAATGTAAATTTTACGGTAGAGCACGTATTGGAAGAGCACCGATTTTACACTTTCAGCCACGACTGTAATGTACGACCCAGTTTTGATTAAAAGAACTAACGTTGGGAAGGACGTGGCTTCTTGCCACACAAATGATTTTACTTTTAGTGTCAAACTTTTTAAGTAATTGGGAAAATACTCAATTACTTTAGAGAAATAACTGTAATTGAATTAATTTAGGAGGAAAGTAATTAGTGTTGTAATTTAATTACATTTAAAGACGGTAAATACGTTTATTTAACTAACCGTAATTCATTACTTTTTAAGTGTTTTATACAATATGCTAATATTCACAATGACAAGTAGTGCTACAACTGTTTTTCGTTTCTCGCGCCACTTGGTTGATGAATGTTAAATTGTGACTTGTTTCACGCGGTGACTTTTCAATGTCATGCTTTAACTGAGGCTGTTCGATCTTCTCTTATTTCACTACGTCAGTGAAAATTGGGTTTAATTTTAGGAACAATATAGTGACGTATTCATATAGAATTTAGGTCAAATTATTGACAGCAAGAACTCACAAAGGTATTAAAAGAAAGTCCGTAGGAGCTGAAAATAAACCTTTTCTTTCGTTGCCCTTACCTTTTGGTATAATAATTAGCAAATTAGAGAGTTCATTTCTTTCATGCAAAATTGCGTGAGCCAACGACCCTTCATAAGTGACGAAGCGAGAAAACACCGTTCGCGTCCCTCTCCGTTATAATGGATTGATAATGAAGTTTCACTAAAAATAAATCGAAAAGATTATTAAATTCTTTCACAAAGCGTTGACGTAAACGCATCGAGATAATAGTATGGGAGCATTCTCATATAAAGGAATGAAAAGGATGTCATCATTTCTCGGTATACAATTAAATTTCCTTTTTTGCATTTTCGAACCGGAGGAGTTCCGCTTCATCAAGCTAATTATTAGATTGTTTTTTCCCTTTTTAAGTGCATAATAATTGTCAGCGAAATAATTATTATTTTTCATTCTTTTAACACGACGCTTTCTCTTCCCTAAACGAATAGGTTCCTCCTTTTCAAGCGGCCTCGGTTCTGCGGTATTCTCGGAAGAACGCGGAAGCGAAACCGGACCCTTCATCGACCCGGTAACGGAAGTGCCGCGATTGGAGCAGTGGTTCGCCCTCAACACTCACCCCAGTCATAACCTAATCCTAAAGTACACGGAGGAGCTCAATCGAATGCCTTACAGGCAAAGTTCCCAAAATTGGAACCTAAAAATATTCAATTTTGTTTAAAAATCGAAGAGCGAAGTGTAAACGCCTTAGAGTTTCTATGTAATTGTCTATTTATTTAAAACTGTTGTTGTTAATTTCAGAAATTTTAAAAATTTTATTTCTAATTTTTGTCTGTGAAATTGTGTACAGAACATTAATCCTAAATTTGTTGCATTACAAATATAAACATTTTCTTTATTCTTTCAACAATAAAAATATTTATTAAATTATTTTTAAATTTTGTTATTTATATACATATATATATATTATATATATATATAATATATACACAATACGATTTTATTTATCTTTATAATATAACTAAAATAATGGGTTTTTTATACGTTCAAATAATGTGCCAAAACTACAGAAATCAAGATTTTTTTTCCCAGTATTTTCTGGTACTAATTTCCCCGCGCGAAAATAATTTTGAGAACGAACACCATTTTACTGCATACAAAACACAACCAATGTTTTACTACATAAATATATGTTGAATACATACAACATTTATATATCAGATTAGATATGAAAATTCATTAATGTTTTTAATTTCGCAATTACATATAGTGAATAGAGAAAATTCAGTTAAATTTTCAGTTTACAACAGGGGTCCTCAAACTTGGGTACGCGTACCCCTAGGGGTACGTATTAAGGTTTCCTGGGGTTGGGGGGGGGGGGGTACGGAAAGGAATGGACAAAATTTACGCTATATATTTATATTTCGACATAATTCAGTGAATATTCTAAAAGATTTTTAAAACGTTTATTTTACTCATTGTGAAACTAGTTTCCACACATCAGGCACATCTCTCATACTAAAATTCAAGAATTATAGCTACCCTAATTTTATTTACATATATAGTTTGTTGTTTATTCATTTAATAAAGCATTTATTATTGATATTTGTGTATCTTATGTGAATTCTTACTAATGGGGGTACTAGCTGATTGTCTAATGAATCAGAGGGTACGAAGTGACAAAAAGTTTGAGAACCCCTGGACTTTACAACTTCAGTATAATTGTGATGTTAAAATTTTGAAGGATATATACGATGTATATATTGCTGTTTCAGTAACAATAATAATAATAATAATAGTAATAATAATAATAATAGCAGCAACCATATCCAGGAAAACTTTAAAAAAAGTATTGCTTGTTTGAACTATGTACAAAGTTTGTACTGTCAATTCTAGTCATTCTTACAATTTGAGAAGGTCATTTGGGATTTCAGTATTGTGACTTTTTTTTTTTTAGTATATGTTCTTAAGAAATACGAGGATACAGCCAGAAATAGTTTGGTTACTAAACGTTTGAAAACGTTTCGTAACGTTTCGAACGTTGATAAACGTTTCATAACGTCTCGTAGACGTTGATAAACTTTTCATAACGTTTCGTAAACGTTAATAAACGTTGATAACAGTTTCATAACGTTTCGCAAACGTTGATAACCGTTTCATAACGTTTTGCAAACGTTGATAAAATCCTATAACTTTTCCTAAACGTTTCATAACGTTTAACAGAAGGACCATTCCTGACTGGGGATATATTTTTTAATGATTTAACATTTGTATGATTTTCAAATTTCTCATGTTTTGTATCAAGTTTGATGCGGGATTTTGATAAGTATTATTTAAGGCAGTAATTATTACCTATTCTCCATAGTTTACATTTTCATTATATTTCTTTATTCTTTTTAATATTTATGAACTGAACTGAAATGAAGTAATATAATTAAATGTTCAAATTATTAAAAAAAAAAAAAAATTATTATTTTTCTTAATATTTTTCCGAAATATAAATGCTATGATTTTATTGTAATTTATAAATTACTTAAAAAGTGTGCAACAAAGAGAGGTTTCACACTGCTAAAGCTTTAAACTCTTCAACTCTAAAATATATATAAAATTATTAGTTTATTAAAGAGAACAACTCTTTATAATGCTCATTGTTTGATTGTCCCGTTGGAAATCTATTTTTGAGAACTCTTTCATTATGGAGGCTGAATGTAATTCCTCATTCCTTCATTGATGCCTTCTCTAAGT
This sequence comes from Bathynomus jamesi, assembly GCA_023014485.1. Taxonomy (NCBI): domain Eukaryota; kingdom Metazoa; phylum Arthropoda; class Malacostraca; order Isopoda; family Cirolanidae; genus Bathynomus; species Bathynomus jamesi. Next base: position 40,648 of record JAJOZX010001344.1, read on the forward strand.
AAAACTTAGAGAATAACTTTGTATATCCGTTAATTTGTATACCCACCAGGGTACGCGGAATCCCAACCCCCACCCTATGGGTGTCTCCCCAACTCGTGGGGGAGTGACATAAAATGAATATCCACTTTTCCTCATTATTGTACACGTGCCTCTGTGTGTTGCGTATTGTTGTTCATGTATATACAAACTCCCTTTTATAAAATGTATACTCCCGTGTAACATAAAGACATTGTAATATATATACATATATATATATTGTATGTAAAATTGTCATAATTGTATATAAATAAAAATAATCTCTTTAAATTATTGAGCAATTTGCTATCATTTAGTTATATTAAATGATAAAACAGATTATGATTCGTGTGTATAGTTAATTTCTAATTTTTTATATGTAAATTTAATTTACTCTATGTTGACTCGTTTTCGATCGTGAATGTAAACAATATAATAATAATAATAATAATAATAATAATAATTACAATTTTTTTTTTTTATCCCTTTTGACTGACTTCAAACTTCATTTATTTATAAATAAGCTTGGATAGGATTCGCAAAGACGCAAATCTATATTTGTATGTGGGTTCGCTTTACCCGACAGGGTATATATTCTATAATCTCAGGGTAGAGTGCCCTGGATTCAGGAAAAAGAGAGGCACAGCCACAGCCCTCGCCATTCTGCACGAAACGGTGGCAAACAAACTAGCGTTCAGCAGAAGAGTCTCGATAGTACTGAGAGATGTGAAGGCCGCCTTCGACAAAGTGTGGCACCAAGGATTACAATACCGCATCCTCGAACAGAACATGGAAGCAAACTTAGGAAAAATCCTTTGTAGCTTCCTCAAAGATCGAAAAGCTTATGTCCAACACAAGACCCACACTGACAAGCTCTTCGACATCCAGGCGGGAGTGCCCCAGGGAGCGATACTTTCGCCCACTCTGTACAACCTTTACATCGCCCAAAGGCCTCCGCCCCCACCACACACCGAGACGTCATCTACGCGGACGACATCACGCAAATAGTAACATCAAACCTCAGCAAAGAGCAACACGCCAACAGGCTGAAGAGAAATTGAAAGAATCAATGAATTCGAGGAACGTTGGAAAATTCAGACAAACCAACAGAAATTCACAGTTATTAACATTGGCCGCAGGAAGGTTCACGCACTAGAAATAAACAACCGAATCCAACCTTACAAGCAACAAGGCACAGCTCTCGGCCTGACCATCAACAGCTTTGGCTATAAAAACCACACCACAGCAAGGACAAACAAAGCGAAAGGAGAGCTCAGTAACTCTACCGTTTCAGGGGACTCTCGGTAAAAAATAAGAAGATGCTGTACACGGCGCTCGTACGGTCATTCCTCGAATACCCGGCAATTCCACTGCACACAACGAGCGACACAAATCTGATGTTGCTACAAAAAATACAGAACGCTGGAACAAGATTCATCCTGGGGAAACGACTCAGCGACAGGATCTCATCCCAGGCACTGCACCAACAAGCCAACTTACCAGCCCTCAATGTGCTTCGGCACAGAAGGGCGGAGAAAACTTGGAGGAGGTACGAAACACCTCTCCACAGACCTATGAAGAACTCGATATTGGACCTCAGCGCGGGAGAGAGTACTCCTACTTCAAGAGAAGTCTACCCCGCAGCAGAAACCCCCCACCAACGGCACTTTTTGTACCGTATAGAAGATAAAAAAAAAAAAAATAAAAAAAAATATATATATATATATATATATATATATATATATATATATGAAAAAATAAAATAAAATAAAATAAATAATAAACAATAAAAAAAAAAAAAATAAAAAAAATAAAAAAAATAAATAAAATAACTAAAAAAATAAAAGAGGTAGAAAACCCAAACTATAAGCTAACAAGTCAAGCACCCTACAAAAGCTTGAACGCGCAAGGAAGGTGAAACACCTATCACCAGACCTTAACCCCCCCCCTCCACAAAAAAAAAAAAAAAAAAAAAAACCTGCGCATCCTTGGTGAGCCCGAGGACCTATCAACTCTTCATATATATTTCCCATTTCCCCACTTTCTGATATCACTCCTACAACTCTAATTTCACCTCTTATAACGTCAACAACAACAGCCCGGCTGTTATTTGGAAGTGGTGTTCGAGTCTCGTTCGGGTCGAGCTTTAAACTTCAGCGATTAAGGTCTGGGTCTTCCTTGGATAGGTACAATGGTTCGAAACCTTCATAAAGCTGTAGGTCCCCGCAGTTATAGATGACCTTAAATATTACGAAGGAGGTTAAACAGCCTAAAACATTATTATTATTATAGCTTCTCTCTTCAGTAAGATCCTGATTTTGGTGTATAGCACAGTGATTATAGCGTTTTTGCTTCACGTTCATCGTATGACACTCAGGATCGATCTTCGATTTTGCGAGCTGTTCATTGTATTTTCTTTCTTAGAAGACTTTGGTATTTATATAAAAGTATGCGCCAATTGCGTATGCGGAGTAATTCTGCTAATTAATTTGTGTGGTTGTCCAAACCAAATAACGGTTCACAACTTGAAAGAATTTTGATTTACGACAAATGAAATTATCAAAGATAACAACACTAATTCTAAACTCTGAAGGTTTTCTTGTACTGAAAAAAAAAGAGTACACAATTATCTAAAGAAAACCCCATTTTTCAACATAAAAACTTAATGTTTATAAACAAGACCACCGATAAGCGTATGATATTTAAAATTGATAATATATAAAATACGAGCCCTAAAAGTAAAATTAAAAATAATGCTATTGATTAAGCTTATTATTCAAAACATCTTATAAAGATCTATAATCGGTTTGGAAGCCAATTTCTCTCGCTTTTTCTTTTATAATAATGACTCAGCCTAACGTTAAGGAACTCGTGGGCCTAACAGCTTACGTAATTATGCTTTGAAAAGACCCTTGTCTGTATATAAAAATAATCTTAAAAGCTAACGAAACAGAATGTATAGTGAGAGTGTATAGTGAGAGTGTGCATGGGAGAGGAAAAGACAGAGAGAGAGAGAGAGAGAGAGAGAGAGAGAGAGACGAAAAATAATGATACCAAAAATTCGCTGTCTGTATCGTTTCAATGTGAAAACGGGCACTTGCACTCGTTTCAATAACCTTTAATACAATTATCCCATATTAATTAGCTTTCAGAAAGATGAAAGAGTCTCCTTTTATGCCAATTTTTTGCTAATAAGTTGTGTTCAACCATAATCGGGTAGAGACTAAATATCTTAGACTCAAAATAAAGTATATTATGCAGTGCGTGCTTGGCTCTAAAAGGAATGTTAAAATTTTTATTCCGTAACACATTTTATCATGATAATGAGCATATATATATATATTACCCTATTATTTATTTATTTATTATTTATTTATTTATTTATTAATAAAATCTCCTTTTTAGTGCTATTTTAACGTTGCCTTCAGCTAATTACCGATGTAACCAATGGCTCTTTCCTCTTATACACGTAACATAATGGGGAATTTCTTCTTAAAGGTATAATAGAGAAATTAAAAGTGTAAAGAATAAGGGGTTTATAAGTCTGTTATTAACATGAAATTAGAGCCACACTTCTATTTTGTCAAGTACTTTACAATAAGATATTTTGACAATAATATTCTCCCCCAATTTTTCTTACCAATCTCGAGCCAACGGAAGAACAGTTGATTGATTGGTCGGTCTGTTTTACGTCCTTCGTCCTCCAGAGGGCTCTGATGCAGTTAAAATGTTGAGTGAATGAAGAAAATGAGACATTAATATTATTATGGTACAATGATGACAAATATTTTAACAATTTTTTTAACTTTAACAAATTTCACTGACATCAATTTGTGTGTGTATATATATTATATATATATATATAATATATATAATATATATATATATATTAGTTAGTTAGTTAGTTAGTTTAGTTACTTACTTACTTAGTTATTTAGTTAGTTAATTAGAATAAATGAGGGGTCGCGCGTCTTAAGATACCTAAGCGCCACCACAGGCGAAAACGTGTTTTTGATGGATATCACTATTTTCACCCTTCCTCTATCGCGTGGTTTGGGTTATACCAGTGATTCCCAACGTGGGGCGCACGCCCCACAGGGGGCAATTTGAATATTTTGGGGGGCAATTTGAAAATGCTACAATAAAATGAAATTTATACATTAATAAAATTATAAAATAATGAAATTTATACATAATAAAAATGAAATTTATACATAATAATTCAACTCGTTTGGCGAGAGAGCTACTGTTACCATTCCCATCTTCATATTTGGTGGAATGTGGTTTTAGTCCTGTAAGTGACTTACTACAGAAAAAAAGAAACCGACTGGATATCAC
>JAJOZX010001344.1:50000-80000 GCA_023014485.1 Bathynomus jamesi
TTTTCAAAGTCATATTGGGCTTGAATACCTAAAAATCCTCTATCTAAGCGGCTGCAACAATCTACTTTTAAATTAAACATTTTTTTAAAGAAGTATTTTTAACTTATTTTTTTCAGCTATTGCTCTATCGAGAGTCAAAGTAGCAAGATTTTTCCTGTTCATGTTTATTCATTGCAGATAGAAATGGTTCAACCAAAATTTTAAATCCAATATCTTCTACAATGCTAAAAGGCCGCCCGTCTATTGTCACCCACGAAATAAGGCCATTTTCTAAAGTTTTCTTATGAAGTCGCGGGTGAACTCCAACTTTAATTTGTTTAAAAAAGTTTTTAACACTAGTTTGGCCTACATTCATTCCCTTGGTTTGTATTTGAGTTTTCGAAGTACTGCTAGTGCTAGGTAGGCTTTTATCATGATCCTCAACTTTACGATATATGTCTGGTGACACGATTTTAGGTGTCGCTTTAGGTTTGTCACATGATTGCCACTATACACTTTTCCACACTTTTCAATTTGGCATGTAGATGTTTTATCAATATTATTTATTTAAAATATTCATTTGTAAGGCTAGTATTTTGCTACCACTCCCCACCGAAAAAAGACCTTGTAAAGGCATTGCAAATTCAAATAAATAGCAAACGAAGCACTGGAGACCAACCAATGTACACAGTACACAACTCACAAACAAACAATAATATATTAGGATTAGGCTATTCTTCCGTCACCGTTAACTCTCCACTTCCAGTAAGTCATTTGGAGGGTGGAGTGATAATTCATACATTGTTGCCAAATCTAAAGGCGCACACATAAATTTTGTAAACTAAAAACCCGGCTGTGCGGGTCCTTCACTTTCGGGTCGGGTCTGGGTCTGGTCAATTTTAAAATTCACTTTCAGGTCCGGGTCCGGGTCTTTTTTCTAATTCACTATCGGGTCCGGGTCCGGGTCTTATCTCACTTTCGGGTTAAACCCGGGTCTGGGTCCGGGTCCAGGTCCGACCTGCCAGCCCTGATATATATATATATATATATATATATATATATATATATGTGTGTGTGTGTGTGTGTGTGTGTGTGTGTGTATATATATAATATAACTTATAACCTATACCAGGGGTCCCCAACCCTGTGCCCGCGAGCACCATGGTGCCCGCTGACCCTTTTGCGTGTGCCCGCCACTAACTGACTACGATTGATAAGTTTTTATTTAAATTTTTAATAAAATGTTAAGTATGTTACATATTTTAAATATTTAGTTACTAAATATTTAAAATATGTAACATACTTAACATTTTATTAAATTTTAGTAGTTAATTATGGAAACAGCTGCTCATTTATTTGAAAATAATTATTTCTTTATAAATAAATTAAGTTATCGTTTTGATCATTTTTCTAAGATTCTTAGTTAGCCCATCCTTGTTTTTTTTTGTGTATTGTGTTCATTATTTTACATCGGAATTAAATGTTTTTTTTTTGTGTATTATGTTCATTATTTTACATAGGAATTAAATGGGGGTTTTGTGCATTATGTTCATTATTTTACATCGGAATTAAATGGGGTTTCTTTGTGTATTATGTTCATTATTTTACATAGGAATTAATGGGTTTTTTTTTTTTTGTTCATTATTTACATAGGAATTAAATGGGTTTTTTTTGTGTATTATGTTCATTATTTTACATAGGAATTAAATGATTTTTTTTGTGTATTATGTTCATTATTAAGTCCAACTATAAATTTGCCTTGAAAAAGTAAATGGTGCCCGCCGCACTACCGGTAGTCTTGAATGTGCTCTTCGGCACAAAAGGTTGGGGACCCCTGACCTATACAATAGTTTCGTATGTACGATTTAGTTCCGAGCAATATTTGAAGCTCGGACGTATCTAAAATGTCAAATGGGTATAAAATAATAATAGTTACGCAAACATTTCCACGATGGTTGTGACGAAATATACATGTATAACTTTTCCATGGCAACTAATTTAGATGTTAATGTCATCACATATGTTTCATATTTTTTATTTACTTATTTCTGACGTGGACACAATTTTTGTATCCGGGTATATAAAACCTGATGCCCCTCGGTGGTGTAGTGGTTAGCATCGCTGACTACGAATCCATCGGCCCCAGGTTCGAGACCCGGTGACGGCAGCCGGCGCGCAGCAAATTCCAGCTGTTCATCCTTCCACACAATAAAGAAAGTGGTTGGTAGGTAAGTGGGTACCCTGGGTGGCCTAGTGGTTAAGACGCTGGGCTGCTGGTGGGGCGTGGTTCGGATTCCACGTTAAACTGTAGGTCTAAGGTGGAATGAAAAGCTTGACCTTCGTCAGAATGAACAATTCGGGCGGAAGCTAACCAAAGGTTATATACATATGTATATTGAAAGCATTACTAAAAACCAAAAATAGAGATAAAAATTAACATTATCATTGTTAAGTGAGGACTAAAATTTTCATACCATGAAGCCCAAAGTTAAAAAGACGTATACGGCAGGACTAGTGAATATATCTTAGATAATTAATTTCACTGAAGTTGCTCTCTTTTTAGGCTAATTAGAAGATTAACCTTACAAGAATTTTCTTTTCGGTGCAAACGAGTTCTTATTAATTTTTATGATATGATAAAATTTAAACGTGAATTTGAATTAAATTAGTAATTTAACAAGAATGTTTTTAGTATGGTTTGCCTAATTTATGGATTATTTGCAGTCTACCGCATTTAGCCCGTTTAGTTATCGCAGGGAAGTTCGAGACTGTCTGATTAACACACATTTGCGAAACTGAGTATCTTTGAGGTAACACGCAGCATTCTAAAGGATCTGTTATGAAGCAAATTTAGGATTCTGCCAGAACGTTTTTATAATTAACCCAAATTTCTGCTCATAAATAGTGGTGTAAAGCTTCACTTGTACAGAATCTGAAGTTCCTTATAATCACGTTTGCTTTAACAAAGAAACTTCGATATTTTTTCCTCAAGGAACTGGTGATAATTCGACCGATATACCTAAATTCTTGTACTTGCTCTACTGAGTCACATTTTGTTTTTACAATAACACGACCTGACTGTTTTGGCCATTTTGGATAGAAATGCGAAACCTTTGTTTTAGTAACCTTAAAATGAATGTCATAGTTCCGCGAAGATAATTCACAAATTTTTTATAAGATTATCTCGTCCTTTTGAAGCTAAGGGCTTATTAATAATCATCACCATAGACTACAATAAATTATTTATCCTTATATCATCTACAAAACATCCTACTTTAGACTCATTAAGTGAAGTAATTAAGTTACCGATATACACTGTAAAAAGCAAAGGAAAGAGCAAGAAACCTTGTTTGACTCCGCATGAGGATCCAGAACACTCCGAAAACATATTCCCAATCTAACTACGAAGGTTTTGTGGGTGTATCAAAACTTGAATATATTAAATATATAAAATGAAACAGTCCTGCCTTCTAATTCTTAAATAATATATTATTATACTTTTTCATTTTCATTTTCATTTATTATGATTATTTTTATCATGTGGCTCACAGCCGCTCACTTATATCCAAGAAATAGCTGTAAATAACTTAATTATTTTCAGTGTATTTAAGTACATTTCCCTTTAAAACACATATACACAAATCAGTTGAATGGGACCTTTTAAAACCAAACTAATTAGATGTGTCCATAAATAATCATTTAATCGGCGTAGCAAAAGTTTCTCAAGTAGTTTGAGAAGCAGGAGGCAACTGCAATAGACTTGCAATATCGTGGATAGAATGTCCCTATATTTATTTTTTGACAAAGGTCATGATACATATATTCATACTGTAGGAGTATACTATAACTATGAGCTAGTATGGCTGAGAAAAACAATGAGCTGTGAAGATTGAGCGCATTATTAGCATGTTTTCACTGTTTATTTGATATGTGGTCTATACTTAGAGAAGAGTTAGTCTTTAATCTCAGACTCTTACTTTCAGGTACTAATGTCCAAGTATTTTTACTGGCCAGGCCTAATTAAGAACGTTCCATTACAGCCTACATAAAGACTAAACTTACCCATGATATTTCCCCAGACACCTCATCGATTAATTATTTATGGGTGAGCATTCTTGGTACCCGTTTCCTTCTTAGTAAATATCAAAAAAATATTTTTATTATCATCGTTTAAGTTAGCTTCACAGGCTTTTAAGGCCCAAACAGAATCTTCTTCCTGTTTACTTCTTCTTATGGTTGTTTTATACTGAGCCCTACTTCTACTGATTTGCATGTAAACTGATCCTATTCTGGGTCTACCACGAAGACACCATACACTGTATAAATCGTGAGCATCTTTAAAGTTCTTTTTCAGGAGAACAATAAAATTATTCGACCCAGAAATAATCTTAGTATGGTAGTAATAAGATTCAATCAAAGGACTTTCTCTTTCCTCTCGTATGAGTACTACAGGGTGTCCCGTAAGTCTGGACCCATAGGGAAAAATAATAAAATTACAAAATAGTCCAAAAATTTATTTATAATATATTTTTTTATTTTTTTTATTATTATTTTTATTATTTTTTTATTATGATCTTACTCCGCTGGAGTTTTATTTGTGGGGCCACTTGAAAGCCAAAGTGTACGAGGTCAAACTTCAGAACATTTTCCACCTTAAAGCACGCATTGTGGAGGCGTGTCAAGAAATTTCTGCGACTGTGATTCAGAAAGTGCTGTCGCAGTGGAGATTGCGTCTTCAACTATGTGTGCGACACAACGGCGGACACTTTGAACAGATTATGTAATAAATTTTTGGACTATTTTGTAATTTTATTATTTTTCCCTATGGGTCCAGACTTACGGGACACCCTGTATATCGCTGTCATACTTGTCTGTGTTTAAAATGAGAATCATTTAAACAGCTATTACTACAAACAACTCACAGTATTTCAAAATTATTAAAAGATATTCTTTATTTATGTCCTATTGTTTATTCTTACCTATTATATTAGTGTTTTGTTCTATGAGTACTATATCGCTGTCATACTTGTCTGTGTTTAAAATGAGAATCATTTAAACAGCTATTACTACAAACAACTCACAGTATTTCAAAATTATTAAAAGATATTCTTTATTTATGTCCTATTGTTTATTCTTACCTATTATATTAGTGTTTTGTTCTAATAGAAGATGGTTAGGATCACCTGAAGATCAGGGCCCCCAACCTCAATTACCAAATGATATCTTCGTTAAAACTAACGAAAATATCACGACTTAACCTAACCAATCGTCAAGGGCGTACAATTGACCTAACCGAGCATTCAATTTAATTTATTATTATATTTGGTACTGTAAAGCAAAAAACAAGAATACATGGGGGGCCCTGATCTTCAGGTGATCCGATGGTTAAAATAAACTAACAGTTCTAAAGGTGTATCTATGTTCGAAGAACAGAAAATTATCTTTTAAATTACTGCAAAAAAAAGTTTCGAGATCACATCGACATTAAAAACCCCCCATTACTATACAGTGAGAATATTTTGGGATACGTGACATAATCACCTATATAAAAAAAATCGAAATTCTGTGAAACTGCCATTATTATATCACAAATAATAGTTAACAATTAAAATGCATTCGTTGTTATATGAAATTTAATTCCTAACTTTTTATTATCCGCTGTCTGAAAAACTAATATATTATGTAAAATTTTCTTATTAAGAAATTAAAATCCATCAAAGGTCCTCCCATATTATAATAATAATAGGTCGTTAGATGAGTCTCCTGATGAGAATACATGGTACATAATATCATAAATCTTGGAAAAAATTTAACTCCTGCCTCGGTAAATTGTTCTTGCTCGAGCATCAAATCTGAACTATTAGAAATATGATAAATATGTATATATGTGAATTTCTGATTATCTTACGTTATATGAAATACAGCGTGTCCATAAATTATCTTTACAAATTTAATTAAATTTCAATTGAATTTGTAAATATAATTTATGGACGCCCTGTATTGTCAATCAACTAATCGCATAATTTATATATATATATACCCGGGTGCGGCAAAAGTAACGCCCTTTTAATAATTGTACATCTTTTTTTAAGGTGTATTGAGCCAACCACAAAATTAATTAAATTCCAGTTATTTTTTAGTTTTTACTGAGAAAGTACTTATTATTTTTCTTAAAATGCTGTATTTTTCTTAAAAACCTTATTATTTCTCTTAAAATGCTGTAATTGATTTATTTCCTTCAATAAAAGAGAATAAACTAAAAGGGCGTTATTTTTGCCGCACCCGTATATATATATATAATGTACAGGGTGGGCGGAAAGTAGCTCCCTATTTTGGATTGGTAAAAAAATACGTATATTATCCATTTATTTCAGAAAAAAATAATATGACAAGGTAGGCATACATGGTAGGTTTTCCCTAAAATTCAATGTGGGCTCCAACTCTTTCCCCAGCTTCTGGAGCCGCCCAGGAATGGCGTCCACTGACTTTAGCAGGAACTCCGGCGGGATGGAGGACATGACTTCCGAATTCGGTCCTCCAGTCCTTCCAATGTCCTCGTTTGGTGCGGTAGACTTCTTCCTTTACCCACCCCCAAAGAAAGAAGTCGCACGGTTACCGCTGAAAACGGCAGAATCGGTTCAGTGTAACGGTGTGGTGTGGTATGACCTCAGATCAGGTTGTGGGCCCGTTCCTTCTGCGCAACACCATGAATGCTGAGCGGTACCTTGCTATGTTGCGAAACGAGGTCTGGCCGGTTGTCAGCACATGGGAGAACATCGACGATCTGATATTTATGCAAGATGGCGCCCCTCCGCACTTCGCTCTTGTTGTCCGTGAGTGGCTGGATGCCCACTTCCCTGGCGTTGGATGGTCGTCGTGGTCCACATCAATGGCCAGCCAGGAGCCCCGACTTGACACCGTGCGACTTCTTTCTTTGGGGTGGGTAAAGGAAGAAGTCTACCGCACCAAACCGAGGACATTGGAAGAACTGGAGGACCGAATTCGGGAAGTCATGTCCTCCATCCCGCCGGAGTTCCTGCTAAAGTCAGTGGACGCCATTCCTGGGCGGCTCCAGAAGCTGGTGGAAAGAGTTGGAGCCCACATTGAATTTTAGAGAAAACCTACCATGTATGCCTACCTTTTCATATTATTTCGTCTGAAATAAATGGATAATATACGTATTTTTTTACCAATCCAAAATAGGGAGCTACTTTCCGCCCACCCTGTATATATATATATATATTAGTAAAGGTTATGTTCCTAAGCGAATGACACCTTACAGCTAATCACCAAGCCTGAAAAATTATCACTATCTCCATTTATAACGAAACGTTTCGAAAGTGACTCCTTTCATCCTCAGTAAACTAATTACATCAATTGAAACATTGAGAAACTACACAACAATATGTAAATCAAAATATAAAGAAAAACAGGTCAGAAATTACGAATAGAAACTCGTATAAAACAAAGTATTACGAGTTAAAATGTTAAATTAAAATACGCAATAAATTTAATTAGGTTAATTGTTAAATAACAAAAACTGTGAAATTAAAAATTTTGAAAATTACATTAATAAAAAAATAAAATAATGATAGACAAATATTAAAAATTAAAAATGGAAATGACGAATTTCTTGTTCATTAATATTACAAATAAAACTTACACATAATAATACACAAAACTTACACAAAATAATTACGAGCCAATTAATAGTAATTAATAGTAAATAGTAATAGCAATTATTAGTAATAGTAATTAGTAATAGTAATTTGTAATAGTAATAGTAATTAATAGCAAATAGTAATAGTAATTATTAGTAATAGTAATTAGTAATAGTAATTAATAGTAAATAAAACCCAAGAAGAAATGGGACGTTTCTAAATAAATAAAACCTGTACGAAACGTCAATATAAACTGTTTATGATGTTTACTAACCGTCGCATTTCTCGTTGGGAAAAAACTATTTCATTACTACTATTAAAACTATTTTACTATGATACGTAAAACTCAAATGACACAAACTTAAATTAGGGAGTGAAAATCAATATTTATTACCTTACATTTCGGAGAATGTACAATTGTGGAAATAAATTCCCTAAAAAAAAATTATATTTCCAAAAGTTCTCCAAAATTACTCAGTCGTATTTTTTCTTTTAAATATTATATTTAATATTTTACTAATTTTTTTCGGCTAATTTCTTTTCACAACTGTACTCTACTCATGATGTTATTGATTTTTTTTGTGTATATATATATATATATATATATATATATATATATATATATATATAATATATATATATATATATATTATATATATATATATATATATAATATATATATATACACAAGATGATTGCATAATTCACTACTTATTTCTTTTTTCAAAGTTGAAACTTTTCAAAAGAACTTCCATCGTTACTATATGATAATACTAATAATGTTTGGGGTCGTTTAACCTCCATCGCAATGGCATAAATCATGTGAAGGAAAAGACCTATAACTTTACGTGGGATCGCAGCCATCCAAAGGTCGCTACAACAATATCTGAATGCGGAGAACTGTTACCCATCCAGTTACTAAACGAACTCAACATCGTTTAGCTTCATTGATCTAATGAGAAGCGGAGTTGGGACGTGGCTATGACGTAACCCCCCCCCCCCCCCAACTATTTTGGCAATGTTGGTGGATTTACCCTCAATTTAAAATGTCAAATCGATCCGGAAAATAGAGAATGTGGTATTACAACCAGATTGAAAGAAATGAAAACGAGGTTGGAGATGAACGATTTATAAATATTTTGGTTTCAAATGTTTTCTTTTTATGTTTTAAATAAGAACCAATTTTTGAAAGTGTTTTTTTGTATTTAAACATTTAAATTAAGTTTTTTGGTTAAAGTCGTGTTTATAAGAATAATATAAATTTTTTTTTAATGTTTTATCTTACTAAAAACAATATACATAGGAGATAGATGGCCGGGATTTATGTCGATTATATAATAATAATAATAAGTATTATTATTATTATTATTATTATTATTATTATTATTATAGAAATTACGAACATACTTTAAGGAAAAAAATTAACATAAAAGCTCGAATGAAAACGAACAAATAAATTTTTTTCATAAAAAAAAAAATTATAATTAAAAAAATAATTGTTGTGTACCAAAATGTATGTTGGGATTTTTCATTGAATAAAAAAGTAAGAAATTTGCTACTTTTCCTTCTGAACTTTTACGTCAAGAAAAGGTAAATGTTAATTTAACTCTTCCTCCTTTAATGAATTTTATGAGAAACTTCTTGGTGTTAAGATAATGAACGATTTAAAAATTGTGTACTTTGCGTGCGATGTGGGTACGGGTACTTGAAAAGTAAAAATTACTCATGAACGTTCTGACATTGTAAATATTGACACAATACTGGCTTAAAATCAGGTAAATAAAAAACATTGTCAAGGGCAATAAATGCAAAAAAACTTCACTTTTTTCTACGTGAAGGTCAAAATATGATAATTAAAACCCACTCTAATAGACAGAGTTTATTTCCACGACAGTTTCGATGCCCACTGGTATCCTCTTCGGGTGGATACAGAAAAACGCTTTTCTGTATCTACCCGAAGAGGATGCTAGTGGGCATCGAAACTATTGTGGAAATAAACTCTGTCTATTAGAGTGGGTTTTAATTATCATATTGTCAAGGGCAGTATCCAGGTTAGCACTAGCTGGGAATTACTTCACACTTACTATCACTTTCAATTTCATTTCCGATCTGGAAGTGAAAATGTTCGAACGAAGAAAATAAAAACCTTCCACAACCTTCTATACGAAGAAATATAACCTTCTATTGTCTAAAATCACTCAAAAAGAAGTTTTAAACATAATTTCTTTTATCTAAAGAAGAAATGGGCAAATACACATACAAACCAATCACTTTGCTTTTTCCTTAAAAATTTAATCTAATTTACGTCATTAGAGGTGTAATATTTTTCTATAAGATCACAGAAATAAGTAAATCGTGTAAGTTGGTTTTTATTTACAGAAAAATTTTAAAATTTTTAATTTTTAAAAATCTCTCTTTTATTATTGTAATTTTACTTGTACAACAATTTTTTTTTAGTAAATATGCCGCTAAAATTTTATATGAATTCAAAATAAATTTCTTTGGCTTTGAACTAAATGGAAACCCCGTGAAAAGGTTATCCCGCTAATAGGAATGAAAGAAAAGATAAAAACCTCTAATAGGAGTTACGCATTCGTCTCCATCCAACCCCAACTCGGCAGATTTCCACGCAATTTATTTTTTATTTCGGGGGTTGGGGTGGGGGAAGCAGATAGACAGATAGACAGACAAAGAGCTCGAAAAAAATAAAAAAGATAAATAAATAAATAAAAAAAACAAGAAAATCTCATCATTCCATTATAAATACTCTATTTTATGATAATGCAAACTTGTAACTTTACATCATTTTATGATAATGCAAACTTGTAACTTTACATCATTTTATGATACTGCAAACTTGTAACTTTACATCATTTTATGATAATGCAAACTTGTAACTTTACATCATTTTATGATAATGCAAACTTGTAACTTTACATCATTTTATGATAATGCAAACTTGTAACTTTACACCATTTTATGATAATGCAAACTTGTAACTTTACATCATTTTATGATAATGCAAACTTGTAACTTTACACCATTTTATGATAATGCAAACTTGTAGCTTTACACCATTTTATGATAATGCAAACTTGTAACTTTACACCATTTTATAATAATGCAAACTTGTAGCTTTACATCATTTTATGATAATGCAAACTTGTAACTTTACATCATTTTGTGATAATGCAAACTTGCAACTTTACACCATTTTATGATAATGCAAACTTGTAACTTTACATCATTTTATGATAATGCAAATTTGCAACTTTACATCATTTTATGATAATTCAAATTTGTAACTTTACATCATTTTATGATAATGCAAACTTGTAACTTTACATCATTTTATGATAATGCAAACTTGTAACTTTACACCATTTTATGATAATGCAAACTTGTAGCTTTACATCATTTTATGATAATGCAAACTTGTAGCTTTACATCATTTTATGATAATGCAAACTTGTAACTTTACACCATTTTATGATAATGCAAACTTGTAACTTTACACCATTTTATAATAATGCAAACTTGTAACTTTACATCATTTTATGATAAGGCAAACTTGTAACTTTACACGATTTTATGATAATGCAAACTTGTAACTTTACATAATTTTATGATAAGGCAAACTTGTAGCTTTACATCATTTTATGATACTGCAAACTTGTAACTTTACATCATTTTATGATAATGCAAACTTGTAACTTTACATCATTTTATGATAATGCAAACTTGTAACTTTACATCATTTTGTGATAATGCAAACTTGTAACTTTACACCATTTTATGATAATGCAAACTTTTAACTTTACACCATTTTATGATAATGCAAACTTGTAATTTTACATCATTTTATGATAATGCAAACTTGTAACTTTACATCATTTTATGATAATGCAAACTTGTAACTTTACACCATTTTACGATAATGCAAACTTGTAACTTTACACCATTTTATGATAATGCAAACTTGTAACTTTACATTATTTTATGATAATGCAAACTTGTAACTTTACACCATTTTATGATAATGCAAACTTGTAACTTTACATCATTTTATGATAATGCAAACTTGTAACTTTACATCATTTTATGATAATGCAAACTTGTAACTTTACATCATTTTATGATAATACAAACTTGTAACTTTACATCATTTTATGATAATGCAAACTCGTAACTTTACATCATTTTATGATAATGCAAACTTGTAACTTTACACCATTTTATGATAATGCAAACTTGTAACTTTACATCATTTTATGATAATACAAACTTGTAACTTTACATCATTTTATGATAATGCAAACTCGTAACTTTACATCATTTTATGATAATGCAAACTTGTAACTTTACACCATTTTATGATAATGCAAACTTGTAACTTTACATCATTTTATGATAATGCAAACTTGTAACTTTACATCATTAAGTTCAAACTTGTACTGTATCATTAATAAATGTTATATTAAATTTCTTTACCTGTAATAATAAAGAAAAACTTTCCTATAGAATATTTTAGGTAGCATCTTATCTGCCATTTCTTGAATATCATACGAAAATATTACATTTCTGATAGACTAAATTACATTTCTCTTTTAAGCTAAAAGTAAGTTCATTAATGAAGAATAAAGGAATATTTCTTCATTTATAATATAAATATTACAATTTTACAATGTTTGTTATAATAATTTTAATATAAAATAAGTAATTGTCAAGTGAATAATTTATTCTATTTAATTTGGTCCATTGCAAATACTTAAAATAACTTTTAATATAAATATATTTTTGAATCTCATATCTATTCTATAACAATTCTATAATAATTCTATAACATATTCTATTCTATAACAATTGTTATGAGTGTTTGAGTAAATATATTTACAAATAAGTCAGTTTTCTTTTTTTCTTTAAAAGGTAAATTTAATTTACGTCATTAATGACGTAATAGTTTTCTATAATATCAAAGAAATAACTACATCGTGTAATTTGGTGGCGGATGAGATGCCACGTAAATATTAAGAAAGTTTTCCTTGAAGGTTTACGGTGTACAGGTTGTCATAAACATTTCAATAATACTAATCAATTTACAGATATTTTGTACAGTAATAAATAAAATGATTGAAAACTTTCATTTTAGTCCCGAAATTCTGTAAGAAAATAACCTGTATAAGATTCAACATCAATAAGCACGTTTATATAAAACATGAACAGTGAAATACAATATTTTTTTATTTGTTTTTTTAATCATTTTTTTAAGTAATGTTTGTTCTCATTTTCAGATCTTCATTTATTTTATTTAATCTTATTTAATTTAAAATTCATTTTTAGTTTTTGGGTTGCCATATGACGATCATCATTCTTCCTCTTCATTTGCGAGTTTTCAATATTGCGGGATTTAATCCCGTAAAAAAGGATATATTTTGGCTAGAAATGAATATGTTAAAAAAAAAAATTTTTTTGGAGTGAAAAAAATCCTCGCAACAAAAAAAATTTGAATTAAAACCTTCTAAATTTAGAACTTAAAACTTCTTTTTGATGGTACATGCTAGGGGAATTTTCTTCTTTTGGGTATCGAAGCTTCTTGTCAGATGATATAATAACTTCTTTTAATGATACGTACTTCTTTAGAAAGAAGATATGGTTTTAAAAACTTCTTTTTTAAGTGATTGGAGACAATAGAAGATTATATTTCTTCGTATAGAAGGTCTCGGAAATCTTTATTTTCCGTAATAACTATAAAAAGTACCCGAACACATACATCCACTCGAAATATATATATTACTTATCTTTTAGAAGCAAGGAGATCGACGCGCGAAACTCCTATCATATCTACATAAAAGAATGCAAATTCTCTAATATTCGGCACTCCCAGTGTACTCAAATGAGATCTGAAACTATTTACCTCTACTTCCAAAACAACTTTAACAAAATAAAACAATAACATAATATCGTCCTTTATAAATAATTTAATTCACATCTTCATAGTGATTACTCAAATTACAGACGCATTGAAATAATTCCTTCCATAATATAAACTCGCTTCGACATTTATACGAAAGCCCTTTTAATAACAATATAAAGGAATTAAGGCATTTATTTGTATTTCTATTTTAAATGATTTTATCATTATTACTATGTATACAAAGAGGTTAATCGAAAGGATGACTTGTAATCTTTCTTAAGCTTTGTTCTTAATATGTATCTTGTTTTAGCGCTTTTCTTTGATATCAAACGTGAAACAAAGCTTCATAATTCAAGATGATAGGCTTTATTATCTCAATCAGGTAAATTGAACACTCTCTCTCTCTCTCTCTCTCTCTCTCTTTATATATATATATTATATATATATATATATATATATATATATATATATATATATATATATATATATATATATATATACTGTATATTGAATAACCTTTATTAATAATAAAATACATTCGTTTTACAATTTACAATGACATGAATAATTGTGAAGCTCGACTATTTATTTTATTTTATTTGGCCCTTAAGCTTTAGGCTTTACTGGGCTCTTATTAAAAATAAACAGCTAGTTGTTATTAATTAATAATAAATAAATAAATAAGTAAATAAGTATTATTAATAGTTAAAGCATGTATTAATCTTAAATTATCACTACTGACGTAACAAATGCAAGGTCACCATTGAAGGCATTATACCAATACTATACAAAGAAACCAATATTATACATGAGAGAGAAGAACTGAACAATCCCAAGAAATGTGTTTTTAATACTAGATTACACACGAGAAGTTAATAATTAGTGAACAATATTAATGGACAGTAATCCTAGATTTTTGTTAGTATGCCATTATTAATCGGGATTTCAACTTGGTTTTAAACAAATTTACATTCACAATATTTTTTATATCGTCATTTAAGTCATTCCATAGTTTCAATCCAATGAAAATGGGTAGTTTTTGAGATGAAGACAATCAAAATTGAGGTATAACGAACTTTGATCTATTTCTGGTCTGATACGAGTGGATTTCTTGATGAGGTGCAAAATATCTATTTACCCATTGCAAATTAGTGATTTTGTTCTTACACTCGTAAATAAAAATAAAATGTGCCCGTTTGGTTACATCATTGAGCTTTAGTAGGTTTAGCTCTTTAAATAATGCACTAGAGTGATCAAGGAAATCAGCATCAGATAATAACCTCATTGCTCGGTTTTGGATGACAAAGATACCATTTAATGCGTTGTTAGCGGAGTTTCCCCAAACAAGGGTGCAGCAGTACGTTATATAAGGAAGAACAAGAGTATGATAAAAAGTCAATAAAAACTGTTTAGGGACTACATTTCTAAGTTTAAACATTATAGCAACGCTCCTTGAACTCTTTTTCGCGATTTAATTTACATGATCACTGCATTGCAAATTCTTATTTAGCATTATACCAAGAAATTTTGTTACAGTACACTCTTTTATGGCGATTTCATTAACATTAAGTTCATCAAGATATACATTTCTTTTATTAGTAAAAATCATGAAATTTGTTATACTGGTATTTAGGGAGAGTTTATTGGTGGTCAACCATTTCATTACACTGATGAATTCTGAATTAAATATAGTCTTAGCTGAATTAACATCTTTGCAAGAAAACACAGTTGCATCATCTGCAAACATTATAAAGTTTAGTATATCAGATGAACGTAGAAGATCATTTATATATAATAAAAATAACAGTGGACCCGGAACTGAGCCCCGTGGCACATCATGTTTGACAAACGCTTTAGTTGAGCAAACCTTATTTACTGATACAAAATGATATCTATTGGACAAATAACTTTTAAACCAATCACTGATTGATCCTCTAAAGCCGTAACAATATAATTTATTAAGTAGAATATTATGGTCTATTACATCAAAAGCCTTACGCAAATCCATAAATATTGATATCATTATTTCTTTGTTCCCTTTACCTATATTTGTTTTTTTCCATAAGATTTAAAATAGCCATTTCCGTTGTTTTATTATTACGGAAGCCATATTCATTGATATATCATCGATTATGTTGTATGTACTAATACTGTATCTTATTTACATCCTTCATTAAAATGAACTTACCTAACCTAAATTGACGAATCCATATATATATATATGGCACACCATGTTTGACAAGCGCTTTAGCTGAGCAAAACTTGTTTACCGATACAAAATGATATCTACTAGACAAATAACTTTTAAACCAATTACGGATTGCTCCTCTAAAGTCGTAACAATATATTAAGTAGAATATTATGGTCTATTACATCAAACACCTTACTCAAATCAAATATTGATATCATTTGCATTTTCCGTAAGATTTAAAATAGCCATTTCCGTTGTTTTATTATTACGGAAGCCATATTGATTTGGAGATAATAAATTGTAGGATTCTAAATATCGCTGCATTCTACCTTTTAAAATTTTGTAAAAAACTTTGCTAAACACAGATAATAAACACACTGGCCTGTAATTTGTTGCTAGTGTAAGATCACCCCCTTTAAAAAGGGGTATTATACAATCAGTTTTTAGCGTTGATGGGCATATTCCTTTGGAAAAACTTTGATAATTTTAGCCAAAGTTACAGATATCCTATCTTTAACAAGCTTCAATATAGATACAGGAATGTTATGAATTATTTTTTGTATTTTTTAATTTACCAATAATATTCCGGACCTCAGTAAAGATAGCAGGAACAAAAGAAAATGAATTTAGTGGGCTGGGTGGGTGGCATATATTCTAGAGGTGAGTGTCATTATTTAGTAATTGTGAGCGAAGCTTATCCGCTATTGAAGTAAAGTGTGCATTTAAAAAGTCTGCAATAGCAGTATCATCAGTAATTTCTTTATCAACATTTAATTTCTCTGAATTTTTTAAAGACTTAAAATGTTATTTGACAAAACTCAAGTAGGTGAGATATAACTTCAAATTAGCCCGTAGTAATTAATTACCCATAAATTATAAAAAGAAATAGTATTATTTACAATATCTAAGCTATAGAGAGAGAGAGAGAGAGAGAGAGTTTACCTAAATATACTTCTTATTACTCCTAAATTATTATTATTATTATTATTATTATCATTATTATTATTATTATTATTATTATTTTATTATTATTAGTGTCAGCTAATTAGTCACGAAAAATTAAAATTGAAATTTCCCCTCATAATTGCCTATATGACATTCTGAGTTTCTCCATTCTACGATTCTGTCTTTGGGGAAATGCTGGTTAGACACCACGGACTGAAGCACCCTTAATTGACAACCCTCCTTGTATTTTTCACAAGGGGGCCAGTGACGTAACCCCCACTTCTTTTGATCCCCGAAGTTAAGCGATACTGGGTCTGGAGAGTGGTTGGATTGGAGACCGTCCTCCGCGTCTAGATTAAGTAGCGATCCGTGGTTTGGATCCCACGTAAAGCTATACGTCTCCAACCCCCTTCATATGACCTTAGAGGTTTCGAAGGAGGTTATAAACAATCCGATCATTATATTTTCCGCAAGAAAGATTTTATACAGTAAAATTACAGTACGGAGGGTCCAATTCACTTCGAGGTTACAGAAAGCTGTGTATAGCCTTAATTCTTTTAACTTTCAGTTAACTTCAAAAGTTTAAAAGTGATCATTTGCTCTCAATCAATTTGTTATAGGAAAGAGCTTTCTTATGAAATTATTTTAAAAAGAATTACTTATAATAAATAATCCGCAATTTAATTTGAAATTATAAGAATATAATTTCTCCAAAATACTGTATCTTATATATTACATCCTTCATTAAAATGAACTTACCTAACCTAAATTGACGAATCCATATATATATATATATATATATATATATATATATACCCTCGTGTTTACCAGATAGATCGCACCTTTTGAAAGACAATTTTTTTTGACCGACGACACAAATAATTTTCAAATCGTCGAGAAATTTTTCTCAAATAAAAAATTTGTCGAAAAAAATGTTTGAATATCTATTTAACAAAAATGACGAAACATTAAATGATCTACAGCGCACCTTAATCTAACCTACCTAAATTTGATAATCTAACTTTACCTAACCTACCTAACCTAACCTAACTTAATTATATTGAATCTGCATTTACAAGAACTACTATTATAAATTTGCTAGACATTAAAAATCCAGTAAAATATCTAATCAACCCCGAATAAACCTATGGCCTTTACCATCTTAACTATGGCTGACACCCTTTCTTATATACAGGGTGTCGCATAAGTCTAGTCTCATGGAAAATTTATTTTAAATTAAATTAACAAAAATAATACATTAGAACTAAAACAAATATTCAAATTGATGTCTTGTTTTGGGACCTCTCGTCACGAGTGTAACTCACTTTTATATTAGCCACTGTGTTATTCTACCTGCAACAAAAAAAAAAAAAAGGTCCCAAAACAAGACCTCAATTTGAACATCTGTTTTAGTTCTAAATTTAGTTGTAAATTTAATTTCAAATAAATTTTCCCATAAGACTGGACTTGTGGGACACCCTGTATATATTGTCTTAACTAAACTAAATCTAGTTCTAAAATCGTCGGTCAGACGCATTAATAAATAAGATAACGAAGATCAAAGATGGAAATTATATAAAATACTTTCTTTAATTTGAGCTCCGTTTGCCGTTTGCCGTTTTGAATTAAACGAATTCATAGTTTGTAAATCGTTATACCATTTGATTTGACGTCAGATAAAAAGCTTTCAGCGGTTTGGATTTTTTTGGCTTTGAATTTTTATATTCATTTTGAAATATTTTTAGATTTTGATACATTTTTTGCTTACCTGAAAAAAATAAAATATATATATATATATATATATATACATATGTGTGTGTGTGTGTGTATATATATATATACACGAGTATGCAAAATTATCCCACCAGGATTCGAACCCAGTAGAAGGTGAGGGCGTTAACCACTACTACCAGGCTAAAGTTCATGTAGGGCCTACCATATTCCATCTACGATGCGACCTCCGGCGATACACCAGATAATTTGAATGAAATGCTGGTCATTAGCTCGAGTGTGGGAGGGTTAATACGTAAATCGCCTCTGGGTAGGGAAGCGTTATGCTATTCCTTGGATGATCAAATATCTGTCATGTTGTATTAACTTTCATCCCGTCGTAGCGTATGGTGTTTATCATCCTCAACTTCCACTCACGGAGAGGTAGGTTCAAATCCTAGTGGGGTAATTTTGCATTATGTAAAATAGTGCGCGTTCTCGCATGATATTCCATATTGCAAAAGTCCTGTCCTCCTTCCACGAGTGACAGACAAAGACGTAGCAATGTCATGGATTTGAGTTCTCCAACTCCGCCCAGTACCAGGGAACCCAATATGAATGGCGTTCGATGGAAACCATTTATTTTGTATATTTTAAAACTAGCACCCCTTATTCTAACCAGGCAATGGTTTTTAACTCTAAAACAACATGTCATAATATATGTAATGTTTTTTCAAATAATGTTCCAAATAAATGGTTACTTTCAAAACCCATATATGGGTTTCCATAGTAACTGGGCAGCGTTGAACTGAAATACTGTATATGAAATTACTGCGTTTCTGTCTTTCATTCACGGAAGGGAGACAGAACTTTTGTAAAATCAGGTGTTTTTATCGTACAAAAACTAGGTACTTTTCTAAATGCGATACTTCTTTAACTTTTGTACGACTATAAATAGAACAAACAATGTTTCCAAAATGGCGTCCTTTACAACAGAGCGGCGAGTTTATAAGGCACAAGTTCTCCAAGTGGATGGGGCACATATCGATAACACTGTGTAACACTGATTCTGTTTATATAGAATTTTTTGTTTTTATATGCATTTGTGGGCGCTGAGTCCAAATCTGGCCTTGGTTTGTGTGTATCATCAATGGTTTCAGAGATAATCCATTTTTCATGTTTTACCAGTATAAGTTATTATGGGTGCAGCAATATCAGAATAATCAGGAATTGTTGAAAACATCCGGATGTTCGTTGACAGTTTTTGCTCTAGAAATTGCCCGAAACTTCCACTATGCTATATAAAGAAGAGTGTAGAGTCTGAGAAGACAGTAAGTGTGAGCACACAAAGAAAGTAGGTTGTTTGTCTGATGGTTACCAGCACTGAGGTACTGTGTTTCTGTGCTTCTCTGTGCTGACAATTTGAGTGTTATCGATCCTTTTTTATTGCGAACATTATTTCAGTGTTGTGAATACATCTTTTTTCTGGAATCTGGAATCTGTTGCAGATTTAATAACTCTTCTCTCTATATCTGCAGGTTATGATTAATGTAGTACAGTTTGGTAAAGAGAATGGCAACTAGAGCTTGTAAACACTCGCCGGATATATTCTGCTATGTTTGTAGGTATTACATAGGCCCCAAGCAAGTATCGCACAAGATTGTGAAAGGCACCAAGTTCTGGATCGCGTATCGGCTCTATTTTGGTATGCCTATGGGTGACCAAGATAAGCCCTGGGCACCCCATGTGATCTGTGGAAGCTGCCGCTCCACATTTGAAGGGTGGTTGCGGGGAGTACGCAAGGCAATGCCCTTTGCGGTACCCAGAATATGGAGAGAACCAAAGAGTCACCACGACGATTGCTACTACTGCATGGTAGATGTTTCTAAGTACAGGAAAGTTAAAGGAAGGCAGACTCTTCAGTATCCAAGCATAGCGTCGTCCATAGCTCCTGTACCACATGGCGAAGGTCTTCCAATACCACGCCCACCAGAACAGGTATCTATCCATTACTTTACCTTCTGTATTTACAGACTGTGGGTCATTATGTGTCGATTTTTCTTAGTGCTGATGCTCTTCTACATATATAGCTATGCCTATATTTTGTTTCTTTGCTTTGCAGGTTGAAAATGAGGATGCAGCTAGCTCATCTGAGATGTCGACTGGTGAGGACAGTCATGATGAAGAATATACAGTAACTTTCAGTACAAACCCTCACTTTCCAAATCAGAGGGAATTGGACGACTTAATTAGAGATTTGGATCTGACGAAATCAGGGTCTGAGCTTCTGACCTCCAGACTCAAAGAGTGGAATTTGCTTGGAGAAGACTGCAAGAGCACTGTATACCGAAAGCGTCATGAAGAGTTTGCAAGGTTCTACGATGTCAATGGCTCTCTCTGTTATTGCAGCGAGGTTAATGGTCTATTCACAGCTATTGGGTTACACATATACCCTCAGAGTGGCGCCTGTTTATTGACAGTTCAACTCGGAGTTTAAAAGCTGTTCTACTCCACAATGGGAACAAATATCTATCTATACCAGTTGCAAATTCTGTTCAAATGAAAGAGGACTATGAAAATGTCAAACAACTGCTCACTCAAATCAGGTATGAACAATATAACTGGGACGTGTGTGGTGATTTCAAAATGATTGGTTTCCTGTTAGGTTTACAAGGAGGGTTTACTAAATATTCATGTTTTCTTTGCCTGTGGGATAGCAGAGCTTCAACTGAGCACTATAAAACAGTTCAGTGGCCTCCACATGAAGGACTGCAACCAGGAAAGTACAATGTACTCAGGGAACTTCTTGTGAAGCCTAACATAGTTCTGCTACCACCTCTCCATATTAAGTTGGGTCTAATTAAGCAGTTTGTAACTGCTTTAGATTTTGGAGGGGAAGTTTTCCAACAGATTCGGGTCATGTTCCCTAAACTCTCTGAGGCCAAAGTCAAGGCTGGCATCTTTGTAGGACCACAAGTCAAGGTGCTGTTGAATTCAAAGAACCTTGAAGCCAAGATGACTCTGATCGAAAAAGAGGCTTGGTGTGCTTTCTGTGATGTGGTTCGTGGGTTTTTAGGCAACCATAAAACACCAAACTATAAGGAGTTAATGTCAAACTTGATTAAGTGCTATGAGAAAATGGGGTGCCGTATGTCTTTAAAATTACACTATCTGCAGTCACATCTACACTTTTTTCGTGATAACCTGGGCGATGTGAGTGAAGAACATGGTGAAAGATTCCATCAAGATATTCAAACGATGGAGAAAAGGTACCAGGGCCATTGGGATGCTTCCATGATGGGAGACTACGTATGGTCGCTGATCAGAAAGGATAAGAATGTTCATACGGGGAAGTCGCGTTCTTCAGTACATTTTTAAGGAACGCACACTGCATAACGAGGCTTGTTATTCTCTTATCGGTTCTCCTCATGATATATATTATATCCTTTGCACCATTTTGGGTTTGTCAAACAATTTTGGCTCAATAAACATTAATTTCCAATAGTGTTTTTATTTTCAGAAAATATTTATGTTAGCCTTCTTTATATATTTTGCCATATGAAAAGTGTGATAACCTATATTTTTGAAACGGTTAATGATAGAGCAAAACCAATATAATTTTTGGAATCAGCGCCCCGAAATCATTAAGAAACGACAGAAAAATCACAATAAACAGAAACATTTTCAAATTTTTTTACCCAGTGTAATATTTTTACATAAAAATATACCGTCTTCATTTTGTACATTTTAAAGATTTAAGAAAAATTTGTATAAGCTACTGCTAATAAAAGTTAGTATTGAAAATGAAATTATCATTCTTTTCTGAAGAATAGACTATATATATATATATATATTATATATATATATATATATATATGGAAATGTAAACGCACAACCGCACATTTTTAAATCTTCAAAATTTATCCATCACCCAGTATTTGCATTTTGTATAATGTTATGCATACGCAAAAACTTACGGTTATGCGTTTATATTGCTATCTAATGGTGTCCTCCTGTTTGCCAGATAGATTTAAATTAATTGTTGTCCATTGGCTCGAGTGCAAGGGGGTTAATACGTAAAAACACTTCTGAATATGAAATCGTTAGGTGTTTCCCTCGGATGATGAAATGTCGCCAGGTTGTTATTAACGTTATCCTATCGATATATATATATATATATATATATATATATATATATTATATATATATATATACTTAAACACACTTGTGTCTGTCGCTAAATATCACTTTTGGAAAACAAAATGCAAATGAGGGTTCTTGAGTGAAATCGAACAAATAACAGCTATAAAATACCTCCTAAAGCCCATCACTCGAACACCGCTCTTTAAAATAACGATTGCCCTAATCTGGCTTTTTCCTTCCCTTACAAGAAAAACAAAAAAGAAAGAAAGAGAGAGAGAGAGAGAGAGAGAGAGAGAGAGAGAGAGAGAGAGACTGCTAAAGTTCTCCAAATAGCGACTCATTAAAATACTCTTGGATAATAACACTTATTAAAAAGAGATTTCGCAACCCGTGTCTGTATATATATATACATAAATATTATAAAAGTATTATAAAATGAAATACTCACTTTTTTTATATAACTTTATACTGTGTATATAATGCAGCTATTTGGCTTATATCCTCCAGCTATACTCATATCTCTCTCTCTCTCTCTCTCTCTCTCTCTCTCTCTCTCTCTCTCTCTCTCTCTATATAATATATATATATATATATATATATTATAATATATTAGAGTGAATATTAAGAAGGTAGACTGGGAAAAGAATTCTCTAATGATAAGACTTGATAGGAAAGCGGCTTAAAATGCTTAAAATTGGATGTTATCATTCAGAGATTTGAGTTCCAGTGAGCGGTTTCAGTCTCTTTTTTTGGTCTCGACTAAAATTCTTTTTATTGAAAGGTAAACTTAACAATATCTTGAAAAAAAAGTATGTGTATATATATATTTATTTATTTATTTATTATTTATTTATTTATTTATTATTGTCAGGGGGGTAGGGGGGAAGTTATATGGTACTTTTAAAAATTATGTAAAATTAAATTCAGGCATTTGATTTAATTAATTTTATTTTGATTTAATTCAATGTTATTTTGATTTAATTTAATCTTATTTAATTTCGAGATTATATTAATTTTTTTATGCCAGTTAGATTTGATTCTATTGAATTACTCATTTAAGAGTTTCTCTAAATTTCCCGACTAAATAATAAATAAAAATTGCATTTTAAACCAAATAATTGAAATACAAATCTATTGAATTCTTTCTTCACAAATATACGCAGAATTTGCATAGATGAGTGTGTATATATATATATATATATATATATATATATATTCATTATTATAATATATATTCTCTATACAACTGTTAACTGTATTTTGCAAGCGGACGCGCTTTACAGGCTGAAATCTACTATTTAGGTATAACTGTAAAGTTTTTATTAAGATTAACCTCTTAACGCCAGACTTTTTGTGGAAGTTATAAGTAGGGGTATTTGAAATGGTACAAATTTGCCCCAGTCGTCCATAGGAGGTTAAAGACTAAAAAGAACTTACGGACTAAGGCATATTAATTTTAAACATTACATTTCAATACTTAACCTCCTTTGGACCACTAGGTCGAATATGTACCGTTTCCAATATACGTACTCATAACTTAACCCTACAAAAACTTCGGTCGTTAAGAGGTTAAACTTGGTAATGAACGTTATATCCAACCTAAATAAAGGAGAAAATTATAGATACTCGTTAACAAGAAAAAGAAGTACGAGAAGCGTATAACAAGGTAAAAAAAGATTAACGCCATAAGCATTAACAAAATTTGTATGACGTCACCGGTTAAGCAAACGCGATAATATTTATTCTTTTTGTTAATCAGTCTTGAGAATCGGGTCATTTTTTGTTAATATGTTTTACAAATATTATTTTCAATGAAGGAATTCCAGATCACTTAAAATCATGTAAATATTTTAGAATTTACATTTTTTTTAGTTTTGATGCTTAAAATTATTTTTAAAAAATTATAATAACTGAATTATTTTGCCTAAATTTGAGATAGGAGACTATGACTTTGACTGTATATAGATTCCCTGATGCTCGGAGAGTGTTGTTTCAATCTTTTCAATGTACAATACACCACAAATGACCACATATTACCATAAACCGACTCCAAATTTTTCTGGAACTGTCTTAGAAATTGTAAGACTGTGTATAGTAAAGGCTCATTGATTTTTCCGATTATAATAAACTGTATGAATTTTTCTTTTAAAATTATTTATACGTGACAGGGTGATCATAAAGTCATAAGGAATTGCGTGTAGTATTCTTCTTATTGAACAAATATTATATAGGATTAAATCTTATACTATTCTTCTCCAGAATTAAACTTGAAATTAATTAACACTATCGGAAGTTGGGGTCACACTAAAGATCCATCTGAAAGCGCTCGGAAATGCGTTCCAGAAAAATCCTCCTCCGACAATAAAGAGCAGAAATAGAAGCAAAAAGGAAAGGTCATAATTTCCCTTGATATTCCCTCAATAAAGCAGATAAGCGCCCAAAACTAGTTCTGTTTTGAGAGGGACTTATTTATACACATAATATGTATACGTATGTATGCTTATACGAGTGTATATCTAGTGTATATCTCCCAAATATAAGGAGAGTGCGCGCGATTTATTTCGGTTGTAATGACGTATACGGACGAATTGGATGCATAATAAAACAGTTTTCAGAACTGTATTTTTAGTTTTCGTGGATGGAAAGTGAATTTTAGTCGAATTTATCTTGTAACTATACATTCTAATGCCTATATATATATATATATATATATTTTTTTTTTTCAGTATTTATTACACCGCATGCGTATTATATACATTTCTAAACGCTGATGGAACACTCAAAGATCCGTAATTGTAATAGAAATTGTTAAACTGTCCTTTCGGATTAACGATAAAATATGTTTATGGAATAGAAACTCAGAAATTATTTATTATCAGATAATTATCAGAGACATAAATTCTTAAGGTTCACTGAAATAATACTTATTTCATATTTAAAAATAGGTATCGTAGTACATGCATATACCATATTTATTTTCCATTTCGTTGCTATGGTGATTGACTTGACTTTTAAATAATCATATATATATATATATATATATATATATATATATATATATATATATATACTAGAATGGCCGTTGTGCCTTGCGCAGCAAAAAAAAACGAAATATAAACTACAGGGGTACTGGGAGAGGGGGGGGCTACTAAAACCTCCCTTGTTTCTCCCTTAATGTATATACTAAATTTGTTGCAGATTACCCTAGCCGTTTAGGTATGTATAAACGAATATAGAACAGACAGACAGACAGACAGCATCATCATCATCATCCCATGCACACGCACACACACACACACACACACACACACACACACACACACACACATATATATATATATATATATATATACAGTAATATATTTCAAATTTTATCTGTTCTTTGGAGCATCGGATTTATATAAACGAATAAAAATAGACATTACATCGGTCCCTAAATTAATAAGATAAGAAGCCTCACCCGAACTGTAATATCTATTAAGGAAATACTCTCCATTTTCATATTTCTCTTCGCTCTATTTCTCTTTTCCCGATTCGGAACTGTAAACAAACATTAATCAACATCAATGTGGCTCATAGACCACATTATCTTGAGCCTACCCACATCCCCTTCAACCTGCTCGTAAATTGAGGCTGGGCTTATCTCTGATTTAGTGGACACGAGGCGACACCCACTTATGAATAGTATTAAGATTTCAAGAAAGCACCTTCAGGGAGCCACAACCTCGTCAAGGTCATCCAAACGTCGTTTCTACCCTTCGAAACTCAAATACGGGCTCTATACCCGGAGGGACAAGGGCTCAAAGTAGGTTTGTAACTCGATACGAGGCGTACGCCCCTGATCCAAAAAGTTTCCGATAGCGCGAGCGGTCATTTGATGGTAGATGAAAAGTGGGCTTTTGCGATGGAAATGGCGATTATAGTTATGGTAAATCAAATCTTATCTCGCGCTTTTTAGGGATAGCTGTTCGCGCGAACGCAAGGTTTATGCAGTCTAAGATTGGAAAGCGCCGATCCTTTATCCGCAGAAATGGACGAAGATAGCGCGCAATTTATTGCACACTATTTATTTGTGGAAATTGGAACAGTTTTTTTTTCCTGGCCTTAAGTACGGAGAAAATCTGAATTAGGATAGCGGAGGGGCCCATATTTTATTATCAGTTTATATTTATTTCACTCTTTGGCTGTTAAGGAAAATAAAACCAATTTATTTATTTTATGGAATCATTAAAACATTTGCGGCCAAACTATTTTCTTACGTTTCGATTTATAAATACACTCATCGAAATAAATATTAATTACGCGTTGAAGCGCCGAAAGCTGATTACATCTCAAGATATAAATGTAAAAACGGGACATTTACGAAATTTACTGGAAAAATACGAAAGAATTAAGTTAACGTTTAATGTAAGAAATCATTATGGAGGGCCAGAACTGGCACGGCGCTTAGGTCAGATAAATATGGGTCATTGAGCTAAC
The DNA here is from genome assembly GCA_023014485.1 of Bathynomus jamesi. Taxonomy (NCBI): domain Eukaryota; kingdom Metazoa; phylum Arthropoda; class Malacostraca; order Isopoda; family Cirolanidae; genus Bathynomus; species Bathynomus jamesi. The sequence goes on from JAJOZX010001344.1 coordinate 77,023, forward strand.
TCTCGGATTCTTATTACCAGTACCGTCTGGAGTCGAACCCACGACCTTAGTGTTTTCAGTTCATTTATAAGGAAATGGTATTATTTACCGAGCTACGGTCGCTGACCAACGGCTAATATACCTGGGTCAGTTATCGGGATAACGTAGAATAATTTGAGTCATTAATCGGGATAACTTGGAGTAACTTGGGTCATTTATCGGGATAACCTAGGGTAACTTGGATCATTTATCGGGATAACCTGGAGTAACTTCGGCTTATGACCGAATGTCTTTCCAGTCGAGTTCAGGCATGGACCTAACCTAACTTAACCTAATCTAATAAATCTAACCTAACAAAATGTATAGATTAACCGTCGAATGGGTGAAAATCAAAATATTTATTTCTTCCTAATTCTGACCAATAACCTCTTCCATTGAAAAATGTCGACATTTAAGGTCATAAGATTTTTCCCGATTCGACCTTTACCATATATTACAAATTTTGTACAGCAGTTGATACAAATTTTAAACTAAAGGTCAAAATCACGAAAAAAAACGAGTCACTTTGACTTTCTCTAAACTGAAAAACAAAAAAACAAAAAAAAGTTTCCATCCAACATTAGCATAAATAAATTCGCTATTTTAAACATGAAACGAAAGAGTTTGCTTAAACTAAAAATAATTTATCTTCACACGAATAAACCACAAACATTGAAATACAATAAATTCAAAGTCATATTTAAAAGCAAAGCAGGGACATTATTTTACGTCTTGTGTCAAGATTTCTGGTATGAACAATTGTATTCCTGATTCTTCACAGAATCAGGCCATTTTGAATAAGAGTGTGTGTGGTGGTGTGTGTGTGTGTGTGTGTTATATATATATTATATTATATAGGGTGGCGCAAAAGTCAGGAGTCAAAGAAACCAGAGCGACTGGATCTTTTCCGTTCTATAGCCGTCACTATTTTTAAATAAAAACTAAAAATTACTTTTTATTGTTAAAAACTTTAGAATCTATAAAGTAAATTATAAATTATTTAACTAAAAAAAAAAGTAATTTTTAAAAATAGTAGCCATAGAACGGAAAAGATCCATTCTCTCTGGTTGGTTCTTTTGATTCCTGACCTTTGGGCCACCCTGTATATATATATATATAATATGGATGTTTTAATCAGGTGTTGATCTGGGGGCGAGATGAAAGCGGTTGCGCACTTAATTTCCCTTTCTTTGTGGACGTTTGTCTCCGTCTCATAACCCTGTGACGTCACACCGGAAGTGGTTTTCACGCAGGGGGAAAACCAAATATTAAAAAGCAATAAAAAGAAACATCTAAATTTAATAATAATATCATAGAAAAATTTTCAAAATATATATTTATTTATTATTATTATTATTATTATTATTATTATTATTATTATTATTATTATTATTAATATTATTATTATTACTGAAAGTGAATGCGTGTCTTTCTGTTCGAAGTAAATCTACCGTAGTGAAATGCTTGTTTTATTTCCCTTAGAGTTTCTGTACAGTACAAGTTCAACACTTCCAAATAATAGGATAATTCGATAATATTATTATACTTTCGACTCCCATTCTATTTTCATTTCGAGGTCCGAAAAAAGGAATGGTCGAAGCGGGAATTCCAGAGTTGGGAAAGAATGCGCGGAGTGAGATTGGTTAATATTTCTTAATTTAACGGAACTTAACCTAACCTAACATTTGCTTAACTATCATTAAACAACCTAATCTAACATAACCTATTCCCAGGGCCGTACCAACCTGTGATGGCGCCCTGTGCGAGGCATTCCTTATGCGCCCCCCACCCCATTAAATTCGGAACATACCGTATACAAATTCATTATGATAGAAATACATAATTATTTAATACATAAACAATCCATAATACATAATTAATACTTAAGGGCCTTGGTACGGCCCTACCTATCCCAACCTAATCTACGGTGAGAATGGAGATAGGAATTACATGAAATGGGAATAGATCAATTTGAGAATTGCTCCCTTTCAAATTCCCACTATCCCCATTTCCTCATTCTTGGACGAAGATTAAAATGGGAATAAAAATAAACAGAATGGTGACATTAGTTAACCTTGGGGAAGCCCTTTTACTGAAAAGTACCGAACACAAAATTACTTTCTAATTTTTAAACAGTTCTTGCCATTAAATATTAAAAATACATTTTATTTTTTTAGTTTCATTCTTTTAACTTCGAATTATTGGTTCGCACCTTTTCAAGATGTCTTTTAAGAGGATACTTAATGTCAATATATTCTGACCTTTGTAAATGAACTGCGCTTTCCACCACTTCTCTCATCAGTTCATGAACGCTAGAAATGGTGAAAGACTTAACCCTTTAGCGCGTAGTGTTAACTTTACTGATTTTGTTCTGGCTAACGCCAGACAATTTTATTCAGTCTCGGAAAAGACCTCTGCAGTAAAGGGTTAAACGTTTGAGAGTAAAGTAGTTGAATTCAAATGTAGGTTTCAAGTTGTTGTTGAATTATGTTGATTAACATTTTAAATGGTGAAATCAGTCGAGTTACGTAAAATCAGATCTGGCATCAAAATTATATCAGCCCACAGTAAGTTACAGATCACACACAACACACACACACACACACACACACACACACACATATATATAATATATATATAACCATTAAATCAAATTTGTAGTGATGCATTGCAATGTACTTAAAATAAGTTATTTAAAAAGGCAAAATTTTAACGCGTGATGTCGATTCACAGCGTATCGTCTCTTACCAGTCTTTTATTATTTTAACGTGGAATTTTAACGTTTGCAAAAGAAAACGCGAGATGACGTGTTATGTTCCAACTTAACATTCGTAAATATATATGTGAGGACCTCACAATCAAAGCTTTTCCTCTGCTTCTGCCTTATCTGAGACCTCATCTAAATTACAAGTCTATCGGCCTATAGAGATACGAGTTACGGTGCTTTCGTCGCCTGTGTC
>JAJOZX010001344.1:82500-432500 GCA_023014485.1 Bathynomus jamesi
AATAACTAATAAACCTTTTCCTATTAACTTTAAATGAATTAGCTTAATGTAACGAACATAAAAATATATACAGTGTGTGTGTGTGTGTGTGTATATATATATATATATATATATATATATATATATATATATATATGTGTGTGTGTGTCAATGTGCGTTTGTCGATGTTTCGTGCTGACTTTTATGAAATCTTATCTTGTATATCGCTAATGAGCGTGCGAGTGTATATCTATAAGGGGACGTTCAAGCTCATTCCTAATAAATAATATGTTTCGCGAGCGATAAGTTACGCATATTTGTGCACATTCACAGAGGAAAGCTGCATCAAATTCAATTCGACCGCACGCCTCTGCTCCAGATAGTGTCACCATTCAAATGGAGTCATCAGATTAAAATAATTGGTTGTCCCGCTGCGCCTTGCTTTTAGACGAGTTATCGAAAGCAATATCGCTGTTTTTATCGTGTAATATTTAAGTGTTATATTAGTTCGATGTAGGTAGATATCGTATCAATAATAATTTAAGAGAATTTATTGCATCGTCCGTACGTACATTATTCATGTATATACTTTCGTGCATATACAGTTGTCGTTTATCTGCGTATCTTCCATACCGAGAAAGCGCAATATATTTTCCTGACTTTCATTGAAAATATCAAGATTTATACAATACAACATAATTATAAACACAAATAATAAAAAAAAATAACTTGTAGGTGTTGACATCAGAATACAAGAGAACGAGCAAACGTATACGCGCTAGAGACGAAGGCAACCAACCTTATTTCCCGCGTTAATTCTTCCCCAACCGACTTCTTTTCATTTGAAACTCGCGCGCTTTTCGCTGATTGGGTGTCGGTGGCTGAGACGCGCCTCCTTATCTCTGCCTCAGGTGTCGCGATAACACGGTTGCAGCGATTCACCTGTCGGCGCCGTTGCGACTCGTTAACTTTGACAAGCGTTAATTTTAGCGTTCCTTTGAGGCTGGATGAGGTTCTCACACAAGGCTTGTTTTCAAGAGGCGAACTGCACTCGTGTTTCTGCAGTTATTATTGTTGTTGTTGTTGTTTTTGTTACTAATTCAAGTGTTTGTAATCTGTAGTTACTTTTATACCTTATTCTAACCCTTTGATACACCCTTATAATACTCATTACAAACTACAAATTCCTTACACACACACACACACACATATAATATATAATAATAACAGTTAATAAAAATTATACTGTAACTTTTGAGCATGTCTGAAGCAGTGTTTCCTGATTTCCAGTACATTTAACACAAACATTTGAGAGCTTCATATAATTTGCAAATACATCATTAAAATTTTTTATTAATTAAATGATAAAGATAAGAAGAACAATCAGTTGAGAGACGTTCGTGGCAGGTACACGAAGGAATAGTAAAAGAATGGAAAATAACTTGGTTATATAAATTTTAGATACACATTTGAAACGAGTAGAAAGTGAAGGGATAAAAATTTAGTGATGTCACTTTCATACAGTCAGTCTCCATGAATATAAATTCTAAATGAACATGAAAATCATAAATTATTGTATGAGAGAGAGAGAGAGTTGATATAAATTTGTTGTAAATATTAATGTACAGTTAATATGCTGGTGAGAAAATAGTAAAATGAATATCTATGAAAAAGGGTTAAGATTTATTACAGCTTTCGAAGTTTCAGCAAAAGTAATGGTGACATTTTCATGAGTCATCGCAAGAGTGAAGTTAAGTAAAAAGATAAAAATTCCAAAAAGAATATTCCAGAAGGTTCTGAACGAAAATGGGCGTGGTCAAGGTCGAATGATAATAATCGTTGAGCTCAGAAAAGGTACACTTTAAAACCTGTTGAATTCTTTTAACTCAAACTGGCCCAGTTAAGCTCCGACCCATTAGCCCTCATCAGGAACCATTATGGGGGTGAAAACATTGAAAGAGATGATATTATTCGTTAAACGTTCTTAAATATCAAATACATTGTTTCATTCATGTTACTGTTTCATTACAGTCTTTTTATAGCACCATTATGTAAGATTTTCGGCCTGGGATCATACAAACCCCATCGGTCCAACAACGTAAGTAGATTGAAGGTGCCTGAGAGGGTTAAAGTAACTAAAATTACTACATTACTCAGGTAGTTTTGAAAATAATGAAATCTTTTTTAAGCTCCTTTTTCCAAGAATTACTCAAGCTTTTAACTACTTAATGGGCGGAGTTTATTTGACACTAATTTGGGCTAAACTAACAATGTTTTAGGGTGTAAGATTTGGTGGTCATTTCAAATTAATTACCAGAACACTTGTCATTCCTTCGATATTAAAATTACCAGAAAAAATTAACGAGTGGTTCTCCGTACAATGACTGAACTACATCAGGTTTCGAAATTCGTGGTTTTTAACTGGTACTTTATGGCGATACCACCATTTCTTGTTCAAGTATCCCAAATCCATTTGAAGTATTCCGAATATTCGAACATAATTTTTCGTCATAATGACCAGATCCATCAACAGTTGAATAAATAACCCACACGTTTAATGAACTAAAATATTAAAAAGGTTTGTATTAATCAAAAAATAACATAATTCAAGTGAAGGCATTTGTTTTTTTGCCAATTAAATTATTTTCAACTACTCCAACAGCCAATTTTTGTAGCGCCATGTCGGGAAACGAGGACTTTGCAGTCGGGTAACCCGACGGAAAATTTACTTACGGTCGGGATATATCGGGATACCGGGAATTTTCGAGCCCCGTAACGTTTCTTTAATTTAGATAAGAATCTTTAAAATATATTTTACATCATTCCGCTTAATTGAATGGCTCCTATCGCGTATGGAAACGAAGAAATCATTGTTAACTGCTTTGACATAGTATTTATTTATGCGTTTTATCTTGTCGTTTTGATCCCTTTCACTATGCTTCGTTTTCATAACCATGATAACTGATAAAATATACGCCTGGTTCAGACATATTTTTATCTATTAAAGAACATCGTAACTACTTTATTATCTGTTTAAATATCGAGGCTTGTAATGAACATTTAAAACTTTTTTGAAAATATGTTTAATTATTTTTTAATATCACGTGACTTCCATATATATAAAACCTTCTTACATTTAAGAGTAGATATGAACTCTCCATAATACACAGTGTGTATATATACTGTACATACGTACATACATGCATAACAAGACTATGAGGTACAGTTGCCCGCATATGTAGTGTTCCTCGCCTCACAGAAGACTCCGTACATGTGGCAACACCCCAGCGATAGTCAAGGTACTCCAACTGGGGGAAGGTTGGGTGGAAGGGGGACAACCGAGTCCAACAACATATAACATTGACATACAGGTAAGGCGCCGTTCAAAAATTATATAACGCTAATTTTGCCAAAACCTGACCCCCGCCCTGTAACGTTTCGTAACGTGTGGGGTGGGGGAAGTGTTACATAACATCTTAGGGGGTGCCTGGTCTAGCGTTACAGAACATTCCTGGGGGATCTGGGGTGTCAAGTTTTAGCAAAAATAGCGTTATGTAATTTTTTTAACGGCCCCTAATTATAATGTAATGTCGGAGTTCAACGCTGTTCACGATCATATTAATCGTTTATTTTATGAACACAATGTTTACTAGTCTTATACAATAATAAGGTTCCATTATGATTACTGCAAGTCTATATGAACAGATACCACAATACAACTTTTTATATACTAGTGAATTTGAACCAAAAATAGAAATTACACAACCATCCTCCACACTCCCTCATTCCCTTTCCCTACCCACCAGTCTCGCGTATATTAAATCATTATGAAATAATACTAATAAAACTGTGTAGAGCCCGTGTGCAGCTTTAAACCTCTACTAACTTACGAATCTACACGATTATATATATATATATATATATAATATATATATATATATATATATATATATATATATATTATATATATATATATATTGACATTGAGCGAAAAAAGATTGAGACAGTGTGAGAGAGAGCGAGGTAGAAGGGCAGATAGAGTTAGTGGGAAATGGCTTATCGATTGTTACACAAAGAACTTGTTAACAGTTTCGATCTCAATAACAGTAACTGATTATCAAAATCACAGATGAATAATCCACAGTTATACTAGCATAAACATATTTATATATACTTATAAATTCATACATTATTATACTAATGTTTGTGAAATGACGTTGATGGGCCAAACCCTGGTGTTGACATGGTTACTTGCTGTCGCCGTCCAGGAGAGACTACATATGGGCGTGTCAGTGGAAACTGTAAGGTGACGGTTGCATGAAACAGGATATCACCACCGGTTTGTGGCTGATGCCTATTATATTAATAGTGTTTTCCAGATTGTATTTGTATTATCAATGTGGAGAGATAATGATTTAATCATGATGGACAGATAAACCTATTAATGTTTTCCAGATTTCCTGTTGCATTATCAGTGTGGAGATATTATTAGATCTTAACAAGGAATATACTGTATATATATAATAAAACACCAATTCTTTATTACAACACATATGCAATGGTTGAGAATGTTTTACTAAATAGTTCATCGTACAAAATGAAAAGTCATACCAAATGCTCACAATTTGCCATAGATTAACATAAATGGCACAGCTATACCCGGTTCATAGTTAGCATTTGGTCCATCCCTCATTATTGTCTATTACATCTTGTAATCTGTGTGGCATAGCTGCAACATGGTTATGTATGGTGTGTGGGTTCCTTCGGAACATCTCCCACTCAGCCATAGTGTGATCCAGCAGCTGACGGCTGGTCCGCTCCTGCCCAGGCTCCCACGGGTTCACCACATTCCCCCACACGTTTTCAATGGGGTTGAGGTCACACCCCTTACTAATCCAGTCCAGTAGTTCTAGATTTCGCTGCTCCTTAAACCACACTCTAACAATCCTGGCGGTGGGGATGGGAGAGTTGTCCTGCAAATGGATTTTAAATATTAAAAGTAAAATTATATCTCATCCATACGCTTCATCAGTAACCCACTATTCGAGATAGGTTTTAACCCCTATGTATTAAGGTTTTCTCTCAGCTGAATGTAATTGTGTGCCGTTATACAAATAATACAGTCTGCAGTTATCCAGAATAAAATCCTAAAGTATTGTCATGTTATTGAAAGAGTTAAAAGAACAATTTTATGACCATTATTTTATGACCATTATGACCAATTTTATGACCATTTGGACATACAAATGCGTGTAATACATAAATCTTACTCTAGTAATAGTATAATATTCTATAACACACAAATACAACATACCTGCATAAAGATAATCTGCTCAGGATAGGGCAAGGCATATGCGCGTACAGAAGGCAGCATCACCATCTCCATGATCTCTATATAATGATCTGCCGTAACCTTCCGTGGATCTCAGTCAGCTCTCCTAGTCCTTGCAGGTGCATCCATCTGCACACATTCGCCGTCACGTGCCCATTCCGTGCTACTTCGTAAATATTTTGGCGGGCATATCTCGTGATGTCCTGTCGCCAACATCGAAGACGGCCGTGCGTTGTAGACGCCGCAAACGTCTTCTGGTCAGAGAAGATAACTCTGCTCCAGTATGCGAGATAATCATTTATATGCTGGCGAGCAAACGAGAGCACGGTGGTGATATCTTGCTTTATGCAACCGTCTCCTTACGGTGTCCACTGACACGCCCATATGTAGTGTTTTCCGGATGGCGACTGCGTTGTTGATAGGCTCGTTCTGCACTTCGTTGATTATTCTCCGGCCTTCTTCTGGGGTGGTCTTTCTTGGTGCCCAACACTTAGGACGATCTAGCAGATTCCCAGTCCCCTGCCACCTCTGCACCCAGCGTCGAACAGTAGGCTTCGAAATTCTCAGTTCTATGGCTATGTCAGCTACAGAGAGGCCTGCTTCCCCCATACCAATTATCCGGCCTCGCTGTAAAATTTTATCTTGAGCTGGATTCATTTTCAGAGTCGGTGTTCGTCATACGGTGTAGAAATATGGTATGAACATAGATCATGCCAGCAGAGCTGGGCACTTGCGGTTTTTTTTGCGGTACTGCGGTACTGCGGTACTACCGTGTTGGTCGGTACCGCGGAAAGTACCGCGGGAAATTTGAATGAGGTAGCGGTACTGCTGTACTTTCAGCGATCCTTTGCGGTACTGCGTTATGCGGTACCGGTTTGGTAGTGCGGTAGTAGTACCGCAGTACCGCAGTACCGCAAAAAAACGCGCAAAAAAACGCAAGTGCCCAGCTCTGCATGCCAGTAACCATGTCAACACCTCAGTTTGGCCTATCAACGTCATTACACAAACATTAGTATAATATTGTATGAGTTTATACCCTGCAGAGCTGGGCACTTGCGGCATATTGCGGTACTGCGGTACTGCTGCACTACCAAACCGGTACCAAACCGGTACGCGGAAATTTGAATGCGGTAGCGGTACTGCGGTACTTTTAGCGATCCTTTGCGGTACTGCGTTATGGGGGCCCGGGGTGGTAGTGCGGTGGTACCGCAAGTACCGCAGTACCGCAAAATATGCCGCAAATGCCCAGCTCTGTTTATAAGTACAGTATACTCGTATATACTGTAAGCCAGGTTAATTTCGCGGCAGCAAATTTTCGCTCTTTCATTTCATATCCTTGGACGAGTTTGCGACATCATAATTTCGCGGTCAGCAGTTGCGCAGTTGCTAGTTATAATCTTACCAGTGGCGGCTTTACAGAGGAAGCATGGGAGGCCGGGCCTCCTCTCTTTTTATCACTATAAACTATGAAAGAGTATTTTATTAATAATATTAATTCTATATGTTCGTGACATGGAGAAAGTAGGGCATCATGTTTGTAAGCGTTCTTATTTTACTTCTTTTCATCTTTCACCCTTTTCCTATTCTCTTCGACTATTTTTCCGACGTGTCGGCAGTGGCCGGCGGATGATGGTGGTGAGTCTCTCTCTCTCTCTCTCTCTCTCTCTCTCTCTCTCTTTTTCTGAATGTTAACCCACGAATGATAGGTTTTGCTAATTACTTAACCCCTTACTCTCTCCTTTCTCTCGGGCTAACCTTAGAGTGGATCTTAGGGTCTTTGTTAGCCTTTTCTTCTGTAGATCTAACACTTTGAAATCTATTCTATTTTCATAGAATATATTATAGACAATTCTGGGCCTCCCTACTCTCCCTGACCACCAGCCGCCACTGAATCTTACATATTAAAATGACGTTATGAATGACGATATTTATTCTGGACTGTGATTGGTCGAGGTTGAGGTCGTATATCAAGGCAAGTTTTACCTCTTGGTATGCAGATAAAGTTTCAGCAGCACTCAACGTAAATGAATCTCTCGGTAAGATAGGTTTGAAGCTCTCCACACTGAAACTCATTCATGCTAAATGGATTGTCTCTGCATGGGATAACCTACACAAAAAGAGGGAGACCATTCGGAAGGGTTGGGAAATTAGCGGCATTCATGACATTCTTGTTATACAGTATAATTTAAAATGCTTTTACTGCTTTTACTTTACAATGTTTTATTACAATATACTGACTTTACTTTACCGAGTCCAAGTCTATGTTCATAAAGATAAACAATTAATATGATCGTGACAACGTTGAGCTCCATGTAGTTTACTAGTCTTATACAGTAATAAGGTTCCATTATGATTACTGCAAATCTACATGAACAGCTACTACAATAGAAATTTTCGCGTTTTTCGGGTAGGCGAAAATATCCACATGTACGGAGTCGCCTGTGAGGCGAGGAACATTACATATGCGACCAGCTGCACATACATGCAGGGCCAGATTAACCATTATTAGGCTAATAAGGCTGTAGCCTTAGGCCCTCCAATTTAGGCCCTAATTTTTATATCATAAACCCTAAATCTTTGTCACAAGATTGGTTAAGTAATATATATAACTGCATAATTATATCTTCAGAGGTGAAAAATAAGTGTTTTTTTTTTAGTTTTAGTTAAGAGGGTTTTTTATGTCATTATATCTGATGGTGTATTATTGTCGATATGTATGTAGGATTTTCATCCATTTTCGTATGATTGGCTTCAAAGGGTTAATCTGTTTCCGAAATTGTTTTTCAGACGTTGGGAATTTGGGCCATTCAGCATGTCGAAAAAAGGGGGATGTTTTGTTTGATATCACAGTTTAAAGCCAGGAAGGAAATCATTCTCTGTATGAATTGTATGCTCTTTTTGCTGGGGTTTTTTTTTTAATGCATATAGCTCTGATTTTTTTTAGTTGTTAAATTTGGATAAATAAACATTTCTATTTGTTTGGAGATTTTATGAATTATATGCAATATATGTACATATATAGTCCCTTCCCTCTTATTAGCCTTAGGCCCCTCACAGCTTTAATCCGGCCCTGCATACATGCATGCATGCATGTATAACAAGTCTATGAGGTTTATGTGATCTAAGTTTAATCCACATTACAAAACCATCAATTAAATTTACTCCATCCTAACAAGACCTATGGACTGATCTAGCAAGACAGTTCAACATAACTTCAGCAGTAAATATTAAGTTTCACGGAGTCCAGGTTTTTGCGAAAGTCGAAATTTGTTAGAAGGATCCCGATTGGACTGAAAGTTGATGACGTGATCATGAGTTGTCGACCAATCATGGCAAATCCCACTGATGACGTCATCAACTTTTGTCCAATCAGGATACTTTAACTAATTTCGACTTTTATATATATATATATATATATATATATAGTTTCGCGGAGGCCAGTTTTTTTTTATAAAGTTGAAGTTTATAAAGATCGTGATTAGCCGAAATTGATCACACATGAAATAACTAACCAATCTTAAACGACCACCTAACCTAGTATAATCTGGTTTCCGTGAAACTTAATATTATATATATATATAGCTCTACTAATCTAAACTAACCTAGCCTACGCCTAACTGGGCATAAGTTTCACCCGACTTTATTAACCTAACCTAACCTAATCTAATCTTGTAAATCATACCAGTCATGAGTGTTTTCAATCAACGACACCAAATTGGAATCAACATTAAAACATGGGTATATTGTGAAAGAATGCCTAAGTAACAAAACAGTTGGCCTATTATAACTTGAATCTTTTCTATAAATATAAAGTTTTTCCGCAGACACTCTAAGAACAGATTACTTACCAACTTTATACAAAATACATCTACTGAATCATACATTCTATAGAAATTACAGTTTAATCACTCATTTAAACTGTAAATAAACTAACATTTCACCATCATCTTTTGGAAAAAGTTCTATTAAATCTATGAGAGTACACAAATACGTATATCTTTCACTTTCTAAATTGCTCTAGAGCTGAAAAAATGGTGTCTGCTGGTTGATCTGTTTGCTATAACGTATTAACCGATGAAATATTTGCCATCATTGGGCGGTAAAGACAAAAGTTTGCCATCATTGGGTGATAAAGACAAAGATTTGCAATCTTGGGCGATAAAGACAAAGATTTGCCATCATTGGGCGATAAAGATAAAGATTTGCCATCATTGGGCGATAAAGATAAAGATTTGCCATCATTGGGCGATAAAGATAAAGATTTGCCATCATTGGGCGATAAAGATAAAGATTTGCCAACATTGGGCGATAAAAATAAAAATTTGCCATCATTGGGCAATAAAGACAAAGATTTGCCATCAGTGGCAGAGAGCTCATGATAACGTTATCACTTTCAAGCAATCAGGATCCTTCTAATAAATTATGACTTTGGCAAAAAAAAAAAATGGTTTCCGTGAAACAATATTAGCCACTTCAGCTAACCTAATTCGTTATCTGAGATAATTTTACACATTGGTGTACCTCGTAACCTTCATATATAACATTTGTTTTCGGAATTCTCGCGATCAAAACCCTCTATTGCAAAGACCCTACACATACCTAAGCACAGTCCAGGCTTCTTGAACCTGAACGGATTGTATACATGCCCACATACACAGGCATAATTCCGCCAAAAAAGCTAAATGCAGTTTTACCTCTAAGTTCTGAAAATTTAGCTATTAAATACTCGTAGGTTTAATTTTTTCTCTCTCCAATCTGGATCCTACGTCCGAAAGATCCCATTTAAATTTTAAGATTCTGATTCTCTTTCAGAACCAAATACTAAATCTAAGACTGAGATCGAGTGAAGATCCATTTGGAAAATACAAACATGTAGAGCATTTTATAACTGGGCTTTTCAGTGAAGTTCATAGGTAACGGACGTATAATTCTATACAGTGCTTTTTTGTTAAAAAAGAGGTGCCGGTACTCATATCTTGATAAATTGTAAAATTCTTCTCCCACCACAACCCCTCTTCGTGCGCTCCCTCCCACTTCTCTATTGAATTTGTTATGAACTTTTAGTAAAAAAGTTGATAATAAAAATAAAAAATACGTAATAAAAATTAGAATGTTAAACATTTATAGACGCCGTTTATTACTTTGAGTTTTAAAGAATTAAAAAATTAAAACATTCCAAAATTAGAGTTTCATAGAAAATTCCAAATTTTTATCAAGTTTTCGTCCGACAAAACGTCCCGACTTCGTTCCTCGCTGTTGATGTCTACGAGAGCGTCGTCCTCGAAGTAACCATGACTCGATATATTTTGCAGGTCGAAGCGTGGGAGGGGCGGTCCAACAACTCTGATAAACAAAAGTATCGAAACGGTTTTTGTCATCAACGAAGCTCTGGCCGGCTCACGATCAGATTCATTTGCGTAAATCCTCGTTCACATTCACTTGAAGAAATGGGAATAGTTCTCAGAGCGTGTTTCAAATGCAGCAATTTTTCCGGAAATATCTTTTCGGTCAGATACTCAAGTCGCTCTGAAAAAAGGTGCCGGTACGCCGTACCGGCACGTACTGTCACAGAAAAAGCACTGCATTTCTATATATTTTCTTACCTATCTTTGAGTCTGATAACATCCTACGCAAAATTGAACAGATGGCGCTCAACCTTTTACGCTTAAAAAATCTTTCGCAATGGCATAAATTCCAAAGGATATCATGTTTGCATAACTGTGTTGAGAGTGTTTCTCTTTTGCAACAAGACTGATTCCTTTATCATTTTACACTCGAGATGGGGGCTACATGCCATGTAATAGGGGTGAAAGTAGTTGTTTTGGAGCTATCAACGGTAACTTCACCTACTGAGCTGCTAATTAGTATGCATAAATCTCCACACACTATCTGGCTGTAATTGGTTTTCATTCACCACTGAATTTATTCTTTGTGATACGTTTGACTCTAGTTTTTGTGTTAACCCTAGAATGCATAACCCGGATAAATATAACACCCGGCGGGCCTCAGAGGCCCGGGTTATGCATTCTAGGGTTAATTAATCTGAATTATGCATGTATTGATCTCCTTAAAAGAAACATCAAAATCACTATCGGTTCCAAGCCTATTAGTACGGTAGACGGGTCTCAAATGATGAACCCTCGGGCATAAAAACATAGGTACTGGAATATAATTTCACCTGAGGGACTCAATCCGAACCATTGAAACAAACATCAAAGAGTCTCACTAATTATTTTACATTTTCATCTTGATACTAGAACTTTTCATTTGACAAAAGAATTATACACTTATGGGTTTCATTAGTTAGGTTAGGTTAGGTTATTTAAGACGTATTTGAAATTTTTCAAATTAAACCTTTTCTTAGCTCTTGTTTCTCGATTTTTCAATTTCACAACCAATAAAGGAGGAGAAATTGAATTAAATTCAATGTCTCGGTTCTTGCTTTCATACACTTAGTACATATGCGCCTCGGTGGAGTAATGATTAGCATCGCTAACTATGAAACCACCTGCCCCGGGTTCAATTCCCGGCGATGGCAGACGACGCTCAGCTCACCCAGCCGTTCATCCTTCCGTACAAAAAAAAATAGTTGGTAGATTAATCGGTACTCTGGATATTTTAGTAGTTAAGACGCTGGGCTGCTGATCGGGAGGTCGTGATATCGAGTCCGGGCAAGGACTGTAAATTCTGATCAACCTTCGTCAGAATAAACAACTCGGGTGCGAGCAAAGCCAAGGTTACTAACATATATATATATATATATATATATATATATATATATATATATATATATATATATATATATATATATATATATATATATATTATAATAATGAAAATAATGAAGAGATAAATTAGAAGTAATTTTGTTTTAATTCTTTTTTAATCTTATCTTGAGTCGTACTTTCGCCCAAACACCTTTTTCTTATTTTCATCTCGAAACTCTTCCAAAACCGCTGCGATTAACAAGTTTGCTAATTAATATGTTTCCCTCAGATTCAGTCCGTCCCCTTATATATATTCTGTCTCCTCCTTTCCCCTCTCATGCCTTCCCTCACTCAAACTTCTTTTTTAAGCTTTGGAGACTTTGCAAGGCTGCCAACCTGCTTGAGGCCAACCGGAGACTTCTTTCTTTTGTGTCAACCCTGATGGAGGGATTTAATCTATTAAACTCAAGCTCTAGCAAGAGACACCCCCAAACTCCGCGGTTCTTTTACCACCTCCTTCGCTATCCCTTCGAAGGGTGTTCGTGCCTTTCCTTTCGGTAAATAGTCAACGCAGACCCTTCCTAATAGTCTTGTTTACATTAGGTTGCAAATAATTCTGTTGCAAATGTATTACGGATAGCGCGAAGCTCTTTGTTCCTTGTAAAGGGTTCCGAACCCTTTTTATGAGGCGATCCCTTTTAAACCACTTCTGCCAATGCTGGAATGATAAGTAACAAGGCCGAATCTGGCGCCCGCAAAACTTTTCATATTAATTCTCTTTAATTAAGCCTTCTGAAGTAGTATAAGTGAATAATGTTCGTCAAATCCTGCCAACTTTACCATAATCTGCTTTGCGGGAAAAACTTTGAGATTTTTTTTTATTAATTGGCTCCGAGAAGGATTTTGGAGCAGAAAACGCAAATGTCATTTTAATAACTTCGTCAAACTTTGTAATTATTGTTAACCTGACGGAGAGGATGATTACATCCTCTGCTTGAAAGAGAGAAGAAGAGAAGGAAACTTAATTCTCTTCTTCTTCTTCTTCTTCTTCTCCTCCTTCTCCTTCTGATATGGGGACTGAGGGACTAAAGTGAAGGGCGCACCTGGGAAAAGGACTCAATTAATAATGGACACTTACTGAAGCGTACTTTTTAAATGCTTTAAACTTTAAAATTCCTTTCTTTCCGTCTTAACATGACTATTGATTTTTATGTTCTAAAATTTTCTTGCGAAGGAAATTGAAGTTAAGAAAGTTTGGCATCGTAAATCATTTAAATTCGTCTGTAGTCCCTTTCTTTAACAATGAATATTAACCTAATTATTATTTTTTTCGTGTAGTTCTAAATAACGTTACTGTACGCTGTCTATTAATTACTTTAATGTACTAATAAAATTAAACGGCAGGTATGGGATAAACACGACAATATATAGGAAAACACACGGAGTCATCATCATCATCATTTTACAATGAATTTTTTTGTTATTGTTTATGTTTGTTATTGTTTTGTTATTGTTTAAAAAATTTGTTTCTGCCCATTAATAAATTAATATTGAAAAGAGAGACTGCATGATTATATGCATAAGACGCAACATCTTGTTGACCCAGTGAAGCTCAAATACGGAAAAATTGTTATTCACTAACTGTATAATATTTGCTTTTGTATTTCATGATTTGGTTATGAAGCTATACAATTTCTGGAAGCTACAGGTCGGTCACTTATTCACTCCTCAAAGTTTTAAGTTAACTGTATCGATGGTAATATTTTCAATCCTCGTAAGCGCCACCGATACAAAATTTTGTTTTATTTTTAATTTTCGACTTAATTCGAAATAGGCGTATAATCTTATATAAAAATTCGACTCCACTTCTTTTTCTTTCCTCTTGTAACAACAATGTTTCAAGCATTCTAGATATTAAATATTCAATTTTTTCTTCTGAAACTTTTTGCTTCTTGGGCCTACGAGATTTTGAAGTATCATCACCGATATATGTACTTTTATTATATCAGGTTTTAATCGTTCAAGAATATTAGGTTTTAATTGGTGTCTGTACAATTGAACGCATGCAGTAAGTTTTTTATTTCTAATTTTTGAAATATTCATAAGTATACTAAAAACAAATGTTTTTAAGAGAAATTTAATAAATGGATTTATAAGTATACAGAATCACTTATAATACATATTTGATAATTGGATTAGCATTAAATCAGTATTGGATTAGTATTGGATTAGTACTAAAAGTTTAAACTTTTTTCTCCTAACGCTGAGATTTTATCCAAAAGATAAACTGTTTTAGAATCAATACGAATTTCGTGTCAGAGTAACTACTAACTGATTCGACGAAATTGGTTTAATAAAACCTATTTCTTTTTATCATTTCTTCATATGGTTTTCGGAAGCTAATTTTTATCGCTTACGGAGAAGAAATACCAAATCAGTTCGCGAACAAATCTGTTCACAATTTTCATATGCAAAAAATGAGCGGTCATCGAGTCTTTATTTAACCATCAAAATGCCCTGTCTTGATCGAAGGACACCTAAAAGGAAAAGAAACGAAGAAAAAAACTTTCCAAGTATGAACCGCACCCCCTTTCCCCGCGGTTAATAACGCCTTTCCTTCTCTTTATAGCGTTTGTCACCCCCGCAAGAACCTCCACTTTTTTTCAAGCTCCTCCAAACACTGCGTGGTTTATCTGAACATTTTTAATTAAGTTTCTCTCAAAGTCTTAATCGATGTTAGGCCCCAGGATCAACGAGTAGCCTTAGGCTAATTAATTCAAATTGCCAAGGGAAGTTTTGGGGGAGAAGAGGTGTGTGTGTGGTGGAAGTGAGGGGTGGGGGGGGTGGGGGAGGAATGAAGGAGGGAGAGCAGAAAGATTTTGAAGTGAAATTGAGGGGTGAATTGAGGGATACACCAAATCTCTTTAATTCCCATCTTCTCTATACATTTTCTGAACTATTATTTAATATTTTATAAAAAGTCATTTTCTTCCATTTCATAAATCTTTGAGATTAATAATTAATAACGAATTTATGCAAGTTTAATTTCCTTAAAATCTGACGGGGATTGTGGAAGATGTTTTCTTTATCAAGTCCGAAGAATTATTAGAGGTTTAGGATGTTGCATCCTCACAACTTAAAAAATAAAGCGTTTGCTCAGGATAAAATGTTAATTTATTACAATAACGCTTACGAAGATAAATTAACATTTGAATATTATCAAAACGATTTTACTAAAAATACTAGGAGTACTTTTAGTATTGGTTTAGTTGTAAGTCCTCATTGGGGATATATATATATATATATATATACTTTGAAACTGCAAGCACCCCTGTAGAGTGGTGAGGACAAGGACGACTTTCATTTCTCGCGTGCTAAGCTAGAATATTGTTAGACTTGGTTGCCATATATATATATATATATATATAGTACTGTACAGTATATATATACAGGGTGTCCCGTAAGTCTGGACCCATAGGGATTTATAATATATTTTTTTATTATGTTATTATTATTATTTATTATTATTATTTTTTTATTATTTTTATTATGATTTTTATTTGTGGGGCCACTTGAAAGCCAAAGTGTACGAGGTCAAACTTCAGAACATTTTCCACCTTAAAGCACGCATTGTGGAGGCGTGTCAAGAAATTTCTGCGACTGTGATTCAGAAAGTGCTGTCGAAGTGGAGATTGCGTCTTCAACTATGTGTGCGACACAACGGCGGACACTTTGAACAGATTATGTAATAAATCTTTGGACTATTTTGTAATTTTATTATTTTTCCCTATGGGTCCAGACTTACGGGACACCCTGTATATATATATATATATATATATATATATATATATATATATATATATATATATATATATATATATGTGTGTGTGTGTGTGTGTGTGTGTATGTTGAACAAAGAAAGATAATACATCCAGGATCCATAAATAAATACTTGTAGTCTTGAAAACAGCTCCTGATTAAAATAGTCAAGACCATAGGCAGTCAGGTTGTGCGCCTCAGGGACGTGTCTGTTCCATCCGAAGAACGGAAGTATTGTCGAACTCAGAGTGAACAACCAGATCGCTAAAATTCTAACTAAAGCCCCACTAATTGTGAGAGGTTTTGCTGATACACCTCTGACAATAACATTATAACGGTAATAAATTGTAAATATCATGGTCCAGATGGAAATGCAACCGAATAAGTTACCAGGGAATCCATACAGCTCACAGAAGAATCCGCTGAATGCCCATGCACCAACGTAGCCCAGTACACTATACGGAGGAACATTGTGAGCATCATCAAGAATTCAGAAAGGGACAAATTCGCGACAAGGAGATTAACCGGTGATCGAAAAGGTTTTGTGTTCATGAGAGCCCAAATTACGACGAAGTTTCCGGCCAAAGAACATCAAGGACAGAAATAGCAAAACCAAGAACACCGCACCATAATGGGTTCATTAGCGGGTACTGATACCCAGTGTGGATCAACCCATACCAACTAATCCTTTGTTACTACAGTATATCAATAAGACTTACGTTTCCAACGGGATTAGTCGAGATCCAATTAGACCCGTAAGACGATGACTGGCCCCAAACACTCATCTGAAACAACAACAAAAAAAAATACTGATCAAACTAATTAAATTTTGATCAATCCAAAAAACAAAAGAGACTCGCGTGCGCAGTGACCTAACAAGATTTGGTGATATCGTCTTTTCGCTGTAGAATTTTTGGTTAAATTTTTTAAAATTTAAAAAAAAAAAAAAGATAAAATGGACTCGTATCAAATTTAACATTTCTTCGCATATCAACAAAGCGTTTGCTCGAAATTCACTTTTATTTAATAATTATATTTAATTATATTAATGATGAATATTATACATATGTGACGTAAAAATTAGTGATACAAAAACGTTTCGGTAATTGCCTCTTTCCGTGAACATCTTTATTGCTCTGATTTCATTCATTTTTTTTAAATTCTAATGAAAAACTAGCTTCAAAATGTTTAATCTCTGGATTATATTTATATTGTACGAATATTATATTTACTTCCTGTGCATCGATATACCGTGTGTGTATATATATAAGGGTAGCGCAAAAGTCGCCCATCCTAGGAATTTTCAGTGTTAACTATAATGTTATAATGTTTCAGACCAACAAAGACCCTAGGATCCACTCATGGCTGGTCTACCTAACTGTATTTGTAATTGTGTATTGCGCATGTCCTCCGTGGTGGCGGAGGGTACCTACAATTTACGTGGGTTCCGAACCACAAAAGCCTTAATTTACTACCTTAAACTATATCCAATCCATCAACATATGCATTTAATCGATTTTTAAATGTGTTTATACACGTGCTACTAATTATTTCTTCTGGCAAACTATTCCAGCTATTTACTATTCTATGTGTAAAAATTAGCATGGAATACCAGGTACTACAAATCGATGAATCGGTACAGAATTTAAATTCTGTACCGATTCATCGATTTGTAGTATCTGGTATTTCATACATTAAAAACCAAGTTCACCCTCTCGTCTATTGTTAATTTCGCAGCCATCCCTTACCTAAAAGAAAAAAATTAATATTATAATCAATACTGAAAATTCCTATGATGCGCGACTTTTGTGTCACCCTGTAATATATATATATATATAGAGAGAGAGAGAGAGAGAGTTAAATGATGGCCTTGGTGCATATATAGTATACAGTCAAAACATGAAGGGCGAAAAAGTCAACAGTGATTTCAACTGTAAAAATTTTGTTGTTCTTCAGCAGACTATTTCTAAGAGGAACTTGGACCTTACCCATAACCCAGCTGCCCGAACCCCTAGGCTACCCTGTCCCCTGGGTAGCCTAGTGGTTAGGGCGCTGAGCTGATGATCGGAAGGTCGTGAGATCGAGTCCGGGAGAGGAATTTGTAATTTCTGAACATCCTTGGTGGGTCGTGGTTCGGATTCCATGTTAAACTACAGGTCTGAGGGCGGGGGGTATGAAACAATTCCAAAATGTACGAGTGAGTAAAACAAGGGCACAATTTTTTGTATCCTTATCTCAACTGTATCTCTCTCTCTCTCTCTCTCTCTCTCTCTCTCTCTCTCTCTCTCTCTCTCTCTCTCTCTGAACATTAAAACATTTCTATCAAAAAATCTAGAAGTAGTTTAGTGTCGGGAAAAAGATATGATAGTCCTGATTGGGTTAGATTGCGCTAGGTTAAGTCATATTAATTTAAATGATGTTAGGTTATGTAAGGTGGTACCTCACTATTTTGAAATTTCACAGAAAACACCCTTCGAGCCCTCATCTGCGTGCGGGTTACTTGGTCACTTATTACATACTGTATTTCTCGGGTTTGGTAGCACTAAGATTGGATCAATTAAGTTAATCATTTTTGTCGTACGTGGAATTAAGAGAGTCGCTGCCTTATTATACAGAGATGGGATCGTGTGTGTCTGTGTGTGTGTGTGTGTGTGTGTGTGTGAAGCTTTAAAACCCTTATTTATACAGTAATACATATAGGAACAGCAACATTGACACTATAATATAATCACGTATGTGATCCTACTCCACGTGACCTTAACGAAACAGATCAACGTCAATAAAAAAAATTAAATACAAGAAAATAAATAAAGCTGTTCCTGCTTTCTTTTGAAAATTGAAAAACTTTCCTCGGGTGAAAGGAACTTCCTTACAGTCTGAGGAACGTCTTTCACTCTTGGCTGCCCAGAGGCGTTTGATATCTTTCCCGAGACTACTTCCGTTTGCACCTTGGTAAAACTCCCTAATAGTATTACCATTTCCGCATCAATTATTCTTCCACCTTCGTCACTGATTGGATTATTTGTTTGAGAAACCTCTCACATCTTTGTTCTAAGTTAGTTAAAAAGGGAATTCTTATATGTACGTTGCTGCGCGTATTAGAATACTATGAAATATTATTAATGTAAAAAAGTACCTTTTTTTATTATTATTAAAAATTTACACGATTTGTTTCTGTTAGGAAAGTCATTAATAATAATTACTAACGTTTATAGACGTTAAATGAATTACATTGAAAGCCTCACTTAATTTAATTTTTTATATATATTTATGTTAATAATGTTTATATTAACTTTAATGATAGAAATTAATAAAATGTAACTATATTTTATGTTTACATTATTTTTCATTTATTTTCGGTTGTTCTTTCGTAAAAATTGAAATGAAGCTCAAAGATTATTTTTTTACCGCAAAGCTCTTACGATTCCCAACGACATATTCAGATAAGAATACTGTAGTTACACTACTTGCCACTAAAATATAAAATTAAACGTAAATGCCGACAGTCTGTAAACCTATAATGATGTAATGTACACCTTATATAATGTAATGCATTCTTTACGAATAAAGATTGTGTGCTAAAGACGCTACAATTTATGACTGCGTTCAGGCTATAAGAATTGGCTCATCCCCGTCTTTCATAAGGTCAATGAAATAAGTATTTGCAGAGTACGAGTATATTAGACGGAAGAATTTTTGGATCACCTGAAGATCAGGGCCCCCAGCCTTCTTTAGTTAGCTTTATAAGGCTAACTAACGAAAATATCACGACCTAACCTAACCAATCGTCAAGGACGTACAGTTGACCTAACGATTGGTTAGGTTAGGTCGTGATATTTTCGTTAGTTAGCCTTATAAGGCTAACTAAAAATGGCTGGGGGCCTTGATCTTCAGGTGATCCGAATTTTTAAGAATATCATAAAAAGAATTCTGCACTGAATTCAAATATGTAATTCCGTCAGTAAGTTTCAATAATTTAACAACAATTGATATTAAACCAAAGTGAGAGTGTTCAGTCCAATTTTTTGCTCCATGATGAGATGGGCGCATCTGTGTGGCGTGGGTAGGTATTTACTTAATTAAAACGACTCGTCGAAAAAATTCGACAGAACGAATAATGAAAATAACTATATAGAAGAGGAACCAAAAATTATATATACAAAAAATATTAATGAATAGATATAAGGTATATTGCAAAAGTCGTGGCATTTTTTTAAGGATTTCAGGATTTTTGGCAGCTCACCTCTGAGCAATGTTCGCAAACTTCCGCTTATTCACTTCAGGTTAATGGAATTGTACAGACCATCGACATCGATTTTAGAATCCTTGAGCTGACATTTGACGATGCGAACGACATCAGCAAACAAACGCGATGCCACACCGAATGCAGCGCTGGGAAAGCGAAATTTGACTTCCTCGGACACCATGAAAACTCTCGAAGCAACGATACGATGATGTGACGTAATGGTAAAAATATGAATACGACGATGCAACTAACAAACCGGATTTTTCCAGTTCTCTTTCTGGACAAACATGCTAAAGTCACGTTTAAAAATATACAGGAATTGTTTAAAAATAGGATAAAAAAATCCTAAAAAACAAAATGCACCACGACTTTTGCAACACCTTTTATGTCAAACTAGAATCATTGTAAAAGACATTAATAATAATTTAATATACCATGTAAGTGTTGCTGATTACAAAAAGCATCAAACAAGTCCAAATCTAAAAATTTTGACTGTATTCTACAGTTGGTTTCGATATTTGCTTTTATACTTATCATGGCATTAATTATAACCGAAATAAATGATAACTTAAATACAGTGACGTCATTGATGATAGTTTAGGGAGAGTTTAGTTTAGGAATAATCTGATTTTTAATTTTTAGAGAAAATTGAGTATTAAAAGGTTAAGTTTTTCTTACTTTTAATTAAAGCATCGGAGCTATTGAAGAATAGGGACCCCAGCCTTCTTTAGTTAGCTTTATAAGGCTAACTAACGAAAATATCATGACCTAACCTAACCAATCGTCAAAAGCGTACAGTTAACAACGATTGGTTAGGTTAGGTCGTGATATTTTCGTTAGTTAGCCTTATAAGCCTAACTAAAGAAGGCTGGGGTCCCTATTCTTCAATAGCTCCAAAGCATCTTTGATTATAAAAAACATTTGTCGAAATTTGGGCTGGTTTTATACTGTTTATTATAAAATTAATATTTCCGAGCATTAAATTACTAAGTTCTATCATACACACACACACACACACACACACACACACACACACACACACACATGTATGGTTGGTTACCTTAAGAAACCAGGACATTTTCATATTTTCATTTGAGGATAGCGACATTGAGCCTATTTTAAATAATCTTATTAAATTAATCTAACCTAACCTAGCGTAACCTAACTTTCATTATATCACTTTTTTATGATACTTAATAATTTTAAACGAAAACAAAAATGTCTGAATTTATGGCGACACCGCTAATGGGGCTGAACTTGGTAGACCTAAAGGTCCTATCCTCATCCGATCGACGAGACTAACTTAACGAGGAAAAATAGATACAAATTTAAGACGCCCAAATCCCTCTCTGATGTTGGTCACAAAGACAATATAAAAGTCAAAATGCCATAAAATATTATGAATGCAACGAAAATAATAATAATAAAAATAATAATAATAATAATAATAATAATAATAATAATAACAATAAAAGACTGGGCTAAAATACGAGTGAAATTAGTCAAATTCATCTTCGATGAGGGTTTGTGTCGGTCTCAGTACATTTACTGTAATTCTATCGTCATTTGTTTTGTCAGTTATAATGTAGCTAAGTGGAACAATCTCGAAAACTACTTGTTCCACTACAAAAGAACAGAAGAACAAAGGTAGCTTCTCTTCGACTTTAAAGTTGTCTTCATCTACCTCAATAAATGTGAAACATTTCTAATTTTAATTTCTGAAAACTACAATTCTGAAAACTAAAAAATAATAATTTCCTAAATATTAAATATTAAAAGTTATTAAAAGTAAAGAATAGCTACCTATCTATCTATCTATCTATTTATCTATCTATCTATCTATCTATCTATCTATCTATTTATCTATCTATCTATCTATCTATTTATCTATCTATTTATCTATCTATTTATCTATCTAGCTATCTATCTATCTATCTATCTATCTTCAAAAATTAGGAAATCCTGCATTCACCCTATAAATTAACTCAGATGTGTATTTATATAAATTCGTTATTAAGCTTTAACATAATATTTATTTTACTTTTAACATAAATAATAAAATTTGTAGTTGAAACAAAATCAGAAATGAAAGCAATCCGGAAGAACAAATCTTTCTAAAATGACGTCCTTGCAGAAGCTCAATAAGAACATGACAAGAAATCTTACAATTACTGTAGTGTTTGCAAATGAAAAAAAAAAAATCCACTTTAACGGTTGAATAAATTAAAATCTTTCTCGCTGTGAACGTGTGTATAAAAAGATGGAATTTGCAACATCTCAGCCACAGTTCCTCTCATGGTGAAACCAAGCAGACTAGTTCTAATTAAGGCTGAAGTAGTTCTTCTCGAAAGTTCTTCGGTTTCATATTAAATTACAAAAAGGTAATTATTTTTCTATTTTAAGTTATAAAATTCGGGTAGATTTTATTACCTATCGTCAGTCTTTCAAAGTTAACTCAATTTTTTTTCTTTTTTTTTAATTTTACATTTTATTTAATAATGATTTAATAATGATTTAACTTTACATTTTATTTAATAATGATTTAATGATGATTTAACTTTACATTTTATTTAATAATCATTTAATAATGATTTAACTTTACATTTTATTTAATAATCATTTAATAATGATTTAACTTTACATTTTATTTAATAATGATTTAATAATGATTTAATGATGATTTAACTTTACATTTTATTTAATAATGATTTAACTTTACATTTTATTTAATAATGATTTAACTTTACATTTATTTAATAATGATTTAACTTTACATTTTACTTAATAATCATTAATTTAATAATCAATAATTACCCTCCCAACAAATGCTTCCTTTAATATGCTTGATTAATTGTAGTATGTCGTGATCAAATACACCAAATTCTTGTTAATAAAATGACAAATCGAGACAAACACCAAACCAACTGAAAAAAATAAAAAGTTAGCCATTTTTTTAAATAAAATATTGAAATTATATATACATACATCTATATTTTGTCTATCTCTCCAGTATTCTATCTATCCAATATCTTATATGAATTTGCTTTTTAATCTGTCTAGCCGTTTTAATGTTTAAAATAAATTAAGTATGTTTTAAATGTAATAATGTAGCGCTTTATGACTTTTCATTATCCTTGGTAAATCCTAGAGACATTTTAACAGTACTTCAATTATTAATTATATACAATTATATTTATTTTACAAAAGTAACTAAATCTTTATAAACAGAAATTGTTGACAAAAATAAAAGTCAGAACAATTCTTAGTTTACTCTTTGTTCAGTTATCATGTTAGTTCATTTTACAACCAATCTTCAGATCGAAAGTACTTTAGGCTTTTAACTAAACATCACCATGTAATAAAAGTATTTTCCCTAAATTTTAGAAGTTTGAAGCTGAAACCCCCGAAAAAATCTAACATCTAAAACAGTTTCAAAATACAGGGGTTGGACAGAATAATGGAAACACTCGCATTTTCGATGCTATATTTTCTGGTATCATTACTGGCATTATGTATTTTATTAAATTAATACGTAACTGCGTATAATATTGAGAACATCTATATTTTAATATGTTCATATTGGTTTTTTATTGTTCTTATAGAATAAATAAAAATATGGCGCTTGGAAAAAATGTTATTGACTGTGAAAGGGGCATGATAGTAGGGGCCCGTTTGGTTGGTGTCTCAATATTAAAAGTCGCTTGATTGTCTCTGCACCTTGAGGAACAGTCCAATAGGTATGAATACATGGAAAGAAATTAAAAAAAAAACTACACCACATAAGCACAGAATTGTTTCCATTATTCTCCCCGACTTCAAATTCATTAGAACTTGGGTACTGGTTGGTGTTAAAATAGGCTTTACTACAGTTCCCATAACGTAGTTATGACTGACACTGGTCTTTGCGGACTATTGTTAAATTTTGAACAAAAAAGTTTTGATGCGACAGCCTTTGATTGATTCTTCACAGCTCATAATTATCATACAAAGTTCTTCTGTCGCATTCTGTCAGTGTTGCTTTACGCTCATTATATTCCTTATTTGATGTTCTTTTTTTATTATTTTTGCGTGTATTCATAACCTTGAGGACTGTTCCTCGAGTTACAGGAGCAATTATGTGACTTTTATTACTGAAACACCAACCAAACGGGCTCCTACTATCATGCACCTTTCGTAGGCAGTAACATCTTTTCCAAGCGCTATATTTTTATTTATTTTAAAAGAACATGAAAATCAATATGAACATATTAAAATAGAAGATGTTCTCAATATTATATGCAGTTACATATTACTTTAATAGAGTACATAACGCCATTAATGATATCATAAAATACAGCACCCAAAAATGCGAGTGTTTCCATTATTCTGTCCAACCCTCGTACATTCTGGTACGATACTTTTTAAATACTTCACAAGCCCGAATTACTTTAATATTTATATCATCAAACTGTAAATGGCAATAACAGAAGTAATTTAAAAAGTAGTTAAATGTTAGCCAGACTGAAAATATAACGAGAAACTAAATTATTCTTAAAGGTCACATTTCTTTCTTTTAAAAATTTTTTTATTTTAGTTATAAACGGTGTCTTAAATCATTTTTTTTTTAAATTATGTTTCTGAGATACAAATTCCACAATATCTTCAACAAAATCTACGAATGGTTGTACCCTTCGGCCTGTTATTATTATTATTATATTATTATTATTATTATCAGTAGTAATAGTAGTAGTAGTAGTAGTAGTAGTAGTAGTAGTATTGACTTTACCTTTAAAATCCTTTACTCTTGGACAAGGGATACAAAACAAAAATTTAAATACGCCTTCAATTCACACTATTGATGTAACTTTTGTTGTTTTTAAAATTTAGATTTTAAGTATGTCACTGGAATTACACAAATTATTTTAGTAATGTTTCATTAAGTTTAAAATTATGGATGGATGGATGTAAAGGATAAAAGGGTGAATATTGTTTCTTTAATCTGGCATTCACGTAAGTGTGACTGGAGGAACCTAGTGGAATCTAAAGGAAACCACAAAACGAAATATGAAACATGAATCAGTGAGATGATATTTTAGTAACCCGCCTATAAGATCAAATAAGGAGAGTTGTTAAGTTTGCTCATCTTTATTTTGTTTTTCAGATGGGATATTGGGATGATCCGAAAAACTATGGTGGCTCCAGTCCCACCTCCAACCCATGGGGAAACTATACCCTGATTGACACCGTCCGTAAAGACCTCTTACCTTGGGTTGACCCCACTGGTATCAGTACCCCCAATGAACCCTCTTTGGTTTGGTCTTCTTGGTGTTTTCATATCTGTCACTGGTGTTCTTGCTCTCCTTGGAAATATCGTTGTAATTTGGGTGTTCATGAACACAAAATCTCTTCGATCACCGGCTAATCTCCTTGTCGTGAATTTGGCACTTTCTGATTTTTTGATGATGCTCTCCATGTTCCCACCTATGGTGTACAGCTGCTACGAAAATACATGGGCATTCAGCGGATTCTTCTGTGAGCTCTATGGATTCTTCGGTAGCATTTTTGGTTGTATTTCCATCTGGACTATGTTGTTCATCACTCTTGACCGTTACAATGTTATTGTAAGAGGAGTTTCTGCTGAACCTCTAACATCAAAGGGAGCTGCGCTCAGAATTCTCCTTATTTGGAGTGTTAGTCTTACTTGGACACTTCTTCCTTTCTTCGGATGGAACAAATACGTCGCTGAGGGTAACATGACTGCCTGTGGTACTGATTATCTTAATGATGAATTCAGTTCTAAACTTTACCTTTACATCTACGGAACTTGGGTGTACTATACTCCACTTTTCACTACTATCTACTGCTACACATTCATTGTCAGTGCTGTTGCTGCTCATGAAAAACAAATGAGAGAACAAGCTAAGAAAATGGGTGTGAAGTCCCTGAGGAATGAGGAGACACAAAAAACATCTGCCGAATGCCGTCTTGCTAAAGTTGCTCTCACCACCGTTGCTCTGTGGTTCATAGCATGGACACCCTACATGGTGATCAACCTCACTGGTCTTATTAACAAGGAAGTAATCGACCCTCTCTTCACCATCTGGGGATCCACATTCGCTAAGGCCAACGCTGTATACAATCCCATTGTCTATGCCATCAGCCATCCTAAATACAGGGCTGCTTTAGAAAAGAAACTTCCATGCCTTGCATGTACTAGTGAAACTGACCAATCCGATAGTTCATCAGCTGCTTCCGCCGCAACAACTGCAGAAAAGAGCGAAAGCGCTTAAATTCCGCTTTCCTGAAAAGAAACATCACAATTTTTCCTCTATGTTTCCTACACTGTTAATTTAACTTTAATAAATAAAAGGTGAAATGACTACCCTTGCATTTTCAAAAACTTAAAACTCTTTTTCCTTTGTCCTTTTAAACCTATAAATGTTATTTAATAACTTCTATTTTGATGTGCATTAATCATATTCGAAAAGCATTATGGATGACAATCGCTTCCGTTCGTACAATCCAGAAATTTGTATAACTATCCAAATAAAAGTACGTAAAATATGTTTTGAGGATTGTGGACAAATTGTCCTTGTGAACTGACAATTGTTCTTGTGATTTGACACTTAAAATATAAAAATTCTTATAAATCTAACCTAACCGAACCTAGTTTCAACCTCCAACGAGAATTCTGTTAGCAATGATTTTGCTGACCACGATTGTACAAGTCTGTCAATAAGCTTAAGGCTGTAAGAAACGCCATCCGACGAGACCTTCCACATCTTTGTTTAATATAATGTCATAATCAAATTTAAGAAACATAAAAAAATATACAGAAAATCTTATTAAAAACCTTACTGTGAAACAAAAGACGAAAGTTTTGGCAAAATTGTCTTATACCTTCGTTTGCAGCTCATCTTCATAAACAAAGCTATTAAAATAACCGATTAACTAATTTAACAAAAACAAAGGTGAACAAAGCCTTAAATAAGATTCTGACATCCAGAAACTTAGAGTAAAGGAAAATGAAATTTGTGAAATGCTGAAACAAATAAGGAAATTAGTGCTTTATGCAGGTTTGTGTAAAGCAGGGAAACCTATCTTCTGACTCGAACTTAATCTGTGGACTCACTCTTTTCTTTAAACATTGAGAATATATGAGGGGTCCCGCGTCTTACGGTACCTAAGCGCCAAAATTAAAATTCGCCACAAATCGCCTCCAAAGTTCAGCAATATTCTGGCAATAGTATCTCTGTTATTAATTGAGCTAGAACGTTCATTTTTGGCTAAATTAGAGTTCAAAGTATGCTAATGAAGATGTTGATGAGTTTTTGGAATAGATTTTCATATTTTATATTTTATATATATATATTTTTTTATTTTTTTATTTTCTTATTATGCCAAACTTTGGGTGCGATTTCTGGCACAGAATGAGGTGAAAAAAGTAATTTGCTTCATAAGGTTTTCAACCATACTTCTAGTGTCGTAAGGTCATTATAACCCAAACCACGCGATAAAGGAAGGGTGAAAATAGTGATATCCATCAAAAACACGTTTTCGCCTGTGGTGGCGCTTAGATACCGTAAGACGCGCGACCCCTCATATACTATATATATATATATATATATATATATATGATACATACAGACCGTGCATGGAACAAGGAACTCTTCTGGGAAAATTAAATCCACTATAGTCCGAATAAGTAACGGTAAATGACAAACACTATAGTTTTTCCTTTTTCATGATGTTAGCCCGACGTGGGCAACGGGTCACTCGCAAAGATGCCCCAAAAATATAGCTTCCCTCACCAGCTTTGGGACAGGATCTAGGGGTTACAGCTACACCTAGCCTACTATATCCGGAACCTCAATATAAGCAAAAGACTCATTGCATTCGCGTCGGATTGAATACATCAAAGAAAAAGGGGTAACTATTGTATTTTTTAGCCAAAAAACAAAACTTAAACCTCAACTGGCAAAACTGAGCGTCCACTTTTCAAGGCACATAACATGTCCGTTTCATGATGGGATTGAACTCAGAATGGTCCTCAGGGGACAAGTTGGATCAGCAAAAATACCCCGGAGCGTGACAATAAAACCAACACTAATAGACGGAGTTTATTTCCACAACAATTTCGATGCCCACTGGCATCCTCTTCGGGTGGATACAGGAAAACGAATTCATTTCATTCGTTTTTCTGTATCCAACCGAAGAGGATGCCAGTGGGCATCGAAACTGTTGTGGAAATAAACTCCATCTATTAATGTGGGTTTTATTGTCACATTTCAACCTCCACGTAAAAAAGTGAAGTTTTGCACTTATACCCTGGAGCAATCCAAGAATAAGCACCCCAAATCAATTTAGGGTGTTTTTTCTTGAATTGGGGTCGAACGAGGGTGCTTATTCTTGGATTGCTCTAAAATGGAGTTAATTGCTCTAAAATGGTTAATTGAATCCCAGTTAGGTTATTAAAAAAGTGATGCTGTGTGCTAAGTGCGATCAAGCAATGACCTGGACAAAGTTTTCGAGGAATGTTGATGTTAAAATCCTTTAATTTGCATTGAGGTCGAACTGGGGTGCTGTTTCTTGAATTGGGGACTTTGGGGTGCTTATTCTGGATTGCTACAATACCCCAATTCGAGTCAATTTCGTTTTGTGTGTAAGAGCGTTGAGGTAGTCATGCCTAGTTGGGTTAACTTAGGTTAAAGCAAATTAAATTAAGTTTTAATGATTTGCTCTTTCAAAAATTTAGTTATTCATTAAATTTTCAATAGGAAAATTAATTCAACATTCTGTATGAAAACCATTTTGTCTATTTGTGAAATATGTCGTTACACAGTTCTTAAAATTAACTCTAATAGTTTCTCTCAACCTGAGTATAATAACAGAATCTTCATGTCCGCCTGATGTTTTATAGATCAACTTCGTTTCTGATAAAGGTAAACAACTTCACGCCTAGTACGAAATTCAAATTAAATACGAGTGAAAGATAATAGCTATGGTAAACGGAAGACTAAAATGGCCATGTTCATTTTTTTATACTTCGGATGACAATACTAACGACTGTTTTCCAATTCTGCAGTCTTTAATACTGTTTTGAGTAAGTAACCAACCGTCGGGCTTTCGATTTATGTTGCAGAATACTGAGAATAGTGATTATATTTGTTCGTTTCACAAATCCTATTAATGACAATTTTTATTACTGAAGTTTTGACCAAAGAATTAGTTTATACAAATCATTGAGGTTATGTACAATCTAAACTTTTATTTAAAGTTTAAACTTTGAAGGATAGGCTGTTTCTTGTCACGTCCAATTGTCACACCTTCAGCTTCAAGGTGTCATAAACTTTTCATTTTCATTTCCAAGATTTAAAATAAGTAATGGAAAAATAATTCAATGACTTTAAAGAAATATTTGTAACTGTAATTGAATTATTTCTGAAACAAAGCTTTTAGTGTTGTAATTTAATTAATTTTAAAACTAATTTTTACAACACTTGTAACACGTAAAGAAGTCTTCTTAGGTACGGTAAACTTCAAAATTTAACTCCTCGTTTCATGAATTTTACATCTGACCTACTGTAATTCCGTGAAGCATTATGGATGACATTCACTTCCGTTCGTACAATCCAGAAATTTGTATGACTATCCAAATAAAAGTACATAAAATCTGTTTTGAGAATTGCGGATAAATTGTCCTTGTGAATTTACAATTGTTCTTGTGATTTAACACTTAAAATATAAAAATCCTGATAAATCTAACCTAACCTAGATTAACAAGGGAGCTTCTTCGCGTTTCAACTTCCAATAACAATCCTATTTCCAATGCTTTTGCTGACCTCGATCGTATAAGTCTGTCAAAATGTATGATTTTTTTATTTTTGCTGAAATAAATGAGCCTAAAGCTGTAAGAAACGCCATCCGACGAAACCTTCCACATTTTTGTTTAATATTACGCCATACTTAAAGTTTTAAAAATATAAGAAATATACAAAATCTTATTAAAAAAAGTGTCTGTGAAACAAAAGACGAAAGTTTTAGCAAAACTATCCTATATCTTGGTCCGTATCATTTTAAACAAAGCTTTTAAAATAACCATTTGACTAATTTAACAAAAACAAGCAGTGACGTAATTAGGTTTTCGATGCCCTGGAGCAAGAATTTCCAAGCACCCCATAATCCTAAAATTAATTTATTTAGTTGTCAAATACAAACGCAATTACACAAAATACTTTTATAGATTTATCATGTCTTACTATACATGTAATTAGATAAACATTCATATCTCGTCAGTGGGTAGGTAGCTTTATAAGCCTTTAAGTTATACTCCATACGAAGCACCCGCAAACTTGGCACATGTTTCAAAATTCCAAGTTCTAAAATGTGACTTTTCGTGATTTTCGTGTTGCAAATTGATTAATCACAGTATCCAAATCAGTGATGGGACATTGAGCTTCGCAAGTAGGTCTTAATGATTTTAAGCTTCGATAAACATCTTTCCGCAGCAGCTTCAGTCACTGTTAGAATCAGAAAGATAATGCATGCGGCACTGGCATCAGAGAAACTATTTGAGGCTTGACAATGGAACAGAAGCAGCTCCGCGACTTCACGTACTGACGACATCTTTTAAAAATGTGTATAGAACAAGTCTTGAAACGATGCAACTGAGCGCCAATACCGGGTGAAATATCTTCCGAATATCCCTCACTAAGTCCGCTTGACCATTGAAGAATATCTTGCTCAGACGTTTGGAGCAGCACCGTTGGCGATAAGCACTTGAAGATTTTACAGATTTTGTGAAGGGTTTAAAGGCGAGTTTTTGACTGCGAAACTACAATGTCAAGGTTTCGGTTCAACACATTCACTTACAATAGCACCCCTTCGGTGCTGGCGCCTGGAGCAAACTGCCCCACCCGCTCCTCATAGCTGAAAACAAGAGTGATCAAATTCTTCACTAAATAAATAAAAATTCTGACTTCCAAAAAACTACGAGCAAAAAATAATGAACTTTGTGGAATACCGACTTAAATAAGGAAATTAGTCCTTTGTGCAGTCACAATATATTGTATCTATGTAAATATAGTTATGAAATTTACGTAAATATAGTAATGGAACTAAAAACAAAACTTTTTTGATAAATAATTAATTTTAAATGTAGTGATATGTCTTACTCTTTTAATTTTATCTTTATAGTGCTATATTTCTTATATAAACTACTTTATTACAAATGTAAGACATTTCACTATATAAATGGATTATGAAATAAAATGAATTACTAATTGATTTTGTTTTGTTAGTTTTGTCAAATAGATTCTTGTTAAAAGATATTATACGAGTCATCATGAATAAGGTGATGCAACCGGTGCTGGTTAAGTGTGCGGTCTACCTACGATTGGTTAGGTTTAATCATGATATTTTCGTTAAAACTAACGAAAATATCATGACTAAACCTAACCAATCGTCAAGGGCGATTGACAATGGGATGTAAACAAACAATTAGTAAACAAGATAAGAAGCTATAATTAAAAGGTAGACCGCCGAATCGTAGGTAGACCGCACACTTAACCAGCACCGATGCAACCTTCCAATCTTCAAATTCTTAAAGAAAAAGTGCGTGCAATAATGATATTCTCTATCGGACACCAAAGGCAATGTTCATTGTAAGAACAATACCTTTTTATTTCGCATCTGATGTACATACAAAAGGTAATTAGTTAATTATAAGGATCTTTTAAACTATTCCCCCCCCCCCCCCCAACATACTCTTTTCAACAATCACCACCCCAATGTTATCTTTTCAACTATATCCCCCCAAAGTTTAAACTCTGCAAATTAACCAAAATAAGATAAGAAAATAATAACAACAAATTTATTACACTGGTATGCATATGAAATTTTTTTTGTCTGCTGTGAGGGTTTTTTCAACTCATATTATATAATTCGACCATGCTGAATTCGAAAATGGCATTGGTTTTCCTCAATCAGGTCAGGTTTTTTCTCTATTGGCCATTTATTATAAGTCCAATTTTAACCCAAATTTATTGATTTTTTTAGCTTAAACACTAGATACGAGTAATATTATAAGAACACTCGTGAAAAATGAAAACATTGTGTGAATAAATACTTTTATTCATACAATGAATATGGAAAAAAGTTTATTGAGGAAGGAATGAAGTTTTTTTTGGCTTTCCGTCTGTTTTTCTTCGGGCACGTCTCGCTTCAAACACCAGCAATAGTCCGCCAGCATATTGATATCCCAGTTTCCCTGGTACCTCTCTTCCATTATTTTGATATCTTGGTGAAATCGTTCACCCTGTTCCTCACTATAATCCCCGCAATTTTCAGGAAAATAGTCCAAGTGGGACCACAAAAAGTGCATTTTTATGGACATGCGCGACCCATGAGCTTTGAAAGCTTCCATCAAGTTTTCGACAACGGACTCGTATTCTGGACTTCTACGCTTGCCAAGAAAATCAATGACAACTGATTTGAATGCCTGCCAGGCATTCTTCTCAGTTGGAGTCATTGCGTTTTCGAACTGAGTATCCTTGATCAAAGTTCGAATTTGAGGACCATCAAAAACCCCAGCATTTAGTTTAGCATCAGATATATGAGGAAATTTACTCTCGAGATATCAGAATGCTGAACCCTCCTTATTCATTGATTTGATGAAATTTTTCATCAAGCCCAGCTTAATATGAAGTGGTGGGAGCAAAATTTTTGTTGGTGGTACAAGGGGCACTGAAACGACATTATGCGACCCAGGTTCAAAATTCTCTCTGGATATTCACGCTGTGCATAGTGCTTCTCATCCGCTCGGCTATCCCATTTGCAGAGGAAACATGGGTATTTCGTGTATTCCCCTTGCATTCCCAATACAAATGCCACAATCTGAAAAAAAATGAAAATATTTAAAGAATTTAGAGAATTTGTTCTATCAGATAAAAAAATCTATGCATTGGACTGTATCACTTCTGTGGGGAAGTTAAGTGTTCTTATACGCTCTCAAATAACCTTTGGAAAAACAACATAGTCAATAGCAATAGTTTACTTATGATATTAGTATTACCTTCAAATCTCCACAGATCCTCCAGTTATGTTGGTCGTATACGAGAGCATCCAGTAAAATTTTCATGTTATCGTAGCTCTCAGTAAGTTGTACGGAATGTACTACAGGGACTGATGCAACCCTATTCCCAATGTTGAGAAGTACTGCTTTCAAACTTCGTTTAGACGAGTCTATAAATAGCCTCCATTCTGATGCGTTATATGGCAGGCCCAAGGATTCGATTAGCCCCTCAACATTGCAGCAGTACACTAAGGAAGAGGTATTTTTGTGCACTGCAAAAAACTTGCGGAATTCTTCCTCTCGTTTCCTATACCAGGAGAATGTTGTTCCCGGAGCCAGCAAGTTGTCCTCTCGAAGTCGTGAGCCCAAGATCTCGGCAGCTAATTTGGAAAGTCCTAAATCCCTGGTAAGATCACTAAGTTTGGCCTGGTTGAGAGGCCTCGGCTCATTTGAAGCGGTATTTTGAGGTATATACGACTGGGACTGGTCATTGGCATTGGTCATTGATTCATCATCAGAATCATCGAAGTCCAGGGTTTGAGGATATTACTAAATATATTTAGGTCGGAGAGGGCGCAAAACAATTTAACTTTAAGATCACATGGCTCTAAATCTTACGCGTATCGCGTCTACCTCAAGACTGAAAAACCGTTATAGGTATAGTCCACTCTCCGGGCCTATTTAGGATTACCAACCCTACCCATTTTAAACAATTCAAATCTAACAACCATGCTTTATCGTAATCATCACAATTTTTAGTAAATTTATATTAAACATTATCTTATTTAATTAAACAAATTAATATTCTTAACTAAGCATTACTACACTCGCATCACCCCCTTGAAAATAAGTTTTTCCATTAGGAAAACTTATTAATATCGTTTAACAATGTCAATAAATTTATTCAACAAACTTATATATTTTGCAATTTTTTTTTTTTTTTTTTTTTTCTTTAACACTTATTCAAAGTTTAGAATAGACAAGAAATAATAGAATGACAATTCCCATACATATATTGTATCATATTATAAAACCGAAAACTTTATAATTTTCACATTTGCATAAAATAACATTTCACTCTAATAATTAAATTACAACCTGTAACTAATCTATACATGCCAAAAAAAATAACAGAAAATTTTCTTACAGTGGCTACACAAATCAAGTTCACAATCTATTCCCGCGATTTCTCATCAACGATCGCTTTACATTCGAAACAATTATTTGTATAGTTATACAGTTACTATCAGGGCAACATAGAAAAAAAATAAGAAAAAGTTTACATAAAATACTGACCAAGAGCGCACATACTATTTCACGAAAAACACAACAAATATGGGCAATAATCGGACCCTTTTCACTTATAATTTCATTAGATAATAATCAGTACATTTATTTGCTGGACGTTGTTTAGATGACTCCGCACGCTGACAACGGATTTCAATTTTCAATCGCAGCTCTCCTGCTCACTTCGCTAGAATGCAAGGGATTGCATCAATCAATATGCAACAGGGCAGCACGCTATAATGGTTCCGCTCTCTCTCCAATGGCGAAAAAAAAAACAAGAGACGTCCAATTCTAAAAGGATCAGGGGGGGAGATATCTGAAAGCGGGACCACGCGCTGGAATTGGACGGAATTTGCAATTCTAGAAGTCGATGAAGAAACTCGCCTTGTCTCATCTCCACTTTTGTCGGTGAACGCTGCTCTTCCTACGTCCAGCTGAAAGACTCCACTGGCAACAATCAAACGATGACTCCGCCGTAGGCCGTTTCCCAACGAACCTACTGTATGTCTGTATGGACAGTACAGTCGTAGGCGCCCGTTCAAGCTCTCGTGGCTTGTCTACCGCGCGCTTTGTTGACACATATTTAGCGAAGCATTCGAGCAACGTGACCAGCTACTGCCCGAAAAATACCAGTAGACCATCTTCGATCGAAATTTTCGTGTGCCAAGACCCTGCAGACGTAAATTTCTCTTCTCTTCCGGAACTGTCCTGCGCCAAGTCCCTGCGCATTCGGTTCCTCTCTTCTCTCTTCTCTTCCGAAACCATCCTGCGCCAAGTCCATGCGCATTCTGGTTTCTCTTCTCTCTCTCATTGGTGATCGATCACCTATCCGGTCGACTAAACTCACTTGATGGAACTCGGATTCAACTTGGTTGACCCCAAACTGAGTCTTGCAATTTTGAAAAAAAAAGTTTATTCTAAACGTGTTTCTGTACTGCTTATCATTTCATATTTAATTTATCAAATTCTTTCGACAATTCACTTCGAAATACTAACTACACATTTGCTCTGGCCAAATTCACGGAAAAAAAATATAAAAATTTTCGCAAAAATTTAATCAAATCTAGTTACCAATAAGGTCACTTATGGCAGTCACAGCAGAGAAGATAAAAAAAGTCATAAAACGCTAAACAAAATTGTACAGTATAAATATAAAGGCGCCCATATATAGTAACTGTTTGTATAATTTAAGAATTATTATTGTTCAAACTATCGTCAGAAATCACCTCAATACCTCTAAATACAAAAGACAAAAATGAACCCCAGAAACTTCATGTCATCCATTCTCTGACAATCATGAACCCTCTTGCTTTGAGGAGGAGCACACAGACGCCACAAAAACGTTACTGGCTATCTAGGAGGCTCCATTTCCGAGTGTACACTTGAGTCAATGTTTCAAATGCACTAGTTAACTCCGACTGAAGGTTTAAACAATAATAATTTTCTAAACAGTTATTAAAAAGTAAAAAAATTTAAATATTACTACCAAAAATTATTTTAATACAGTAATTCCAACTTGAAACGTCAAATTTCATAAGAATTGAACTTGCAATTGCAAAACATCTGAGATACAACTCTCTCCTTCAACAGAAACCTCAGTATGGTTTTCAAATCACAGAAATCTCAGTAATTTATCGTTTCCAAGTGAAAATACAAATTTTTATCGTTATACTAAATAAGAATAGATCATATGTACTAAAAAATTACACACAATCCACTGTAAACAAAACTAAAACATTTCCTAATTGAGAGCGGTCGCTTTGTTTGTAAGCGAACCTCTATACAAATATCCCTAACCGAATGAAACTGCATTATATCCTAACATAATTTCGTAATATTTTCCATGCAAACGCTCAAACTAAAAAAAAAGGACATTTTTCATTTCTAATTCCAAATTAAAACATCCTTTTTAGAATACAATCTAAATTTGAACTAAAAATTTTACCATTGTCATTGAACTGGAAAAAAATAAAAATCGGCCTATCTGTACAAATAAATTTGATTATTGAATGAATTTATAAAACGTAAACAATATATGAAAAGAATTTCTACACAAATTTCTGTAATTCAAAAAAATTATAATATCGAGATTTAGTAAAATGTGTACCGTAACTCACATTGGCCGCCAAAATAAAAATAAAATTTACTGCCGCTTTTAGGCCTATATTTAATAAATTCAATGTTATGCGTGAAAAGAGCTATTAAGAATTTAAGTCAACATTTGTGCTTTTTAAAGAAAAATCCTATGCTTATTTATGTTAAACCAATGAAAATTTTGTTAAATAACTAAAAATTTACTACTCAATAGACATACCGTAATAACGGTTAATCTCCGACAATATTTTACGATAGGCCTACAAGAAATTCTTCTTACGTACGATACAATAGCCATTTTACCAAATATGTCGGAATTGTCGTGAAATAAACGAAAGAAACAGGAAAAAAAATAGATAACCAGCTTACCTACCAAATTGTATATAATTAATGAGTATAAAAAAATATCCAAAACAACTTTTATAGAAAATTTCACAACACAATTTAACACAATCCTATACGGCCCAATCTGACAATTTTTAATATCTTTAAGATTTATTTTTCGATTTGTCCCTTAACTGTAACGTAATCCTATTTTAGCGCGAAGCGAGCAAAGCAAAAAGCCCGTAAACCTATATTTACAAAATAATCCTATTATTATATACAGGCAATCGAAATATAATCAAAAATCTGCTAATGAAACCCAGAAAATTTCTCATGTTCATGAAATGGTTGTACTATATATGTATATATACCCAGAAATGCGATACAAATTTTCGCTGAAACACTTTGAAAAGACCATATAAATTGTGTATCATACTGTATTTAAACTATACTTACGTACAATCTTTTTTTTTTCTATATTAATCGTTATTATTATATTACAATTACTACTAATTCCAAAAGTTTTAAACAAACAAGTAAACAACAGAGGTAAGCTGAAAGAAAGAGGAGATGAAAAAAAAAAATTTGAGTCTTCAGGCAGCACGATAATTTTCAAACTATACCCTCTCCGACCGTACGAACGAAATTTAACGTAATAATGACTCGCGATATGGAGTCAGACAAACGAAAAGCAACGGAACTGGACGAAACAAATTGAATTCTTAGGCGCGAGTCAGGGACGCTATCAAGACGCGAAGGCAAGCGCCATTTTTAAATTTTATTTACAATGAAATTTTAAGGCATGAAAATCGAAATTTGCCTACAAACGGGGTAAAATTTTGCATTTAGATATTTTAATAATCGAAATAAAATATTCATTAACGCTATTTGTTATTATACCGGGTTTTAAGAATTTTAATCGAAATACTAACACGTGGGTAAGCCTCACAAAATATGATGTAAGACCGCCGCTAGCCACCAGAATGTAGTGAACGCTTTATTATTTTATTTTCTTCATTATTTACTTATTTACGCTTCTTCCTACTTTACTATATCTCTATTGCTCTTTATTTCATTTAACTGTTTCGTCGTATAGTTTCCGGTAGCCACGCCGAGTTCTGACTCTAAAAGACCGTTACAAACCGAAGGGGGGGGAGGTTAATTAATACTCTCTATTAACACTTATTACGTTTTATTAATTTCGAAAGTGGTTTAGTTAATTAGGGGATATGCGAGTATGAAACATTACTAAATATATTTAGGTCGGAGAGGGCGCAAAACAATTTAACTTTAAGATCACATGGCTCTAAATCTTACGCGTATCGCGTCTACCTCAAGACTGAAAACCGTTATAGGGTAGTCCGCTCTCCGGGCCTATTTAGGATTACCAACCCTACCCATTTTAAACAATTCAAATCTAACAACCATGCTTTATCGTAATCATCACAATTTTTAGTAAATTTATATTAAACATTATCTTATTTAATTAAACAAATTAATATTCTTAACTAAGCATTACTACAGGGTACAGGTCTCATAGCAGAAGGAATGTCAGGGTATACAACAATGTGTTTATTCTTCTTGTTAACTCCTGAAAATAGAAACACAGAAACATGGATATAAAACTTGCATATGAAATAGAAGAAGCATTCAGACAGTGGCGGCTCGTGAGGGAAGGCTGCGGTCTGTAAGATATGAAATAGGTCGATGGAGTCTGTATATTTTCTTTTTTTCATTCATATTGTCCCTTCGGGGACAATATGAATGAAAAAGAAAGAAAATATACAATCATTGTATATGTAAATGTAACTTGTATAACAATATGTATGTGTAAATGTATTTTCTATAACAATATGTATATGTAAATGTATGATTACCATTATGGTGAATATTATGCTATATATGGTGAATATTACATTATGGTGAATATTATGTCAAGTTTCATACGAGGATTTCAAAATATTTAAGAAAAATAAATTTATAAGCCCACCTTGGAGGTTTGTCATGCAGAAATAGCAATCTGTCACGTGATCCTTTCCTTCTCTCCAAATCATGGGAATTCCAAAAGGCAAAGATTTCGCTCTGCCTTTGCTCCATCTTCTCAAATTTTCAATGCACGTCTTGCAGCACATATGAGGGGTGAAATTTTTGTCCTGGTCCCCTAGCTTAATTCCAAAGTATGCTCTATACATTGTCTTCACAAATTTAGTGATTTGGGACTGGTTATTTGGCATGGTAACCGTCCCACATATGTAGCAGAATCTATTGGGATCATTTTTACACGCTCTATTCATTATGAAATATTTTATCTATATGCCTGAAAAGTAAAAAAAGATATTATACAAGTGAAACAAGTGATGATAGATGTTACTGTTCCAATTCCGCTTTGACAAAATCACGAAAAATTCTATTTTACTTATGAGGCCATAGCCGGATAACCTGAGCTGATTGAGAAAAACGGATTGCAGATTCGAAATCAGCAGGAAAAACTCTATAAGAAATCACTTACAAAACCCTTGACAGCAAAATTGATGCATACCAGTGTTATTTATTGCAAACATATAATAAATAGAGAACTATTATTTACATAGGATAAAATTTGAATGCCCAGTTAGGTCAACTGTACGTCCTTGACGAGTGGTTGGGTTTAGTTGTGATATTTTCATTTGTTTTAACGAAAATATCACGACTAAACCTAACCAATCGTCAAGGGCGTACAGTTGATCTAACCGGGCATTCAATGAACCTAACCGGGCATTCAGTTGCCCTAACTGGGCATTC
This sequence comes from Bathynomus jamesi, assembly GCA_023014485.1. NCBI lineage: Eukaryota > Metazoa > Arthropoda > Malacostraca > Isopoda > Cirolanidae > Bathynomus > Bathynomus jamesi. The sequence goes on from JAJOZX010001344.1 coordinate 122,121, forward strand.
AATTAACCTAACGTGGCATATATATATATATATATATATGAATAGAAACGACATAAGTATTAAGGAACGTTTCTGCACACGAGGAGGAGAGATAACGAAATAATGAAAAATGAGGCGAACCGCCTGGGAATCGAACCCAGGGCCTTCCAATTGCCGGTCGGACGCTCTACCATTATGCTACGGACCTCACTCAATCACAAATCGAAATTCTCCAAATAGGGCAGAAACCAATGCCCTCAGAGAGCACCCTCGCAAATCGTGAATATGCGCAAATAACTGCAATGACCGCGCAGTATATAAATGAATGCGAGGGTGCTCTCTGAGGGCATTGGTTTCTGCCCTATTTGGGAGAATTTCGATTTGTGATTGAGTGAGGTCCGTAGCATAATGGTAGAGCGTCCGACCGGCAATTGGAAGGCCCTGGGTTCGATTCCCAGGCGGTTCGCCTCATTTTTCATTATTTCGTTATCTCTCCTCCTCGTGTGCAGAAAACGTTCCTTAATACTTATGTCGTTTCTATTCATTTATATACTGCGCGGTCATTGCAGTTATTTGCGCATATTCACGATTTGCGAGGGTGCTCTCTGAGGGCATTGGTTTCTGCCCTATTTGGGAGAATTTCGATTTGTGATTGAGTGAGGTCCGTAGCATAATGGTAGAGCGTCCGACCGGCAATTGGAAGGCCCTGGGTTCGATTCCCAGGCGGTTCGCCTCATTTTTCATTATTTCGTTATCTCTCCTCCTCGTGTGCAGAAACGTTCCTTAATACTTATGTCGTTTCTATTCATTTATATACTGCGCGGTCATTGCAGTTATTTGCATATATATATATATATATATTCGAAACCTACGGTAAAATTATTGAATGCCCGGTTAGATTAATTGAATGCTCGGTTAGGTCAACTGTACGCCCTTGACGATTGGTTAGGTTAAGTCGTGACATTTTCGTTAAAACGCGGGATATTTTGATACCCGCACGAAGGGTAGCAAAAATAACTGAATGCCCAGTTAGGTTAATTGAATGCCCGGTTAGGTCAACTGTACGCCCTTGACGATTGGTTAGGTTTAGTCGTGATATTTTTGTTAAAACTAACGAAAATAACGCGACTAAACCTAACCAATCGTCAAGGACATACAGTTGACCTAACCGGGCATTCAAATTTTATCCTATGTAAATAATGGTTCTCTATAAACCGGAAATATGATAGAATGTAATAGAATTTTCAAGAGATGTATCTTATATCCATATCTTAAAAATTCTATTATGTAAGTAAGATAAGTAAAACCTGTTAAATTATCTCCCCCCTAATATTGACCTTTTAAACTATGCCCCCCTCTCTGAAGCTGGGGGGGGGGATAGTTTAAAAGATCCAATTATAATTTTACAATGATAAAATGTAGTGTAAAAGCCCAATAAACTATTGTCAAAACACATAAACCATTTTGCAAACATACTTTTTGTAAACAATATGTAGTCCCATAACTTATGCACTTCAGGGTTAAAGAGAATCTAAATCTGACCATATCAAGTTCTTTTTGTGAACACGATGAAATTTCTTAACTTATGTACATCAGGGTTGAAAAGAATTTTCCCTGGTGACAAGTTTTATAAAGCTGTCTCTCGGAATACAAACAATCAACGCACCAGGTCGTCGAAAGACCAGTTAACCAACTATTTAAGTTTTAATCTAAGCTAAAGTAACCGAGAGAGGTTAAGGAGGGCAGAGAGAAAGAGAGAGACAAACAAAAGATCAATGGAGTAAAATGTGCTGGTTTAAAGGTGGAAAGCTGTGGGCTAGCCAGAATTGCGGAGACAGAATAATGAGACGAGAGAAAGGAGACCACGATGTTACCCCGCTGATTGGTGACCGTATCGCCCCACAGAGGATGACGCGCGTTCAAGTACACCAGGAGGAGGAAATGGGGTAATGAGCTGGGAAAGGAGAGCGGAGAGATCGGCAAGGGAAACTTCCTGCGACGGCAGGAGATAAAGGGAACAGACCGTATAAGAGCCGTCGAGGAAAGTCCAGGTCGCAACGGCCTGGAGAGAAGAGCGGAGGGGAAGGGGAGTAGATGACACGTCGGACCGGATGAAGACGGCCGTGCCACGGTCCGGGAATGTATTGGGAAGAGGGGGCGAGAGGTACGAAGAGAATCTGCTGAGAGGGCGCAAGGGGCGGACTCCACCTAGGTATCCTGGAGGAAAAGACAAACCGGAGAAAAGTCGCGGATAAGAAGGAAGTCATTCCAGTTCGGGATGAAACCAAAGCAGTTCCACTGTAGGATTGCTGCCATCAGGTGCGGAAACATGAGAGACGAGGGACGCAATCGGCGAGACTTAGGAGGGTAAGAGGCAATACAAGCAGAGGGAACTTGGGGGCGGGACGAGGAAGAGGAGGGTGAAGGGAGGCCAAAATAAGGGGCGGAACAAACCGATTTCTGGGAAAAGGGTGAAGGAGAGAATGCCGGGGCATCGCGAGATCGAGGAGGGAGCGGGCTGGGGAAGATGGGAGGAGAGGGTGAAAGTCAATCTGAACAGAAAAGACAGGCCGCATGGAGAAGGGGAGGGGGCAGTCGCGAGGAGAAACGGGGGGACCCAAGGGAGACGGTAAAGGGGGAGGGGCCACTGGAGGTGGGAGAGAGGTGGAGATAGGAGGGCGCGAACAGGCGGAAGAGGGAGAAAGAACGAGGGGACGAGGAACCAGGGTATGGAAATTTGGCAGAAGGGATCGAGCACCAGGGTCTGGCGATGGGCAGTTTAACGGATTAACGGGAAGTAGTTTGGGTACGTCTTACTGACGTGCCCAAACTTCTGATAAGCGAATCATCGACGTGGCCTGGGGATATAACATCGGACCGGAATTCGGAGGCATGCAGCCCTGATTTTCTTTGGCAACTAGGAACGAGTAAAGGTAAGGACTAACAACGGGGTTGAGACCTTCAGTCTAGGGCGGATTGATATTTTATATTCAAAAGTGACACATTGTGAGGGTTTCGTATGGGTCACAGTAGTCACCCAGTAAAATATTTCGCGTATCCTAAGTCTCCTACTCCCGGCACAATTTTTGGTTTTTAGTTTCAATTTTCGAAAATGTACATTTTTCAGTAAAAACTCGAATAAAAATTGTTTCAGCTGTATTAAACTTATGTTTCTTTTTTTTTAAAGCTCAAAGAAAATTACATTTTTACGTGTTTTTGAGTATATATTATGTATTAAGATAAAAAATAAGGAACAAATTAATGAATTACATAACATTTTTGTGAAATTAAACAACAGAACTTGTCTTCTACAAGAAAAAGAAAAAACATTACCTAATGAAGTGCTCTTTTGCACGATGCATAAACTTAAGCTATTTTGAAAGTAACACTGCCTGTTTATTTATTCCACTGTCCTTTCCGTTCAAATTTAGTCAATCTTTGCCGTAACTCCAGTAGGTTAAGAATATATTTTTGGCGATTTTCGTAGCCAATTCGTACATCAGGTGCATTCGTGAACAGATTCAGAGCGCTTTCTACTCGTTGGCTGTGACAAGGAAAGGCTAGTATTTTGAGTGGTTCTTGTCTTGCTAGCAAAAGTTCCTTATTGCTAAAGTTTCTCAGAAGTGGAGGCGGATAAATTACCTCTTCTGCCAACCAATCATTTCAGTGTAGTCTGAAGAGTCAAAATTAAGAGTTCGAGGTAGGTCAAAGTTTCCTGATCCAGAAAATGTAGTTCTTGAGAGAATGATTCTCTGGATTACAACCTCTCTAACTTCTCTTCTTGAGTCTGTTATCATCGATAGCTAGTAGAATATTTTTAGGGTTCGCAAAGTATGATTTATTCTGAAGCACCGGTTCCATGATGAATCTGCATTTTTCCTTCAAGTCGCGCAGCAGATACCCTAAATACCAAAAGTTAGATGATCCGTCAGATGCCAGTAGATGTGACTTAACCCAAAACCAGCCTGGAGCATAAGATAGCATAATAATTTCTACTAGATCTTTGAGATCTTGGGCTGGATTTGGTGTTGACATATAGAGTCTAAGAATTCTATTTGTTCTAGTTAGCCAACGAGCATGATGAATTGTACCAGATCTTTCTGCGAGATCTTTGGAGACATTTCCAGATTGAACAACTAGGCACATATTGTAGAGATACTTTTGGTCACTGCTTAAAGCATTAACAACATCTGATGGAATTTCATGAATGTTTCCTTTAACAGGAGAAAAAGCAACCACTTCCAGTTTTGTTAGATCAGTTTTCAATTTATTTCCAAATGAACCCTCGAAAGTATTTGGACCTTTGTTTTTCCATCTATTGACTCGTAGACGTACCTGAATGGTAGTTCGTTCATATGAAGAAGGCATACCAGCCGCTGAACAGACCTATTCAGATAGATTTCAACAAGCTTTATTACTCCACCGATTCTTCCAGTGTTCACAGCAGTGCCATTACATCGTAAAGCTTTTAAAGTGTCTGAACTTTCTGAGCTCACTATTACAGTAATCAGCTCTTCTGCTACACAACGAGCATTTCCATGATCAGGAGTTACATGATCTGTATAGATATTTCCAGGCTCTTTAACAATGACGTAGTGCTCTTCTTTGATCTTGCTGCCCTGGTTAATGTGTCATCTCTTCTCACATCAAAGCCAATGCATTCTCTTCCTATATTCTCCGATTTAACCCTGGTACTCAATTTTTTACCTATTCTTGCTCTTTCCCTCTCCAGCTTCTTTCTATCAATCATGTTGCCCTGATCCAGGATTCCCATATCTTTTAAAGCAGCATTAACAATTGCTGCTGCTGCCCTGCAACTCACTCTGTAACGACCTGCGGTCACTGCCAACTCTTCATAGGCATATCTGTTCTGTTCATTTCTATTAACTCTATATCACACGAAGTCTTCATCTTCTTGGTCGGTCTCTACCTCCATGCTCTCAGCACCGGCTGCATTCTGTGATGTTGAAGGGACAACTCTGATAGCTTCAGTCAATTCTGCTTGTGATCTCATTCGCGTTCGTGTTCTTTTTGAGCTCTAGCAATAGACCTTTTCCTCATCAAAGCAGCTTTTCTATCAATTGGCCCCAGTTGGTTTAATCTTTGCTTTTGTCCTACAAAAGAATCCACTCAGTAATTGTTACTTTATCCTTGCACCAGCAGGCATTTCTATCAATCCCTTTATCGTAGCAATCAGCCAATCACATGTACATACATCAAACATAGCATCATACTCGGAAACCTTTTGTTCAAATCTTTCATCTCTTCGGTTTATAGGAACCTTGTTCAACTTTGAGGCTGCTTCTATCACTCGAACAACTTTCTGAAAGATTCCACGAGTACTTATTGTAGGGAAAGAGAACTTTCTCCATATGGTTTCAACGTCTATTGCGAGTATGTTACAACATTCATTAAAAGTAATCGATTTATTTGATTCAGCCTCTTCTCGTCGTCGCGCAAAGTTGTAGTGCCCCACAACATTTGCTTTTGTTGGTGTCAGAGCTCCTGAAAACTCGGAAGGATGTCCAAAGGCTGCATTTGACGACTTTTTTTCTTGTTGTCATGATTAATTTGACCTAATAACCAATAATTTAATTTAAAACCAATAGTTTTGGTTAACCAATAATCAATAATAATTTCAATTAATCAATAATTGTGAAACAAAAATAAATAATAATTTTTTGCAAAATGTACTCAAAAAATTGGGGTTGCCAGACTTTTGTGCACATTTGTGAAGTTTGGCCACAAAGTGGCCAATCTGGCAACCCTGCATAAAACAAAAAAAAAATATCCATAAAAAAAAGATACCCATTTGATGTAAAGGTCAAATAAGGTCTTCTAACTTATTTTTAACATATCTTAAATTGATGTTCAGAATAGGTTCAAAGCTTGTTGTGAAATCTCAACTGGAAGAGTGGGGAAAAAGGGGGGACTACATGCAAGGGGTACAGGAGGTCGCACATAGCTCAACTTTTGATATGTTATTTGTTAACCCAAATGAAAACCCTCAGTGTCGTTTTTTTAAAAAAGACAAAATTTAGTCTGTCTGTCCTTCACCCCTTGACCGTATGGGGAGGACGGTAAATGCGGTACACCTTCTAATTGAAATGGGTGAGATCCGATTCTGGAGACGAAGAAATGGAGAACCTACCGGCCGGAAAGAGAGAGAGAGAGTTACAAGGAGTTACAAGGAAAAGAAGTACCTCAAAAGGCCTTGCGGCCCATACCGAGGAGGTACCAATGGCAACGGGTGCTACAGAAAATTTTCTACACACTCAAATAGTGTGCAAGATTTGGTCTAACCTTTTCTTAAAATGATCCACAGAGGAACTGTTCACAACTTCTGAACGTAAACTGCTCCACGTGTCACAGATCTTATACGTAAAGTAATTCCCACACACACTAGTCCTAAACCGTTTCAAACCCAACTTCCAACCATTGTTGCGAGTTGGGTTATCATTTAAACTAAACATGCTTCTAAAATCGACATCGTTGAACCGGCGTAAGAGCTTGAAAACCTCGATCAGTTGACCGCGCAGCCTCCGAGTTTCCAGCGAAAACAAGTTCAGGGCGCGTAAGCGTCGATTGTAGCCTATATGCCTAACGGAAGGGATTAACTTTGTGGCCCTCGCCTGCACTCGCTCCAGCCTCTCAATATCTTTCCTGAGGGTGGGCGACCAGAACTGCACAGCATACTCCAGGTGCGGTCGAACCAGAGAATTGTACAGAGAGAGCACAATCTCCTTGTTCCGAAATCGAAATTGCCTCCTGATATAACCAACAACTTCTGGGCTTTCTTTTCCACCTCTACGCACTGTTTAGTAAACTTAAGGTCGCTGCTAATTAGCACACCCAAGTCCTTTTCCAAATCAGTCGCCTCGATATTACTCCCCAACATTGAGTAGTCCGACTTGGGATTGGCGTAGCCAATGTGCATCACCTTGCACTTACTCAAGTTAAACGGCATTTGTCATTTTTTGGATCACTCTCCTGTCCTACGTAGGTCCGCACGCAGTTGCTCTATCGCCTCGGGTGTTCCAACATTGGCCCCAAGCTTTGTGTCATCAGCGAATTTGGCGATCCGACTGACGATGCCACCGTCGATATCATTTATGTAAATGATAAACAATAGTAGCCCCAAAACGGAACCCTGAGGAACCCCGCTAGTGACCGAGGCCCAACCCGAACTAGCCCCTTTAATTACAACCCTCTGCCGCCTATTCTTCAGCCAGTTTTCAATCCGCCTACCCACTTCCCCACTAATACCCAGCGCGCGCACTTTGGCCATTAGACGGCGGTGACAGTGGCGGTTCCTCATATGGGCAATATGGGCAGCCGCCGCACAGGGCGGCATTTGTGGAGGGGCGGCATGAGCACCTGCAAAAAAAATAAAAATAAGAATAAATAAATAAAGAAATAAATAAAAAATAAAATAAAATAAATAATAAAAGATCAATAAATATATTTTTATTAATAAAAAAACATCTATTGCATTTTCCATAAACCTTCCCATAAAAGACCTAAACAATGCAAAATGCTTCCAGATTAATATTATTGGGAATAAAGGCCCATACTTTAACATATGTAATGTTATTTTCTGGGTTTGGTTAAATAGTGAAATGTATATTATTTATTACAGAACGAATCTTCACACTAAGCCACTAAGGTCTGTCAAATAACCGCAAATGGATAAGAAGAGGTCAAAGCTATCAGGTGCTCAGTTTAGAAAAAAGAGGAGAAGAAGAAGAGGAGAAACGAGCAAAAGATAAAGGTATAGAGCTATGTCTCTACTCTTCACTGCTATATTGCACTGCTATTTTGTGATATAGCTTTCTGAGTCATTTGAAGTGTACTATTATGTATATAATTAGCCATTAACCAAGGAGGTTGTATTATTCATTTGTTTCCTATTTTAAAAGTTTAATAAATTGTGCTTAATAACATGTTAAATTAATTGTACTAGCCTATTCATGCATTGGTCTGTTATGTTCTATTTTACTATTTGCAGGGGCACTTTTGAAATATTTTGGAACACCCTCTGCCACTAGCCAGGATGAGAAGCCGTCTACTTCTGCCATTATTGAGGCTGAGGAGCCATCTACCTCCTCAGCCTCACATATGTCTCCACAAATGCAGTCTGATCCTGAGGATGAAGACCCATTTGCTTCTACTTCTCCCTGGCAGGACTCTTCAGGTGAGTTTGTGTGCACATATGTCTCTGTGTATGTGTATGTGTATGTGTGTGCATCCCTGCAAAGCATTTTGCAAACAGTTATAAATTATAATGTTATTATCACTGGGTCTGGGTTACTGGGTATGTGTGGTGTTTCACCACCATAATTCCATAACACCACCACCATAACAAAGTGCTGTGAATAATGTGTTATCTAACTTAGGTGTGTATACTAATGAGTAATGCTCTTGTTCTTTCTATTAGAAATGCCTGGAGCAGAATCGCCTCCTGAGGATGAGTCTCTGTCCACCGACCCTGCTAACTGGCCTTCAGTTCTGACTGAGAGAATTCAGACACAACTGGTTTCCAGGGGACCAAGTCAAGTACCATCTGACTTTGTATTCCCTAGAAACGACAGTGACGGAAGAAGTTTCCACCACCATCAATACTTCAGGAAGTCATTGGTTAGTGGGGAAAATATAACCAGAAGTTGGTTGGTCTATTCCTTAAAAAACAACAGCCTTTTCTGTTTCTGTTGTACATTATTTTCCAAGAGGAAAATAAATTTAACAAGTTTGGGACTCTCGGACTGGAAGCATGCAAGCTCATTGCTCACATCACATGACAACAGTTCAGAACACCTAAATTCTATGAAAATCTGGAAAGAACTGGCAGTGAGGATGAGAAAGGGGGAGACCATTGACAAGCAGGAGATAGCACTTCTGGAGGCTGAGAAGTTGAGATGGAGAGCGGTGCTGACACGTCTCACTGCTATTGTGCATTCTCTGGCAGTTAGGAATTTGGCACAAAGGGGACATACAGAAAAATTGTTCTCACCATCAAATGGCAATTTTCTGAAAGAAGTTGAACTGATGGCACAATTTGATCCTATAATGCAAGAGCACATTAACTGTGTCCAAAAAGGGACCTCCAGTCACACCAGCTACCTCGGCCACCACATACAAAACGAACTCATTGATTTGTCGAGCAGCAAGACCATTTCAGCAATGGTGAGCGACATCAAACAATCAAAGTTTTTTTCAATAATTCTAGATTGCACTCCAGATATCAGCCACACTGAACAGTTGTCAGTTGTGATTCGGGTTGTGTCACTGGAGGGGAAGCCCCATATAAAGGAACATTTCATGGGGTTTTTGGAGGCAGAGGAGTCCTGGTCAACATTTGGCATCTCTGATTCTGAAGAGACTGGAGGAGCTAAAAGTTCCTTTCATGGACTGTAGAGGACAATCATACGACAACGGGGCCAACATGAGGGGAAAAACAAGGGTGTTCAATCCAGGCTTCTAGAAATTAATCCCAGAGCTCTGTTTGTTCCATGTGGGGCTCATTCTCTGAATTTGCTTGTGGCCGATGCTGCTAAGGGATCTATTGATGCCACAAGTTACTTTGGCATCTTGCAGAAGCTTTACAACTTGTTTTCAGCCTCCACACAACGATGGGCCATTTTGAAAAAACATGTGAACATCACATTGAAGATGTGGTCTGATACAAGGTGGGAAAGCAAGATCAAGAGTGTGGAGCCCCTGAGATATCAGGCAGCTGCAGTGAGAGATGCACTGATCGAGGTGAGGGACCACACCAAAGACTCTGTAATAAAGGTCGAGGCTCAATCTCTGTCAGAGGAGGTTGGGTCATACCGCTTCGCCATTTGTTCAGTGGTGTGGCATGACCTGTTGTGCCAAATTCAGCATGTGAGCAAGCAGATGCAGTCTCCTAGCATGCACGTTGATGTTGCAGTAAATCTCCTAAAAAAAACAGAGAGAGGTCTCCGCAATTACAGGGCAACAGGTTTTGTGGCTGCACAAATGGCAGCCACAGATATCTGTGAACAAATGAATGTGGAGGCTTTGTTAAAACAAAAACGGCTGAGGTCCACAAAGCGGCACTTCTCCTATGAAGCATCTGATGAGCCCTTGATTGATGCTTTGAAGAAGCTGGAGGTGACATTTTTCAATGCAGTGGTTGATGCTGCAACATCAGCCATTCAGGAAAGATTTTCCACGTTGGAAATTGTGGGAGAGAAGTTTGGAGTGCTGACACATTTCCAAAATCTCACATTTGAGGAGCTGACAGAACAATGTGTGAACCTTAGTACTACACTACACTTTAAGGGACAATCTGACTTGGATGGCAGAGAGCTTGCACAGGAGCTGAAGAACTTGCCTGACTTGCCATCAAAGACCATATCCTTGCTTGAACTGCTGACATTTATCCATGAAAGGGAGCTCTCTGAAATATATCCAAATTTGTGGACTGCTCTCAGAATTGGTCTTACTCTTCCAGTCACTGTTGCTGAAGCAGAGAGGAGCTTTTCAAAGCTGAAGCTCATCAAATCCTACCTGAGGTCAACTATGTCACAGGAACGCCTTACCGGTCTGGCCATCATCAGTATAAATCATACAATTGCTGAGCAGATTTCATATGATGATTTAATTCATGACTTTGCATCAAGGAAGGTAAGAAGAGTCAGGCTTTAGATGGCAGTTGTGCTGTGGTGCAATTTATTTTGTTTCTTGTTCAAAGTGTATCATAATAATTACCCTCTCTTAAGTGTCTTATTCTATTTGTGATAGAGCATTTGTACAATTTAGAAATTTGATTCTCTAGTTTATTTATGGCAGTTGTGCAATTTAATTTGTATTTTTCCTGTTCATAGTATCATAATTACATTCTCTTAAGTGAGTTATTCTATTTACGTGATGAAGGATTTGTAAAATTCAGAAATTTGAGTCTGTTTTGGTTCTGAAGTTCCAACAATTAGTCCAATAAAAAGTTATTTTGTGAGAGTTATGTCTGTCCTTTATTTTGGGGGGATTCGAATGTGTGTGTGTTGGCGAACAGGGGGGGGGCGCTGAAGGTGAGGTTCGCCCAGGGCGTCATGTAAGCTAGGACCGCCACTGGGCGGTGAGCAGTGGCGGTCCTAGCTTACATGACGCCCTGGGCGAACCTCACCTTCAACCCCCCCCGTTCGCCAACACACACACATTCGAATCCCCCCAAAATAAAGGACAGACATAACTCTTTCACAAAATAACTTTTTATTGGACTAATTGTTGGAACTTCAGAACCAAAACAAAGACTCAAATTTCTGAATTTTACAAATCCTTCATCACGTAAATAAAATACTCACTTAAGAGAATGTAATTATGATACTATGAACAGGAAAAATACAAATTAAATTGCACAACTGCCATAAATAAACTAGAGAATCAAATTTCTAAATTGTACAAATGCTCTATCACATAAATAGAATAAGACACTTAAGAGAGGGTAATTATTATGCTACACTTTGAACAAGAAACAAAATAAATTGCACCACAGCACAACTGCCATCTAAAGCCTGACTCTTCTTACCTTCCTTGATGCAAAGTCATTGATCTTTTATTATTTATTTTATTTTTTATTTATTTCTTTATTTATTTATTCTTATTTTTATTTTTTTTGCAGGCGCTCATGCCGCCCCTCCACAAATGCCGCCCTGTGCGGCTGCCCATATTGCCCATATGAGGAACCGCCACTGGCGGTGAGGTACCTTATCAAAAGCTTTCTGAAAGTCGAGATAAAGTATATCAATCGCCCTACTCTTATCATACTCACTCAACATGACGTGGAAAAACTGGAGCAAGTTGGTGAGACACGACCTATGCCGTCTAAACCCATGTTGGGAGTCCCCAAGCAGCTTGTAGGAATCCAAATGGTCAACGATCCTATCCGCTATTATCCCTCTAATAATTTACCTACAACTGAAGTGAGACTAATGGGACGATAGTTCCCTGGACTTTCGTGATCCCTTTTCTTAAAGATAGGGGTCACGTTGGCTTCCCTCCAGTCGCCAGGCACCTGGCCCGTCTCCAACGATTTGTTGAAAACTGTAGCCAGTGGGGAGCCACCTGGTCGTGCACCTCCCGCAACACTCTGGGGAGAAACTGGTCTGGTCCAGGAGCCTTAAACGCGCTCAGTTTGTCTATTCTATCGGCAACGACCGTCGCGGTACATCGAACACTATCCAGGCCAGCACCTTCGTGCCTGATGCCTGGTTCGGGGACAGAGGCGTACCAATACTTTTTGCCGCTCGGTGCGAAAATGCCAACGCCCCCCCCCCTGCAACAATTTTCAATTTTAAAAACAATTCCTTTACAAAAATACACTTCTAAACAAAACTTTTATTGGAAGAAAAACTTAAATAAAGCAACTTCAATTTTAACAATACTACATAATGTACCGTACATAATTAATACACTACATAATTTTAACAATAACTATATAATGTATAATGCCTAGTTAAATTTTCGGACTTTCATAACAGAAAATTCATGAATGATTTTTTCTATGTCCATTGTCTCTGCAACTTCGCGTTCAATTGAAATAATCGTCAAATTGCTCAGTCTAGATTGACTTATAGTTGACCTGAGGTAAGTTTTTATAAGTTTCAGTTTCGAGAAACTTCGTTCGCAACTTGCCACGGACATGCATGTAGTTAGACAGATCCGGAGGGCAATTGTTATATGAGGCAAAGATTCCACTAGATCCCATTTAACGATCCACTGAAGTAGTTTTAACATATCCCAGTTCTTTGGATTATCGTCGACGCTTATGCTTTCGAAACTGAGCAAATGTCTACGCAAACGCTTTATTTCTTCCAGTAGACTTCCTGGATTAATGTCATTGTAGATGGAAGAAAAATTATTGACCTTGGTATTAATTTCTTCATCTTTGGACTGATTCAAAAGGTACGAAGGAGACAGAAATTCAAAGCGATCATTCATGTTTTTAAGACAAACTGTGCGTTTTTCAATTTCTGCTAATAAACGATCCATGATTTCAAAAAATTCTCTGCGTACATCCTCTTGCACGGTCAATCCAGCATCACGAGCTTGCTCTCCAGGCATTCTTCTCCGTCTCCTGACTCTGCGGTCTATACTGATATCCATTTCATTACAGAACTCTTCGGCGGCATCTGCAGCGTTTGATACTACTGCCTCTCGTTCATTAGTTAAAAACACGGATAAAGAGTTCATTTTTAATGCACACTGGTCCAAAGCAAGTCCCTTTCTTTGAAAATATAGCTGAGCATCATTGATTTCTTTCAGCACTGGATCCCAGAAAAATAAGTACACAATGAATATGTATGACATGATGGAGGTCAACAGAGCTTCAGCATCGCCCTTTGTGTCCAGATTTTCGAAGACCCCTTCACTCAGTTCTTCCAAGACACTAACAACGTGAGTCAAGTTCTTCTTAAGACTAGAAACAGCATCATACTTAGCACTCCACCGCGTATCAGAGACTCGCTTGACAGTGATTTTGGAATGTTTTGTTAAGACATCCCAACGATGAGTAGAGGAAGAAAAGTAGACGAAAATTCGTTCAATTGTTCCAAAGAAAGTTACAGCATTAGGACTCAGTCCCGCGGCATGAACTCCAGCCAAGTTCAGCGAGTGGTTATTGCAAGGAATGAAAACAGCGTGTTTGCTAACATCAAGAATTCTGCGTTGAACTCCAAGATGAATACCTGCCATCGTAGCAGCATTGTCATACCCTTGACCATAACAATTCTGGATATCCAGCCTATCCTCACGGAGCTTAGTGACAATGAGATCAGTAACTGCCTCAGCAGTCTTCCCCTCTAATTTAATAAAATCAACGAAGGATTCCTTCACCTCTACATTACCATCTTTAATCGACACATAGCGAATTACCTGAGACATCTGATCAATATGCGATATATCTGGTGTACTATCGAAAATTATTGCAAAGTACTTTGCACTAGACACATTATCAATTATACATTTTCGAACGTTACAGCCGATTAGTGTGATGACTCATTTTGAATGTTAGGTGACAAGTACGTAGTGGATATCTTGTCAGTCATTCGTATTTTTGTAAGATGTTCCCTAATTACTGGGTCATATTTGCCCATTAGTTTTATTAACTCCAAAAAGTTTCCAGAATTGCCAGCTAGCCCAGCTTCTTCATTTAAGTTCTCTCGGTGCCCTCGGAATGCAAGATCTTGTTTTTGCCAAGAACATGATGCAGTCATAAATTCGCCTCAGTATTTCTTTCCATTTAGCAGTAGCATGTTTTATTTGCAACTGATGTGCATTATCTATTGTAGCATTCAACTGAAGGCGCATAGACAACTCTTTCCATTGTTCAAAGCATCGGGTATGATATAGACTGTTTTCATGTTCAGGTACTCTTGGATTCAGTTTCCTCCAGGCAAAAAATCCTTCTTCTTTTCCAAATGCACTGGAGATGTTTGTTGAAGAGATGACAGCAAAAGCAATGCAAGCTACATTTTGAAGGTGAGAAGATTAGCCATGACCTTTCAATTTTTTCGCCATTTTCCAAAGTTTTGAAATACCAAACTTTTGACATTGACCTATTGTTTGAATCAACTGGAAAGGGTCCATTCATGTTTTTCAAATGTGATGGTCCACGTTTAATGAGTTCGATTCTCAAATTGTCCGTCATTGGAACGGGCCAGTTGCCAGAATCGTTAACAGACTCTGTGGGTGATGGGTGGGTGGGTGACTTTGTGATGTAGATGAGGGTTGATCCTGATTATTTGGGGGTTCACTTGAAGTTGCCGCTTGAACATCTATCTCTAAAGATATATCACATTGCGGTTGATCTCCTTGCTTCCCAGAAGGCACTGAAGGTGTGTCTGAGAATCCCATTAACTGATGAAATCGCTTAGCAGCACGCTTGCCTTCCTCCTCTTTTTTTTCGCGAAGATTCTTGTATGCAGCACCACTCAGTCTCTGTCGTTTGCTCATGTTTGCTAATTCAGTAGGGTATCTGCAAAATAAAACAACCATTAATTAATTATTAACATCATCAAAGCTCAAAGAATGCAAAGCCTAACCTAAATAATATAGGGAAAGTCTGAAAAATAGGGCTGGCAACCTTTCCGATGTGAAAATTTAACGCAACTATTTGTGGAAATAGTGCATTGAGGTGGCATATATAGCATTCAATGATGATTTTTCATCAAAACCATGGATATTTTGCACACAAATAACGCGCGACAATGATGAGATATAATTTTTTGGAGGGTTGCATTTTAAAACATAAAAACCCAAAATTTTGCATACTGCGCCTGCCTGACTAATTTGCCGCCCCTCGGGAAGTGCCGCTCGGGGCGGTCGCCCCTCTCGCCCCTCCCTTGACACGCCACTGCTCGGGGATGACGCGGGTGTCCTCCCTGGTGAACACTCCCGCAAAGTACTCATTAAGCACATTAGCGATGTCCGCGTCGGACTTTCTACTATTAACATAACTGAAGCATTCCTTAGGGTTCCCCTTGCAGAGGCTTGCCACCCGTAGTTCTTCGTTACGTTTCGTTAGCCTAACCTTCGCCTTCACTTCCCTACACAGGCGGACATACGCTTCAGTGTTCTCGTGGGAACGATTGGCCTTCGCCCTCCTATACGCTACTTTCCTATTTCGGATAGCCGAAGCGATGTCACGATTGAACCACTTAGGCTGCGTTGAAGCAGGGGTGACCGGTTTTGAGGGTATGGCAGCAGACTGCAGCACCACAAACTCGTCCCGGAATGCACTCCACACTCCCTCAACATCGCTGCCGACCTCTAACCCCATCTCACCTACACTATCCCGAAGGCTAACAAAGTCCGCCCGCCGTAGATCGAGCTTACTGCCTCTCGAGTTACTACGCTTCACCCGAGGGACGCACACACGGAACCTAATCAGACCGTGATCACTCCCGCCCAACGATTCGTCAACGGTGAGGCCAGTGACGAGGTTCGGTCGTGAATACTCAGTCTAGAACGCTTTCGCCTCGTGTAGGCTCATTGACCCACTGAGTGAGGAAGTTCTCATCAGCAAAGTCAACTGGCCTCCTCCCTTCAGCATCAGCAGTCCTGTCTTCCCACTTTATGCCGCGACAGTTGAAGTGTCCTAAAACTACACACACCCTATCCCCTAGCAGGTTACGGAGTTCGGTGTACAGGGCTGTATCCTCCTCGAGGAGGAGATGCGGAGGTCTGTACACCAAGATTAACCTATAGTTCGTCCCTCCCACGTTCAGATCGACGCCAAGCAGCTCCCGTTCCGATCGGAACTGACAACGTAGTCCCTACGATCAGTATGAATCCAGGACTCGGTGATAGCAACGATATCCTGGTATTCTGATGCTAAGAGCGCCCGTAGCTCGCAAAACTTATTCCTAATCGACCTAGCATGAGAGAGAGTTACAAGGAGTTACAAGGACAAGAGGAAGCCTCAAAGACCTTCCAGTCTACTCTGGGAGGTTCCTGTTATTAAACAAGTTTATTTTTCTTTCACCTATCCTAGCAGTAGTAGAAAACTGGATAGAAAAGTAGAAGGCTCTCTCCCCACCCTCCGCTCCTTCCCTGCCAGAGGCAGGTACGGAAAAAGGTTGAAGAAAATACCTTGACCTTGGAAAAGTAGCCAAGGAAATTTTACAGGAAAGTGGAGAATATATAAATAGCTCTATATTTAGCATGCTCACAGAGATACCGTGCAATCGAACTCCTGCAGAGTTATGTTATGTTTTAGTCTTAAACTATGGGAGTATTCAGTACTTTGTCTAGCCTATTTTTAAAAACATTTACACTTTGACTGGAAACAACCTCTGAGGGAAGTTGGTTCCAGATATTAATTATTTTATAGGAAAAGAAATTCCCGCAGACAGAGGTCCTAAATGTCTTTAGTTCCAGTTTGAACCCGTTATTTCTTGTCGGATTGGCATTAAGTGAGAATAAGTTTCTTAATCTACTCTGTCTATTCCAGTGAGCATCTTGAAGACTTGAATAAGCTGACCCCGCAACCTCCTCGTCTCTAAGGTAAACAGATTTAGGCGCTCCAATCTCCGTTGGTAACTTTGCATTCTCATTGAAGGGATCGATTTTGTAGCCCTTGCTTGTACTCTTTCTAACCTTTCTATGTCCTTCCTGAGGGGATGGAGACCAAAACTGCACACAGTATTCCAGTTGAGGTCTGACTAGTGAATTATAAAGAGACATTACAGTCTCCTTGTTTCGAAACTGGAACTGTCTTTTAATATAACCTAATATTTTTAAGGCCCTCTTTTCGACTTCTGCACAGTGCTTCGACGGTTTCAGATCGTTGCTGATATAGACTCCTAAGTCTTTCTCTAGATCGGTCTCAGTCAAGTTCCTTCCCAAGAGAGAGTAATCGGTCTTCGGGTTTTTATAACCTATGTGCATTACCTTACATTTGTCCAAATTGAATGGCATCTGCCAAGTAGAAGACCATTCGCCCAACCTGTCAAGATCGTTCTGAAGCGTTCTTACGCCCTCCTCGGTACCTACACTACTTCCTAATTTCGTATCGTCTGCAAATTTGGAGAGTGTACTTAGAAGCCCGACGTCTATATCGTTAATATAGATGATAAAAAGTAAAGGACTCAGAACGAAACCCTGTGAGACACCACTGGTGACGGGCACCCACTCCGAAGCCACTCCATTTATTACCACTCTTTGCTTTCTATCTTTTAACCAATCCTCAATCCAGTTGAGGTTGAGCCCGGTGATTCCTAGTCCTTTGACTTTAGCCATCAATCTCGCGTGAGGGACTTTGTCAAAGGCTTTTTGAAAGTCGAGATACACTATATCTATTGCCCTACTTGCATCGTACAGTGTATGCATATTATGGAAAAACTCTAACAGGTTTGTCAAACAGGATCTTTGTCGCCTAAATCCATGTTGAGAATAAAAAATTAGATTGTTAGATTCAAGGCGATACACAATACGTTTTGTAATGATGGATTATAACAGTTTGCCGACAACTGATGTTAAACTGATCGGGAGGTAATTACAAGGACTTTCCCTATCACCCTTTTTAAAGATTGGTGTTACATTTGCTAATCTCGCGTGAGGGACTTTGTCAAAGGCTTTTTGAAAGTCGAGATACACTATATCTATTGCCCTACTTGCATCGTACAATGTATGCATATTATGGAAAAACTCTAACAGGTTTGTCAGACAGGATCTTTGTCGCCTAAATCCATGTTGAGAATAAAAAATTAGATTGTTAGATTCAAGGCGATACACAATACGTTTTGTAATGATGGATTCTAACAGTTTGCCGACAACTGATGTTAAACTGATCGGGCGGTAATTACAAGGACTTTCCCTATCACCCTTTTTAAAGATTGGTGTTACATTTGCTAACTTCCAGTCGGTTGGAACTTTCTCTAACTCGATTGATTGTTTGAATATGGTTATTAAGTCGTCAACAACATTGTGGCTAACCTCTTTTAATACCCTTGGAAGAAATAAGTCAGGGCCAGGTGATTTGTATTTGTTCATCTTATCAATTAATTGCTGTACCTCATTTCTCGTAAAACTTATGGTCTCTACGGGATGGTCACCGTCATATGTAATCCGGGGACTTGGCACTTCTATTGTGTGTTCCTCCGTGAAGACTGTAACGAAGAACTCGTTTAACATGTTAGCTATATCTTTATCATCGAATTTCAGTACGCCATTTCTGTCTTTTAGAGGGCCTACAGAATTTTTAATTGGCTTTCTGCTATTAACATGGGCAAAAAATTCTTTAGGTTAACTTTACAGAGTGAGGCAACTCTAGCTTCTTCTTCACATTTGGCTGATCTAATTAAGGATTTAACCCTCCTACGTAGGTTTATATAGTTTTCTGAATTAGTCTGGTTGAAATGTGACTCAAAGTAGTTTGTAGGCTCTATTTCTTCCCGTAATAGCACTGCTAATTTCGTTGTTAAACCATTTCGGCGACTTTGTTGACAAGGAAACTATTTTAGTGGGTATAAAAGTGTTCTGTAATATTCTAAATTATCCCTGTATGAGCTCCAGGTGACAATGACATCCTCATTTATTAGAACTTCAAGTGTGTCTAAACTACTTCGGAAGCTTTCAAAATTTGCTCTCGAGAAATCTAGTCTTTCACAAGTCTTTTCGCGTGTATTAACTGGAACCCTGAGGTCAAACCTAATCAAATTATGATCGCTGTTACTCAAATTTTCACCAATGGTCAGGTTAGAGACTAGGTCATCTTCGTTCGTGAATATGAGGTCTAGTTTATTATTACCCCTTGTAGGACCGTCAACCCATTGACTTTAATAAGTTATCATCTGCAAATTCCAACAGTCTTGAGCCCTCAGCATCAGCTGTTTTGTTTTCCCAATTTATATTACCACAATTAAAATCACCAAAAATCAAACTGATCTTATTATTATTCACTATTCTGCTTAATTGGTTATACAAGTTTATATCCTCATCAACGGGGTAGTGAGGTGGCCTATATACTAGAAGTAGATGCACTACTTTATTATTTAGGTTTAGATCAATTCCCAACATTTCATGAGCAGATATGATATTACTGTTTACCGGGTGCAGGAAGTCCCGATCATACAAAAGTACACCGCCGCCTTCCCTTCCGTTCCTATTGTAGTGAATACTCTTATTTTAGTTTCAAGATAAATGTTAATTTTACCGTCTTGAATTTCGGAATAGTATAAATTCATTTTAAATTAGTTACCCCATTATAATTCAATTGTGAACCACATTAATACTAATTTTATGTATACTATATTATTTTATTGTATGTAAACATAATTAATTATATATCACAATTGTCAGTTAATTATTTATATTCAAATATTTATTTTAATCTAATACCATGTCCATTTTACAAATAAACAATAGAAAACCAAAGGTTATATTTTCCACCTTTGGTACTGTCGCAGTTTCGCCTAACGGACTCAATACGGCTAGTGAGATAATCACTGGTTGGCACTTAACTAGCGGCAGTGCCTATGGCTACATCATCCAGGTTAACCTATACCGGATAGATGCGCTACGGTCCCAAGCCGTAGCTTGCCTAGGCCGACGACGACGACGACGTAAACCAACAATTGGTGACTCCGGAGCTGGATTACCCCTTCACCCGAACGACTAGGACTAGACTGTAATGTCGTTCGTGCCCATCACCCCCTTCACCCGAGCGACTAGGACCAAACTGTAACGTCGTTCGTGCCCATCACCCCCTTCACCCGAGCGACTAGGACCAGACTGTAATGTCGCTCGTGCCCTCTGCCCCTCACCCCTGCCCCTCACCCCTGCCCGTGCGCTCTGTGCCTGCGCTCGTCTCAACCTCCACTCCTTCGTTGGTAACTTGTCGTCTTGCTTGTACGTCAGCAAGCATAGGAGAAGATGCCTGACGACGCTGGTGCCATCTCCCACTTGAGCGTAAAGCTCCCCGTCTTCTGGCCGGGCGATCCATTTATTTGGTTCCACCAAGTGGAATCACAATTCAACTTGGGAAGGATCACCGCTAGCAGGACGAAATACGATCATGTTTTGTCCTCTCTACCAGCGAGCATCATCTCTGAAGTCCGTGACGTCATCGTATCTACTTCCACGAGTGAGGACCCGTACACCGATCTGAAGTCTGCCATCCTGTGCCGCACCACTGTCTCCGAGCGTGAGAAACTACATCAGTTAATCTCAAAAGAAGAACTTGGAGACCGTAAGCCCACTCAAATGCTGAGGGCTATGCAGTGCGCTCTAGGCGAACGCGCACAAACCTTCGATAAGGACATCTTTAGACAGTTGTTCTTGCAGAAACTTCCTCCATCAGCTCAGCGTGTCTTGGCCACTATGGATCCTGCTACTCCAGTTGATAAACTAGCAGAAACTGCCGACAAAGTAGTGGAGATTGACACAGCTCCGGTCAACAACGTGAACACACAATCGGAACTGGAGTTGAAAGTGAAAGAGTTAAGTCAACAACTCAACCACGTTTGTGTTCTCTGCTACAAAATCAACGGCAAAGAAGCCATTCTCGGTCAAGATTTACGAAGAGGCATCGTTCGAGTTCCGGGAAGATCTGCTTCTACCACTCGAAATTTGGAAAGAAGGCTAGGAAGTGCATCTCCCCTTGCAATTTTTCGTCGGAAAACCCCAGCAGCGAGTCCTAATGGCGTCTAGTACTCGCACTGCCAACCTGTTATTCATAAAGGACAGGAACTCTGGTGTCAATTTCTTGGTTGATACCGGAGCGTCAGTCAGTGTATTCCCTCAAAAATCTGGTCATACGCACTCGGAATCTCCGCCTCTATACGCTGCTAACGGTTCACGCATACCCACGTACTGTACTCAGTCGCGTGAACTAAACTTGGGCCTTCACCGATCCTTCAAGTGGATTTTCATCTGTGCTCAAGTGCAGCATCCCATAATCGGCGCTGACTTCCTCCAGCATTTCAAACTCCTGGTGGATCTTGACAAGCGACGCTTATGCGACCAGGCCACACTGCTTTCTGTTCTTGCCAAACAGGTTGCCCTTCCGGACGCCTCGAACTCTGCACTTTCCCTCGTTCCCCTAATTCCATGTACCAGTGCCTTTTCCAGCGATATCCAGGAATTCTTCAACCGATGCAGATGGGTGATACCATTAAGCACACCATTACCCATCACATTACAACAAAAGGTCCCCCTGGTTTTGCAAAACCCAGACGTCTTGCCCCGGACCAAACTGAAAGCTGCCAAATCGGAATTCCAGCTTATGATGGATCTTGGGATAATAAGACCTTCCAAAAGCAGTTGGTCCTCTCCCCTACACTGGTCCAGAAGAAGTCAGGAGACTGGAGACCATGTGGGGATTACCGGTTTTTGAATTCGGACAACCATCCCGGACCGATATCCGGTACCAAATGTCCAAGATTTACTTCTCTTCTCCACGGCAAATCTATCTTCAGTAAAATAGATCTCGTTAAGGCTTTCCACCACATTCCCGTAGAGCCTTCGGATATTCCCAAGACTGCAGTTTGTACACCATTTGAGTTATTCGAATTTGTGAAGATGCCGTTCGGGCTACGGAATGCTGCGCAAACCTTTCAGAGGTTTATAGATGAGGTCACCAGAGGCTTAGACTTTGTTTATGCCTACATCGATGATTTGCTTGTGGCCAGCTCAACGGAAGAGGAACATAAGGAACATCTTTCACTCCTCTTTCACAACGCTTAGAACAATACGGTGTTACTATTAATGCATCTAAGTGTGTGTTTGCACAGCCACCTTGGAATTTCTTGGTCACACGATTCACAGCACGGAATTACCCCCCTTCAGGACAAGTGTGGAGTGATAAAAAATTACCCTATGCCAAATAATCAGCGTGAGTTACGTCGGTTTCTAGGTTTGGTAAATTATTACCACAAGTTCATTAAAAACTGTGCCAGTGTTCTTGCTCCTTACACGCTATGATCACACACAAACGCAAGGTAACGAAATTGGTATGGTGTAGCGATAGTTTACAGGCGTTCGACAATGCCAAAAAATGCTATCATAGTGCATTGTCTCTGTCATTTCCTATCAGTGATGCCCCCCCTAACTCTGACGGTCGATGCCTCAGATGTTGCGATCGGTGGGGTGTTGGAACAACCATTAACGGTCAACAAGCACCCATCGCGTTTTTACTCGAAAAAGCTGCAGCCAGCCCAAACGCGTTATAGTGCTTTCGGACGTGAACTTGCTATTTACTTAAACGTGAAGCATTTTCAACATTTCCTTGAAGGCCGAGAGTTTTGTGTTTTTACCGACCAAACCTTTGGTCACTGTCTTCAATAAAACAGCTGTAACCACTCTCCCAGAGTCATCAGGCAACTCGATTATATCTCGCAATTTACCACAGATATCCGCCACATCAAAGGTGTCTTGAACACTCCAGCGGATGCACTTTCAAGAATAGAGATTACTTCTGTTACCCTCAGCTCTACACTGTGGAATGCTATTGCACAGGATCAAGATAAGGATACGGAACTACAAGACCTGCTCAGAGAAGACTCCACTCACTCACTTTCCTCAAGAAAATGAGTATGCCAGGATTGTCTGTGCCCCTCTATTGCGACGTATCAACAGCTGCTATTCGCCCTTATGTCCCTCCATGTCACAGAAAAGCAGTCTTCACGGATCTTCATAAGCCCTCCCATCCTGGTATCCGTGCTTCGCAACACCTGGTTACCTCTCGCTTTGTTTGGCCCTCGATGCGGAAGGATGTCAAACATTGGACCAAAACGTGCCTTGCCTGCCAGCGTGCCAAAGTCCAAAGGCACACCAGGTCCCCCTTTGACGCATTTCCGCCCCCATCCCAGCGATTTGAGGTAATTCATGTAGACATTGTTGGCCCTCTTCCAGTGATTCAAGGCCAACGTTATCTGCTCACCTGTCTCGACCGCTTTTCCAGATGGCCTGAAGCCATCCCACTTCCTGATATCCAAGCGGACACTGTTGCAAGAGCCTTTCTTCATGGATGGGTATCAAGATTTGGATTGCCGACAAAAGTCATCACTGACCAAGGTCGCCAATTTGAGTCTTCGCTTTGGAAGAAGTTTACCAGCTTGTTGGGTACAGTACATGCGCATACCTGTGCGTATCATCCGCAAGCTAACGGCCTCGTCGAACGCTTCCATCGCCAGCTGAAGTCATCCCTTATGTGTCACGAAGACTCCCATTGGATGGATAAGCTTCCACTCGTGTTGCTTGGTATTCGCTCTGCATTTAAGAGTGATCTGAAGACTACAGCGGCTGAACTATCTATGGAACAACACTGCGGCTACCAGGTGGCTACTTCACTGCAGGGGATAAGTCATGTGATCCTACGGAATTCGCTCAAACACTTTCCTCTCACATGCAGTCCCTTCAGCCTGTTCCCCCTCGATTGACTAGCCAACAGAACATCTTTGTTTCCCCAGCCCTCCAGTCTTGCACCCACGTTTTCGTTCGTGTACCTGTCCCAAAAACGGCCTCTCCAATGTCCATATGACGGGCCCTATGAAGTTCTCCGACGTACGCGCAAATCATTCCTCATCCAGCGCGGTTCCAAGGTCGACAAGGTTTCTATCGATCGTCTTAAGCCTGCGTTTTTGGAATCAACCTTAAGCGAGGTACATGTAGCTACCAAAAAGGTCCAGCGGAAATCTGTGTCGTTCGGAACTCTTTGAACTTCCTCTCTGGTGGGGGAGTGTGTAGTGAATACTCTTATTTTAGTTTCAAGATAAATGTTAATTTTACCGTCTTGAATTTCGGAATAGTATAAATTCATTTTAAATTAGTTACCCCATTATAATTCAATTGTGAACCACATTAATACTAATTTTATGTATACTATATTATTTTATTGTATGTAAACATAATTAATTATATATCACAATTGTCAGTTAATTATTTATATTCAAATATTTATTTTAATCTAATACCATGTCCATTTTACAAATAAACAATAGAAAACCAAAGGTTATATTTTCCACCTTTGGTACTGTCGCAGTTTCGCCTAACGGACTCAATACGGCTAGTGAGATAATCACTGGTTGGCACTTAACTAGCGGCAGTGCCTATGGCTACATCATCCAGGTTAACCTATACCGGATAGATGCGCTACGGTCCCAAGCCGTAGCTTGCCTAGGCCGACGACGACGACGACGTAAACCAACACTATCTTTGTGAAACATTTTGTAACCTACCATTTCAAATTCTCCTACAAAATCCCTTGTTTCAGAATGAATCCAGGATTCCGTTATTCCTATGATATCAAAGTTCTCAGTTTTGACTAGCGCTATAAATTCCATTAGTTTGTTTCTAATTTACCTAGCATTGAAGAGCACAGTTTTGAGAGATTTTAAATTGTGATTTTTCCTAACTGGCCTGAGTCGTTTCCCGACGCATTTGAACCAACTGCTGTTGGAGGGGGACTAACTGCTGTTGGAGGGGGACTAACTGCTGCTGGAGTGGGACTAGCTGCTGCTGGAGGGGGACTAGCTGCTGGGGGAGTAGGACCGACTGCTGGGGGAGTAGGTTTAACATTTGGGGGAGCAGGATCAATTGCTGGTTTGGGGGGTCCTAATTTAAAAACATTATACAAATTAATGTTCAGTAAATCACCAAACTTCTTTTTCCCCTTCTGATTAAAATGTATCCCGTCCGAACCAAAGTATTCCCCATTTCCGTAGAATGTTGGCCAAAAATCAACAAACTTCAGGCCTTTTTCATCACACATTCGTTTAACTCTTT
This sequence comes from Bathynomus jamesi, assembly GCA_023014485.1. NCBI lineage: Eukaryota > Metazoa > Arthropoda > Malacostraca > Isopoda > Cirolanidae > Bathynomus > Bathynomus jamesi. The sequence goes on from JAJOZX010001344.1 coordinate 147,345, forward strand.
TATTTATGCTAATGGCTTTACTTAGAGTATAGTCACTAGCACGCATTCGAGGGAGAATCCCTACGACCATACCCATATCTGTCCTGTCCCTAACATTGTCGATTAGGATCTTGAACTCTTTTACAATGGACTCTGTCTGTCCTCCTGTCCCTCCCAGAAAAACGTCATTGCCACCAACATGTACAATGATGGGACAACTCTTATTCTTGATATTAATTTTGACTAATTCCCTATTAATTACACCAGTACACATTTGAAAACTTGTCGATCGATTTTTACAAACTAGTTGGTGATTCTATATAATTTGAGTGCGCTGATCTCAAAAATATAGTTAGTTTTTCCCTATCACGTATGGTTTTCTTACTACAGGGTGTGTCATAAATCCCCCATTTATCCCCAAATGTGAACCATCTTATCGAGACCATCATTGGATTGCACATGCTAAACCATAAATTTTGTTGTTATAGACTACAGTAACGCTTACATAATAATGTAGGGTAAATATATATAACAACCAGTCCCGTTCCCAGCAAAATACTCTCTCCCCTCCATCAATGGGTGGTTAACATTTGGGGACAGATGAGGTATTACAACACCCCTTGTAGCACGAAATCTTTAGGTGGTAGAGTAAAACCTAATTAAAGCAGAATTAAATAGATCCTAGCTCTTGGACAAGCATATTGCTTGGTTATGAAAGAATAAAAAAATAACTGAAAGAAACAAAATATATTTACTTTCTTTACTTGCAAACATTTCAGGACTTATTCCAAAGACTTAAGACTACGAAGGTAGATCTGACCAATGACGACTAAACCGGTGCTTCTTTGATGTTTTCTTATGCTGTGCGTTAGGCTGATCTCGTTGCAGACACCAGCAGTAATCCGCCATCATATTTGTATGCAGAGCTGGGCAATAAATACATTGAATGTATTTAAATACTAAATACTAAATACATAGGAGAAATGTATTTAAATACTAAATACATGGGAGAAATGTATTTAAATACTAAATACTAAATACATTTTACGAATGTATTTAGATACTAAATACAAAATACATCAATTGTATTTAAATACATTTGTAAATACATTTTAAATACATACAAATTTGCTTGTTGAAGCCATGACACGCGCACGATAAAGAAATCAACCGCTTTCGACTAAGAGTGGCACACAACTGATTGAACTGACACGTTGAAACATGAACCATGCTGTACTACACTCAGCGTTGCCATCCAAAAATAATGAAAATCTGAAGACTGGTGTCAAAATATCTGTAGAAATCTGTAGTTTCAATAAAAATATCTGTAGACAAAATCTGTGAACTACCATTTGATTTTAAAGTTTATTTTTGTAAGTAACATATACAATAATATTCATAATTCCAAACAGAAATACAAAAATGGTCAATTAAACACAAAATTTAGTGAATGAAAGGTAGATAAACTGAATATTTCAAACCAGAATACTATTCAAGCTACGTCTATAGGCCAGTTTAAGAATGATCTAGACAAAAAGCAGCAAATAGAAAGAACAAGTATAGAGCAACAAAAGGATGCATATATACAAAATGGAAAAAGGAATTCAATAAAATACATAATTTTGTGCTGTACTGGAATTATGGAATGAACATTATCATTAACAACAACAGGGCTACTTATCTGTACTGTAGATTCCACCCTTTGCTTTCTTTAGCAGTGTGTTTTGTTGATGACTTAGTAAGAACCGACGCACAGTCAGCTGAGTGTGGCGTGTTTATGTTATGTTGCCACTCTCTACTGACAGGTGGCGCACGAAAATAATTTGTTGGTTCTCATGGAGAAACTCAGTAATATTACTGTAATATCCAGTGTAGTCCGTAGTGGTTAGTAAAAAAAAAACCTCAATCTTAGAAATCGGCAAATTTTGCCCATTTTGAAGGAAAATCTGAAAAGAAGCATAAAAAAAATCATAAATTTTAGAAATCTGTAGATTTCGCCCATTTTGGGGGAAAAATCTGAAAATCTGAAACAAAGCATAAAATCTGTAGATGCACAGATAAATCTGCAGAAATGGCAACACTGACTACACTGTCGACGCGTCGTACTGTGCTAGTACAGAATGTGTATTAAACCAGTAAAAGTATTTACATTTTTATATTTTGAGTATTTAAATACATTGTATTTAAATACTCATTAAAGTATTTAAATACTATATTTAAATACATGAAAAACAATGTATTTATAAATACAGTTCTAAATACACAAATGTATTTAAATACGTATTTAAATACTGCCCAGCTCTGTTTGTATGCCATCTTCCTTGATATCTTCTTTCCATGGTTTTGATGTCCTGGTGAAATCGTTCCCTTTGCTCCTCACTGACATCTCCGAGATTTTCGGGAAAACGGTCAAGATGGGAAAATAAGAAGTGAACTTTCAGGCTCATGTTGCAGCCTAAGGCGCAAAACCTTTTAAGCATATTTTCCACCAGTCTTTCATAATTTTGGCTTTTGTAGTTTCCCAAGAAGTTTTCAACAACATCTTTGAAACCAAGCCATGCTTCTTTTACTTTATTGGTCATTGTGTTCAGGCAGTGGCGGTCCTAGCTTACATGACGCCCTGGGCGAACCTCACCTTCAGCGCCCCCCCCCCCCTGTTCGCCAACACACACACATTCGAATCCCCCCAAAATAAAGGACAGACATAACTCTTTCACAAAATAACTTTTTATTGGACTAATTGTTGGAACTTCAGAACCAAAACAAAGACTCAAATTTCTGAATTTTACAAATCCTTCATCACGTAAATAGAATAACTCACTTAAGAGAATGTAATTATGATACTATGAACAGGAAAAATACAAATTAAATTGCACAACTGCCATAAATAAACTAGAGAATCAAATTTCTAAATTGTACAAATGCTCTATCACATAAATAGAATAAGACACTTAAGAGAGGGTAATTATTATGCTACACTTTGAACAAGAAACAAAATAAATTGCACCACAGCACAACTGCCATCTAAAGCCTGACTCTTCTTACCTTCCTTGATGCAAAGTCATGATTAAATCATCATATGAAATCTGCTCAGCAATTGTATGATTTATACTGATGATGGCCAGACCGGTAAGGCGTTCCTGTGACATAGTTGACCTCAGGTAGGATTTGATGAGCTTCAGCTTTGAAAAGCTCCTCTCTGCTTCAGCAACAGTGACTGGAAGAGTAAGACCAATTCTGAGAGCAGTCCACAAATTTGGATATATTTCAGAGAGCTCCCTTTCATGGATAAATGTCAGCAGTTCAAGCAAGGATATGGTCTTTGATGGCAAGTCAGGCAAGTTCTTCAGCTCCTGTGCAAGCTCTCTGCCATCCAAGTCAGATTGTCCCTTAAAGTGTAGTGTAGTACTAAGGTTCACACATTGTTCTGTCAGCTCCTCAAATGTGAGATTTTGGAAATGTGTCAGCACTCCAAACTTCTCTCCCACAATTTCCAACGTGGAAAATCTTTCCTGAATGGCTGATGTTGCAGCATCAACCACTGCATTGAAAAATGTCACCTCCAGCTTTTCAAAGCATCAATCAAGGGCTCATCAGATGCTTCATAGGAGAAGTGCCGCTTTGTGGACCTCAGCCGTTTTTGTTTTAACACAGCCTCCACATTCATTTGTTCACAGATATCTGTGGCTGCCATTTGTGCAGCCACAAAACCTGTTGCCCTGTAATTGCGGAGACCTCTCTCTGTTTTTTTTAGGAGATTTACTGCAACATCAACGTGCATGCTAGGAGACTGCATCTGCTTGCTCACATGCTGAATTTGGCACAACAGGTCATGCCACACCACTGAACAAATGGCGAAGCGGTATGACCCAACCTCCTCTGACAGAGATTGAGCCTCGACCTTTATTACAGAGTCTTTGGTGTGGTCCCTCACCTCGATCAGTGCATCTCTCACTGCAGCTGCCTGATATCTCAGGGGCTCCACACTCTTGATCTTGCTTTCCCACCTTGTATCAGACCACATCTTCAATGTGATGTTCACATGTTTTTTCAAAATGGCCCATCGTTGTGTGGAGGCTGAAAACAAGTTGTAAAGCTTCTGCAAGATGCCAAAGTAACTTGTGGCATCAATAGATCCCTTAGCAGCATCGGCCACAAGCAAATTCAGAGAATGAGCCCCACATGGAACAAACAGAGCTCTGGGATTAATTTCTAGGAGCCTGGATTGAACACCCTTGTTTTTTCCCCTCATGTTGGCCCCGTTGTCGTATGATTGTCCTCTACAGTCCATGAAAGGAACTTTTAGCTCCTCCAGTCTCTTCAGAATCAAGATGCCAAATGTTGACCAGTGGACTCCTCTGCCTCCAAAAACCCCATGAAATGTTCCTTTATATGGGGCTTCCCCTCCAGTGACACAACCCGAATCACAACTGACAACTGTTCAGTGTGGCTGATATCTGGAGTGCAATCTAGAATTATTGAAAAAAACTTTGATTGTTTGATGTCGCTCACCATTGCTGAAATGGTCTTGCTGCTCGACAAATCAATGAGTTCGTTTTGTATGTGGTGGCCGAGGTAGCTGGTGTGACTGGAGGTCCCTTTTTGGACACGGTTAATGTGCTCTTGCATTATAGGATCAAATTGTGCCATCAGTTCAACTTCTTTCAGAAAATTGCCATTTGATGGTGAGAACAATTTTTCTGTATGTCCCCTTAGTGCCAAATTCCTAACTGCCAGAGAATGCACAATAGCAGTGAGACGTGTCAGCACCGCTCTCCATCTCAACTTCTCAGCCTCCAGAAGTGCCATCTCCTGCTTGTCAATGGTCTCCCCCTTTCTCATCCTCACTGCCAGTTCTTTCCAGATTTTCATAGAATTTAGGTGTTCTGAACTGTTGTCATGTGATGTGAGCAATGAGCTTGCATGCTTCCAGTCCGAGAGTCCCAAACTTGTTAAATTTATTTTCCTCTTGGAAAATAATGTACAACAGAAACAGAAAAGGCTGTTGTTTTTTAAGGAATAGACCAACCAACTTCTGGTTATATTTTCCCCACTAACCAATGACTTCCTGAAGTATTGATGGTGGAAACTTCTTCCGTCACTGTCGTTTCTAGGGAATACAAAGTCAGATGGTACTTGACTTGGTCCCCTGGAAACCAGTTGTGTCCGAATTCTCTCAGTCAGAACTGAAGGCCAGTTAGCAGGGTCGGTGGACAGAGACTCATCCTCAGGAGGCGATTCTGCTCCAGGCATTTCTAATAGAAAGAACAAGAGCATTACTCATTAGTATACACACCTAAGTTAGATAACACATTATTCACAGCACTTTGTTATGGTGGTGGTGTTATGGAATTATGGTGGTGAAACACCACACATACCCAGTAACCCAGACCCAGTGATAATAACATTATAATTTATAACTGTTTGCAAAATGCTTTGCAGGGATGCACACACATACACATACACACACACGCACACACTCACAGACATATGTGCACACAAACTCACCTGAAGAGTCCTGCCGGGGAGAAGTAGAAGCAAATGGGTCTTCATCCTCAGGATCAGACTGCATTTGTGGAGACATATGTGAGGCTGAGGAGGTAGATGGCTCCTCAGCCTCAATAATGGCAGAAGTAGACGGCTTCTCATCCTGGCTAGTGGCAGAGGGTGTTCCAAAATATTTCAAAAGTGCCCCTGCAAATAGTAAAATAGAACATAACAGACCAATGCATGAATAGGCTAGTACAATTAATTTAACATGTTATTAAGCACAATTTATTAAACTTTTAGAATAGGAAACAAATGAATAATACAACCTCCTTGGTTAATGGCTAATTATATACATAATAGTACACTTCAAATGACTCAGAAAGCTATATCACAAAATAGCAGTGCAATATAGCAGTGAAGAGTAGATGACATAGCTCTATACCTTTATCTTTTGCTCGTTTCTCCTCTTCTTCTTTCCTCTTTTTTCTAAACTGAGCACCTGATAGCTTTGACCTCTTCTTATCCATTTGCGGTTATTTGACAGACCTTAGTGGCTTAGTGTGAAGATTCGTTCTGTAATAAATAATATACATTTCACTATTTAACCAAACCCAGAAAAATAACATTACATATGTTAAAGTATGGGCCTTTATTCCCAATAATATTAATCTGGAAGCATTTTGCATTGTTTAGGTCTTTTATGGGAAGGTTTATGGAAAATGCAATAGATGGTTTTTTATTAATAAAAATATATTTATTGATCTTTTATTATTTATTTTATTTTATTTTTTATTTTTATTTATTTCTTTATTTATTTATTCTTATTTTTATTTTTTTTTGCAGGCGCTCATGCCGCCCCTCCACAAATGCCGCCCTGTGCGGCTGCCAGAGCTGGGCAATAAATACATTGAATGTATTTAAATACTAAATACTAAATACATGGGAGAAATGTATTTAAATACTAAATACTAAATACATTTTACGAATGTATTTAGATACTAAATACAAAATACATCAATTGTATTTAAATACATTTGTAAATACATTTTAAATACATACAAATTTTAACATATGCATTCACTAATTCACTAAGCCATGACACGCACACGATAAAGAAATCAACCGCTTTCGACTAAGAGTGGCACACAACTGATTGAACTGACACGTTGAAACATGAACCATGCTGTACTACACTGTCGACGCGTCGTACTGTGCTAGTACAGAACGTGTATTAAACCAGTAAAAGTATTTACATTTTTATATTTTGAGTATTTAAATACATTGTATTTAAATACTCATTAAAGTATTTAAATACTGTATTTAAATACATGAAAAACAATGTATTTATAAATACAGTTCTAAATACACAAATGTATTTAAATACGTATTTAAATACAAATGTATTTAAATACTGCCCAGCTCTGGCGGCTGCCCATATTGCCCATATGAGGAACCGCCACTGTGTTCAGGAAATGATCGTCTGTTAATAACTTTCTAATCTGAGGACCTATAAAAACACCTTCCTTTATTTTCTCGTAGCTAATCTTTGGATATTTTGAACAAATGTACTTGAAACACTCACCTTCTCTATTCAATGCTTTGACATACTGCTTCATCAAGCCTAACTTAATGTGCAAGGGTGGTAGGAGGAGTTTATTTGGTTCAACTAGATGTTCATGTAAAATGTTCTTTGATCCTGGGGTAAGATTCTCTCTAGGAGGCCAAGTTTTCCTCTTCCAGTGCTGGTCACGTGCTCGACTATCCCATTCGCAGATGAAACATGGCATCTTAGTGTATCCTGATTGCTGCCCAAGTAACATGCAAAGGACTTTGAGATCCCCACACAATATCCATCTGTGATTTTGATACTGAATTTTTTCCAGAAGCAGTTTCATGTTATCATAGGTCTCTTTTAAATGAGTAGAATGGGCCACTGGGATTGATGCATATTTGTTACCGTTGTACAGTAACACTCCTTTTAGACTGGTTTTAGAGGAATCTATAAACAACCTCCAGTCACTGGTTTGGTATTCGATGCCTAGCTTGCACACTAATCCTGTGATGTCCTTGCAAAATACCAAGGGACCATCTTCTTCGAAAAAAGGCACGAAGTCTTTCTCACGATTTATGTACCAAGCGAAGTATGTGTCGGATGCCAATAAATTGTTCTCCTGCAATCTAGACCCCAAAAGTTCTGCAGAGTCCTTAGGCAGATTCAAATCCCTGACTAAGTCATTTAGTTCGGCTTGGGTTAATGGTTTAGGATCTCGGTCAGCTGTTGGCTGTTCATAAACATCATCATTGTCTGGATTTGGAGCTGAATCAGAATCTAAATTGTATTGATCCAGACTCTCGGGTGGGCGGGGAATAGGAACTTCTGGACCATGGGGTACCGGCCTTATTGCAGATGGAAGACTTGGGTATTGAAGGCTCTCTTTATTCTTTGCATTATAACCTTTAACATTGCAAGAACAGAAGTAGCAGTCGTCGTATGGTTTCTAGGCTCGCGCCATACCATAGGGATCCCAAATGGCAAACTTTTCTTTTTACCTTTGCTCCAATTCCTTAGTGCCGCAACACACGTAAGACAAACCTTGTGTGGAGCCCAACTTTTGTCTTGATCTAATTTAATTCCAAAATAAGCATGATAAGCTCTCTTAATGAAGGTCGTTACGTTTGTCCTTTGTTTTACAACATACCGACCACAAATATAACAAAATATGTCTGGACTATGGGTACATCCTCTCGAAGCCATTATTAAAATTTTAAAGACGTAATGTTAGAATTATCTATCTGAAAAATATGAAAAAACGAAATTAATTAAAGATAAAAAAGGTAAAAAATTACAAAACGCCCCAAAATTGTTTTGCTAATAACTTTAAAACTGTGGGTAATAGAAAAACACTGGTAGCATTTTTTAATTCAGCGCAGCGAACTGCTTCAGAATCACAACTCAAAATAAAGAAATCGATTTTCATGCAGACCGGTGTTATTTGGCTCGTGGCACCTGGAAAACATCGGAGTTTCTCTTGGTCACGCGTCTTGCTCCGAAAAAGTCACCTTGATTCCTTACCATAGAATCCCCAATTAAAAAGGATTTACCCTCTTCATCGGCAAGTAAGTGAAACTTATTTTTGACGGTAATGGGTTCCGAATCCTTATGTTTTGGTTTTGAGGCTTTTATTTTTGACCAATTGAAATTCTCGTTCCTCCGTTATACTTTCCGGAATATTCACCGTGTTTTCCAAGCGAGCCACGCTGTTTTAGATGTTTAACCTTACAGTTTAAATCTGCTGATGTGTTTTCAGTCTGATCTTTTCCACTGGGTTGTATTTCCAGTGCTACGACCCGAGCTTCAAGCTTTTTTACTAATTCCTTTAGCTCTTTAACTTCCCTTTCGTGGTTTTCTCTAAGTTTACAAAACAAACATATACTGAGGGATGTGATGTCGCTGATATTACCTTCGGGTTAGTCGACGCACCAATGATTAACTTTACATTTAAAGCATTCCGCTTTCAATTTAGCTGGCCCTGTCATATTTTCTTTTTACGATACGTTACTTTAAATAATACAATGTTACTTTCAAATAATATACGTTACTTTTAAATAACATAATATGTTACTTTAATATAATGGATGGTGAGAGAGAGAGACCGCTGAGGACGGGGTACCTCGTCCCCAGGGGAGTATACCATCGATGTAAAAACAAGACCCCGCGATAAGAATGTTTGTCCCCCCACGGCGCAAAGTCACCAGGCCCTAAATCCCACTAGCCCGGACACTCAACCATCCAGCATGGCGGCACTTTAAGGAGGCCACCACTGGAAGACACCCTTGGAGACCTCTACTGGAAGCCAGACCCGGTGCCTTTTAGTCCAGTTTCCCCAGCAGCCTGTCCAGCATTCGTGATCCTTCCGGGGACAGAGCCCCCGCCGACGTAGCCCACCGGATCAGAACACAAGCTCCCCTACCATGAAAAAGTGGCCACCCCTATGGGTAGTTTTCAAACAGATTGGGCGCAATATCTAGAAATCCAGCCAAAATAGTTGCACTAAAAGTCCCACACCACTGGGATTTTCCAGTGAAACGTTGTACAATGATAAATAGGAAGTCACGCGTTCAAAGCAAGATTTTAAGGGCCTCTATTTTCACTCACAGTTTCTGCCTCCGATTCCAATGAGGAATTCAAACCTTCCTCTTTGACAAAAGCTAAAATCTCTAGAAATGTAAATTCTTAAACAGTACGATATTTTCAGAAAAAAAATTACCAGGAAACGTATCTTAGATATTTAGGTACAAGAAAACTAAACTTTCAAAAACTAATTTTTTTATGTATTGTGCATTTATATAAAATTAAAATATATTAATCCAAAATAAACAAAGAAATAAAGCAGTAATGTCTTTTTTAAATTTTCAAGAAATCAAATTAGTGAAATATCACTTTCTAATAAGATTCCACACTTCAGATCTGTTCATCAAAGCTTAAAAATTGCTTCGTTTCCCGCTTTTCCATAAGCCAAAAAGTGAAGATAAATTTATTAAACCCAAATAAAAGTTAATTTTTCTCAAAATACGCCATCTTTCCTCTTAAAACCAATATCATTCTAGTTTATAAGATCCGGCAAACGGTGCAATTTAACACCACACAAAAATAGTAAAAGGCTTACGGATATTAGCTCGAATGACTAACTGACTGACTTCAATTTTTTTCAGAAATAATGTCAATAGTTGAAAATTAATATAAGCACAATCTTCACTGATAAATAGGAAAGTAAGACCACTCTAAGAAACCTTTGGTCGAAAGTAAAACACTTCAGCTACGAACACATTTCTCCACAATTCGTATGGAAGTTGGAGTATAAAAAGGTTTAAGCATTCTTCTTTTTCATAAATAATAATCAGCTTACCTAAAGTGAGTCTTATTTTCCAGCCACGAATTTGTTATAAATTTGTAATAATTTTTAAGTTTTAAATTTAAATCTTAATGCAATAACAATATATTTGGCGGTTTTATATTTCCTGATCAAATGCAAGATTAAAGATTCATCCAAAATGACTGACGCTTCAAAAACACCAACTTCTTTCTAATATATATAAAGAAAAATTTGTTCAATGATTTACCACAAACATAAATTAACGTAGAAAATTTCTTTAGTTACACAATCTGTTTTATACATTTGACTAACTTTTCTCAATTCACATTTACTTACTTCTGTTACAGACAACTATTTGTTTTATGGAAACGATGTACGGTACCTGAAGTTTTAGATTGTAATGGAAGGCGTTTATTAACTGGTATGTATTGAGAATACTTTAGAACAGCAACAACTACAAAAATACTCTAAGCATTTACATAGTTTTAATACTTTAAATATTTTGACTTTAATAAAAGAATATAAAGAAATTCTGAATACTCGTACAAGTGACTATCAATTCGTGTCATACAAACATCTTCCACTGATCAGTAAGAGTAAGTAGACATTTATTATTAACCGAATTCAACATGAAGCAAAACTCCTTTTAAAGACTGTCATTTAAGGTTTTTTATATACTAAGACAGCCGATATCTCTAACAATGATAGTTTCCGAGTGGTCGTCGCTGCTTCCCCAGGAGGAATTATCTTCAGAATAATTTTCATTCTGGGCCTGATGGCGTTTCTTCTCATTTCTTTGATACTTCCTAATTTGTTTCTTCAACTCCTTTCTCTTGGCACTAGAGAGCTGCAATTCACAATTTCATTTGGAGTTCAATGAGCCTTCAATTAAAGTTCACGTTACATTATTAACGTGTACTGCTCACGATTATTTAATTTAAAAAAATATATATATCATGGGGGAAGAAATAGAAATAAAATATTCCCATGAAATGAACGCCTAAGGGAAGCCTTACCGAACCATTTTTGAGTTTCTCTTGACGAAGTTCATGAACGGTTTTTTGGGGTTCCTTAAAACTGGCACTGGAATCATTATTAGGTACTTTTCCATAAGTCGTACAGTCTTTTTCACTATAATCCCAAGAACTTTGAACAGTCGTCGGTTGTTCTCCTGTTAAGTAAAAGTTCGGAATTAACTCAACTTGAACACAAAGTGGAGGATAGACGGAATACAAAGTTAGGGTTACAAATTAAGAGATACTGCAAATGGCATAAAAAAAATCCTTATCTTTGCTGATTTACCTTCATTACTAAATTATAAAACTACCTGTCCACTGCTCGAAGCAAGAACTATATTGTACGATCAAGCGCACCTACTAACTAGTGGGGACCGGACATATATGGGATAGAACTGCTATTGAAACCTAAAGTGGAATTTCAGAACCGTGTTTCAGACTTTACGCAAACCTTTCCAATACGTCTTCTCGATTTCCAACAAACATTAAATGTGTCGGTACAGTTAAATTAAAGTGATGGAAATAAGTAAGACTTTTAATTTTAAAACATTATTATTTCATTTGTAAATTCGTTTTGCAAATGTTTACGATAAAAAGTAATTAAACATTTTTTTTTATTGTATAAAATTGAGGTAAGTGGCAATTATACTTAGTATTTGGCAAATAAATGCCTGCACAAGATATAGCCGTCTGTCAAGAACCATCTTTTCTTTACATATTTAGAGACAAATTAAAGTATTTCCTCAAATTTAATATATTAAACGATGAAAGGGCTCAAATTTACACTCAATCACAATTACAATTTCATTTTGCATGAAAATGTAAAAATTGCTTAGTTCATGAATTTTTCCCATACAAATATTTTTTTCTTTTAGTTCTTCCGACTTTCATAACGTGGCGGCAAAAAGAGCCCACCGAACAGCTGTTTAAGTAAGTGGGTGTCCAATCTACCCAATATAGGTTAGTGATGAAAACACCAAAGATAAAAAGAATAGCAGTGATTTAAAAAAATTCCTAATACCCAAACGGTAACAAAAAAAACTCCAAAAATTTAGATTACAGACTGTTTGCATTCTAGCTGTGTTTACCCACTCTCCATAATATGTAGTATATTACTGAGGAATTTGTGCGTTAAATACTTCAAACTATAGTTTTCTTATATTATGTTAATAATGAAGTTCTTTGACTAAGTTTCTCCTTTTTCTTCAATTTTCCTTAAGTGTTTTGGATATTACTCAACAGTGTCGTTCATACATCAGAAAAACTTGTTGCAATCTAAATAGTAACCACAGTAGGAAGGTTTTCCCTACTAAGCTATTGCTAACGGAAAATATAGGTAGTAAGTGGTAGAGAAAGAATAAAACCATTCTCATACTTTTGGTTCCTCGCCTCCTTCCTCTCCTTTCATTTCTAAAAATCTATTTCTATAGTTCGATACACAAGTTAGGATACACTTCCTTACTGCTTAGTGTATTCCGAATTTCGTAACCGATGGTACAGTTTTGGAAAAAAAGTTTGCCTACTAGAAACGGTTTCTAGAATGCACTAAAACAAAGTGCCGACTAGTACTATACATATTTTTTCGAATATTTTATTCTTTATGACCATGGCAATAAAATTTCAAGAACGGAATTCAATTATTAGCAATTATGTTCTTTGGAAATTTGATTTTTCTCGGCGAACTTTTTCCCGAAACTAATATTTCTGTATGTTAAAAACCCCCAATACACGACGAGTCTTACAAGTTTGAGTAAAATACACATTGAATTTTAGTTCCCTCTTATTCTGAAGCATTATACTACTAATTTATTTTAACTTTCAAATGATTATTTTGAATTCCGCGAATTAAATTTATCTATTTTCTATTCTTCAAAAACATACGTGAACGGAAGACTGATAAACTAGAATTTTCTGAGGGAAGTTAAATTATTATAAAATTTTAAGCATTCGAGCAATATTAAATGTTATTAAAGAGCTGCAGTACCACACCTTTACGCTCGTGAATGATGTAGTTGAGGATAGCATCGATAGTCTCACTGACGTCATAGTCATTAGCGACTAAGAATTGCTGAATAGTATCCACGTCGTCGCAACCTGTTCTCGCCATGATATACTGACAGTTTTCAATGGCGGCAGTTTCTGTCGAGCACGCCACTACTTCATCCACACTTTCGCCATAAGAATCGCAAGAGTTCTCGTAATAATAAGGCATGCTCTTTCCTTCGTCAAAAGGCTTAGAAAACTTTTTCTTGGCAGCGCTTTCCTGTCGGGATGAATTTTTAACCTGAAAAACAAAGCCATCAATAAATAAAAGGCTAGTTTGCGGTCTCCTTAATTCTTGTGGTTAGTTGTGACAAAATTTTTAGGAACACATTTAGTAAGCCATTTTCTCTATACACAGAACTTAACGCGCTCTTTCTACTAATAAAGCCCAGGAGCATTTTGGGTAGTTCATCAAAATACCATGTGGTGCAATCTGAAAGTAATTCCACACAACTCGTTTTGGCCGGTTGGCGGCATAGTGATTGACTTTTGCCTAACAACAGATTCGGCACTGCAACACTGTTATTCCTGATCGCGCAGTGACATGTGAGTTCGAAAATGGTTACACGACTGGAAACCTGGTCACGCAACGAGATCCACAGTGTAATCAGTTTTCTATAGACAAAACACGCGTCAGAGGTCGAAATTCATCGCCATTACTGGTGTGTACAGTGTGCAGGTGTTGGTATGAGGCAAACAGTTCAGTAGCGGGCGTACAAGTGTGGGTGACAAGTGTAGCTGACAAGCGCAGAGGCCAGTCAAACATTTCCAAAGCAGAAAGCAACATCATATGCGTGGAAGGGGGGATGTAGAGGACAGACGAATCATCATGCGTGCAGTAGCCGCTCACCTCAACCTATCTTACGGAGTCACATACATGATCCACGCCGTCCAGTAAAGTGTCCGCGTGATGGGTATCCGAAAAATTGAGGCACTATCACAAGAGCAAGCGCATGGTTTGTAGAATGTCCAACCTGCAATGCTACTTGCAAGAGGGAAACGCATTCCTGAAATGCATTGTTACGTGCGACGAAACCTGGATCAACTATTTCACACCCGGGTCGAAGGAGGTATCAATGACGGAAGCGTGTCGTCGCCTGTGAGAAAATTCAAAGCGACAGTGTCTACGGACAAGGTGATGGAACGTTGAAGGTGTACTGCTGTACATTATGCAACGCTGCATGAAACTATTCGATGGAAGCGACCAGGGCTCCTGACTACCGGTGTCATTCTTCCGCACAAGGGCCGTTGCCATACCACCAATCAGACGGTGTCGCAGTTGCCGAAGTTTGGGTGGGAAGTCCCCGACCACCCTCGATCTCGCACCCACCACCTATAGTATCTTCGGGCCCTTGAAGAATCACCCAGGTAGCTGTCACTTTCAGGCAAATGAGGTCAAAACAGAGCTTCAATAGGGGTTAAACACGCAGGACACGGATTTCGTGGCTGCCACTGAAAAAAGTTGGCTTTTAGGTGGGACAAACGTGTCAACCTTACTAGGAATTAGATGGAACAGTAGTGCAAGAAATAAATATTTATATTCATAGGTCTTGTGTGAGTACTTACTTTCCAATCATCCCTCTTAGTTGCAAATTCACAAATAATAAATTGAACTTTAGTTGACTGCTTTTTAGCAACCCCACAAACACTTTAGAGAGAGAGGCTTGTAGTATCCAATTAGTGATTATTTTTTCTCAGAAATAACATGTTATGGTTTTGCTATGTAGAAACACAATGAAGTGCATGAAATTAAAACAACCTTAAAGCTCGTAAATTATTATATATACGCTCCCTTTGGATGCGCAAAATACAGTAAAAATAATTTTAATCCAGTTTTAATTATAACACTTTCATTGCAGTTAAGTTCACAGTATTTAAATACCCGCAGTGAAAGGAGTAAATATTTTTGATTGTTAAAGTTTCGGATTCTTTGCCTTCAAAACTTTTAAATAGCAAACTTCTAATTATTAACCGACTGAAGTCTTATCAGCAACATCATAAAATATCAACAAATTTATACCAAATACCTTATTTAATTTTATGAACAAAACATTTCCTTATCGTACACCATATCGTTAACGTTTCAGCTTTTTTATTCTGTGTTTGACCGAAACAATTTTAATACATTTTTAGCTATTTTGTACTGGATTAACTCATTTTAGTTTTTTTTTTTTTTTACTTTAATTCAACAATGTGTAATGTGAATTTGAAGTCTTATCCAATGAGAGTACATGGTTGAAAAAATACTTAAGTATCGCAAAACACATCAAAACCCTAACCTAAGAATCTCTCTAGTGACTCGAGATAAGAGCCTGATTATATAATGTTGCAGTTTATAGTTCCGGTCCAAAAAAGAAAAAAAAAATCCTGAACAATTATTTCTACATAAAATACATCGAAACAACGTAACCAACCAAATTCTGAAGGACCCTGTCAAACATATATGAGAACTTACACTTAATTTTATATTTGAGGGGTTAGAAGTGCAATCTCCTGTCCTTCGAACGCTGTTGTAGTGATCTCCATTGTGATAGGATATGTGAAGCTCTCTCGCATTTTCATTTCCATTTGAGCCATCAATCTGAAAATAAAAAACTCAAGTTTCCTCCGGTGACTTTGGATAATCCCCAAGTTTGGTACCTACACCTAACTACATAATTAGCAATACTACAGTATAAAAAAAAATTAAGCATAATCCTACCACCAAACAATTCTCTCAAAATCTTTGACTGTTTCAAGTGTCTTCCATATAAAATAGGATAGATCTTTCCAGACATAAAAAGGTTAAGTGTAGCAATGTGATCTGCATTTTAAACAATACTTCTCAGTCAACAATTAAAATATAAAGTACTGTACATAATGTCGGCCTATTTTACCGACTTCGTCAATTAGCGAACAAAAATAAAAATTCCTAATAAAATTATTTGAACGAGACTAGTTCAGTTAAATTGGCAAAGTCATTTATTATCTATTTTCGATGAACTTCATGGAAGATATACAGGATGATTTAAAGTCACACTTTAGACTATTTTTATAAGTAAAGACCCACAGCATTTATGAAAACAACCTGTCAGTCTGATAAAACAAGTTTGCTCGCATATTTTAATGGTTGTCTTTAACCTGGATCCCTCCATTTTTAACCCTTTCACTGCTAAGGTGGAGTGAAAAACCCACCACCCCATGCGCAGGTATATAGATATATACTAAATCATCATATGATAGACTCGAGCAAAACTTGAGAACACCGTCTTCGCGTAGCCTCAGAGAATCGCAGAGCGTGAAGTCAGGTAAACGAAATGTCCAGCTCAAAGGTCCCCACCAGCCAATTCATTGATCTGGAAAGGTGTGGTTGAGGAAATCATGGACTGGAGTGGCATATTGAGGAGGAACTCGAATCTTGTTGAAATAATTCTTTTTGAGCAGTGCAATCATGTGGCAGTTTTGGCAGAATTTCAGGTATCCAATGGCAATTTTTATCACTTATGAGAGCAGGAATGGCGCACCACACATGGAACTTCGGGAACTCTCGCTGGTAACCTCGAACTTCAGAAGAGTTTTCGTTTCCCTACACTCTGCAGGTATGCCAGTTTTACGCAGCTTGAAAGATGAAATGCAGCCTCATCGCTGAGCCAGAGCCAGATTTTGTCTAGGAGGGCTGCATCATCCTAGAAATGAAGGAAAGTTTTACACATTTCAAGTTTTGCTTCGTGGTCCTCAGCTTTTAACTTCTGAGCGACTTGAATCCTTTGGCTGCTGCTGCTGCTGGACTCCAATGCATGAAGGTCATGAACAGGGGTAAAGATGGATTGAGGAAGATTATTCCAGAGATGACCGGTTGAGTAGATGAAAGATTGGAAATACCGATTATTCCTTGCGTTAGAGAGTTGGGATAGAAAAGAAATGAGAATGTGTTGAAAGTCTGGTGTTGCGTCTCTCCTTAAAGGAGGAGGCATGCAGTTAGTGTGTTCAGAAGATCAGTGTCCGTTATAATAACGATAGTAAAAAGAGAGTGAGGCAACACTGCAGCGAAGAGAGAGAGAGAGACTGAAGACAGTCGGAAAGAGGTGGGGAAATTGATGAGACGAAAAGCCTTTGATTCCACACGGTCAAGTAGGAGTGTGTGGGTTGAGCCACCCCACACATGAGAAGCGTACTCCATACAGGGGCGGACAAGCCCTGTACAGAGAGCAACTGAGCGTGGGTTAAAAAACTGTCAAGCCGGTACAACACACCTAACATCTTAGAAACTGTTTTGGAAAGAGAGTATACGTGATCTTTCCAGAAAAAAATCATGAGAAAAAGGAAATGCCAAGAATGTTAAGAGAAGAGGAAGGATTGAGTTGTATGTTGTTGAAGGTAAAAGGATAGTTGTATCGTATGGAAGATTGTGACGAGTAGACAGATGGAGGAACTGAGTTTTTGAGGCATTCAAAGCCACAAGGTTTTCTCTGCACCAGTCAGAGATAGCAGAAAGATCAGAGGTCAGGTGTACCATAAGCATCCTACGCGAATCATGGAGTGACTGTTAAGAACGCGTTGTGAAGCTGGTGGAGAAGTGAAGAGTGGAATCATGGGCATAGGCGTGGATAGGACAAGAAGTACGACTTAATAGATCACTGATAAATAAAATAAAAAGAGCGGGTGACAAGAGAGAACCCTCAGGAACACCACTGTTAATAGCTTTAGGAGAAGAACAGTGACCATCTACAACTACATCTATAGATTGTGGCCAGAAAGAAAATTAGAGATGAAGGCACAGATAGAAGGCTAAAAATCGAAAGAGGGTAGCTTGGAGATTAAATATTTATGCCAGACTCAACCAAAAGCCCAAGAGTCAGAGATATGAAAGATCGCCAGTAAAGCGTCCCTTCTGGAACCCATTCCTCTATACGCGTAAAATGTATCAAGTCATCCCATAAGTAATGTCGTTTTTTTAGATCGGAATTTGAAGGACAAAAAAAACTCAACTGAAACTTTTTAATCTAGTATATATTTTCCATCGGAATCAATGACACTCTGCCAACGTCCTACAAGCTTTTCAATGCCATGTTTATAAAATTCAGGCGGTTTTGAGGCAAAAACGTAAAGACTGGTGTGCAGGTCATCTAAAGAAGTATACTGTTTCTCGTCAAGGTAGTTTTGCAGACTCCTGAAGAGATGATAATCTGAAGGCGCAAGGTCTGGAGAATATGGAGGATGTGGAAGTTTTTCCCACCCAAGCTCCTCAATTTTTGCAGAAGTGATCCGAGCGGTATGAGGACGTGCGTTGTCGTGGTGGAACTAGTGATGTTAAAAAACGTTTTTTTTTATGTCCATGTTTTTTTTTTGTCGTTTTTTTTGTTTTTTAATAATTAATATAGATATTGCCAATTTAATTATAAGGTATACTTTTGCAATGATATATATTATAAAAATAAATTAATAAATAATAAAATAGGCCATATGGTACCAGTATAGAATGTCCTTTTCAGCCTATTTACAGAAAAAAAACTGCCCTCTTTCTTGCACTGAAAGTCTTGTATCTTGAGATCCGTTAAACTTGCGAGAACACTGGCTGGGAGCTGACTGCCCATTGTTCAACCTTTCCAGGACTCTCCCATCCATGCCTCGGATTTTGAATCTCCCACTTAACTATCCTTTAGATCCGCGATGACATTTTCCCCCCCGAGACCATCCATATATATACATACACATACACCCATATACATATATACCAATATATACATAAATAAAGTACTTATATACACATATTTATATTTATTATATACCCCATACACACGCATACATCCAGAATTCCAGATACATACGCACGCATACTCACATATATACCTACACAAACTCATACACCTCTATTTCGCCCTTTCATTACCTCCAAGATCATTTAGCACATACAGTAATATCCATACAGCCAAAAGAAACCGATTAAGCACAGAGAGCAGCAAAGCTAGTATTTATATCCCAAAATGCAAAATTCCAAGAAAGTGAAGTAAAACATGGTGCTACATTGGCTTCGTCAACATCCAAATCTGCAATAAGTACCAGTACCTGTGATATTGAAACTATATGCTCTAATCAATCTAGTGATAATGATTCTTCAATGGAAATAGAATCAGATAATGAAAGTTAAACAGCATTAGGTTAACACAAAGGTTAAACAGAGAGATGAATATTTTTATTTTTTTTATTTTTCTATTTGGAATATAATATATATATATTGTGGGGCCGCGCAGTTAATGGTGAGGAAGATCTTGAATTTGGGCGTGACGAGGGGAGCAGCTTGGCGTCTTTATTTGGCCACTTGCACCATGGCCTGCAGGTCCTTGCTTGGGGGCCATAATAAAGGTGCGCGCGGCACACGACCGGCCGCTGATTCTCGCTGAAGGGTTTTAGGCCGATGGGGATATTCGTTCTTGGGCTTGTATTGGCTCGAGTTGACGTTGGCGCCGCGTAGCAGCTTTGTTGAGCGAACGGTATTAACTCATCGGCTAGTTTGCCGAGTTGAGTTAGCGTCAGCTCCTTTTGTGCTGCTACGACGGGCGCTATTGAGGATGGGAGCGCCTGGATGAATTTATGCTTCACCAAATCATCGCTGACGCCCACCTTCAGTGCCGTTTGGTGGATATCTTGAAGGAATTGGGAGGGCTTTCCAGTGAGAGGAGTGTTGGGAGATGAGTCGTTCGAAGAGTTCTGGCTTCGTCTTTTCGTAATGACTCACGATTTCTTTTTTTAAATCGGTGTACGACTTGTTGGAGAGAGTTGCTGCTGAAATTCGTGAGACGACTTCGGGGGGTAACGAGGCTAGAACATGGAAAAATTTGGTCTCTTCGGATGTTATTCTGGAAATGTGGAATTGTGCCTCCATGATGGAGAACCATCCTGCGGCCGACGCTTCAGAGAACGTGGGTGGCTTGATGGTGACATGGTGCACTCCTGATTCAACAGAGTCCATCTTGCGGGAATGTAATTCGGGTCTGCTGCTGCTTTGGTTCCGACCGGCTACTACGGGTGGGCGGCGAAGAGGCGTGGCTTCGGTTTGTTCCGCCCGGCGACTGAAGGATGCTGCTTCCGCTGGCTGCTTCGGGTCACTCCGGGGTCACCAATTGTAGCTGGTTCCTTCTTGGTGCTACTTGTAGTTGCCGGGAAGAATGAAGGATACGAGAGGCAAGCTATCGCTTTGTTGGGTATCTCTTTTAGGGGCCTCTCGTGTCCTCTTCTCTCCCTGTCGTTTGGGGGGGTTGGCGTCTTGAAGGAAAAGCCGGTCGTTTTCAGAGTTTATTGAGTTCTTGGTTGGCTGAGGTTATTTTACAGAAGATTTTGTTATTCTATATACAGCTGAATTAATTAAATATATATATATAAATTTATGTACAATACTTATTTGTAAAGATTATATATGATTCTTAAAATTACACAATGATAAAATATATACAATTTGGTACGCGCAAAATTGGTTTGTCGGTAACTAATAAAAAATAATATAAATGCGGAAAATTAACTGCGCGGCCCCACAATATATATATATATATATATATATATATTATATATATATATATATATATATATATATATATATTCAACTGCAAAGAACACGCAGTATAAATAACGTAAAGAACGACGCTTGTATAGGAGATATTCCGCGCAAGACGAGAGAGAGAAAACGGAACAAATGAAAAAATGAAGTACCACCTGGGAATCGAACCCGGGATCTTCCGATTGCGTGTTCTTTGCAGTTGAATGTATATAATGTTACGGCATGCGGGAGGTGCCCCCTTGGGGCATTGGTTTCTGCGAGTATGTAGAAGAATTACGGCATTTGGAAGAGTGAAGTCCATGGTGTAATGGTATCGCGTCTGACCGGCAATCGGAAGATCCCGGGTTCGATTCCCAGGTGGTACTTCATTTTTTCATTTGTTCCGTTTTCTCTCTCTCGTCTTGCGCGGAATATCTCCTATACAAGCGTCGTTCTTTACGATATATATATATATATATATATATATATTACACACACACTGGTATTCTTGCCAATCACAATTATATATATTGTTTTATACCAGTATTATGTATTTTTTTTATTATGTATATTATACCAGTACCTGTGATATTGAAACTAGCATATATGCTCTACCCAATCTAGTGATGATTCTTCCATGGAAATGAAGGTTAAACAACATTAGGTTAACAATTTTTTAAAGGTTCAAAAAAAGGTGAATATTTTTTTTTCTATCTGGAATATATATACTGGTACTCTTGCCAATCACAATTATGTATATTGTTTGAAATGAGGAAGAATGTTTTAGGTTCTAGTTAAAAAATATATATACATATGAAAAATGAGGGTTTGTTTTTCCTTTCTATTATATACTTTTTGTGTGATTCAGTTTTTCTAAAAGATGACTATATGTACTAGGTATAACCGTATAAGCATGGTAGTATAGTAAATTATAGGTAATACTAATATACTTATTAGATTAAAGG
This sequence comes from Bathynomus jamesi, assembly GCA_023014485.1. Lineage (NCBI taxonomy): Eukaryota > Metazoa > Arthropoda > Malacostraca > Isopoda > Cirolanidae > Bathynomus > Bathynomus jamesi. The sequence goes on from JAJOZX010001344.1 coordinate 169,222, forward strand.
AAGAAAAATATGGAATAAGTTTAAAACAATAAAAAACAAAAAAAACAGACTATCTTCGTTTTAAACAAAAAAAACGACAAAAAAAACGACAAAAAAAAACAAAAAAAACGACTCACATCACTAGGTGGAACACGATTCCTTTCCGATTAACCAAAGAAGGTCTCTTTTACTTTTAGTACAGTGTTCAATCGATCCAGTTATTGATAGTAGACTTGAGCGGTGATTGTTTGGTTGTGGTAAGGTTTCAAAGTGTATTACACCACCTTTATCCTACCAAACACTAAGCAACACCTTCCGAGGGTGAAGATTTGGTTTTGGCTGTGGTGTCGCTGGTTCTCCGGCACAAACACACTGTCGACGGCGCTTAACATTCTGGTACAGTATCCACTTTTCATCACCAGTCACTAAACGGTGCAAAAACGGATCTTGGAGTTCACGGGAATGAAGAGCTGTGCTAATTAATGTTTACCCGCACCCTCAGATTGTCGACCGACAATTCATGTGGCGCCCATTTTCTAACTTAGGCATTTTCCCGAGTTGTTGCAAATGTCGATGGATGGTGGACGGGGTGAATTGAGTTTCTGGGCCAATTCTTCGACAGTTGTTGAACAGGCTTCTTCAAGTGCGGCTAACAGCAGGTCATCAAATTCAGCAGGGCGTCCAGAGCGTGCTGCATCTGTCAAACAGCAGTCACCATTCCTAAACTTTTGAAACCATCTTTGACATTTTCTCACATGCAGAATATCGTTGCCATAAACGTCCTGAATGTTTCGCGTTGCTTCAGTAGCACTATTCCCTTTTTTGAACTCATAAAGCATTATACGCCTGATATGCTCTTCTGATACCGCCATGTTTATGAGGGGTTCACATAAAGCAAAACACAAGTTTTCACTGGTCAAGGTCTGTAAAGTATGTAGCGAAACACGATAGATCTCTCTTAGATATAACCTTCGGAAAATTTATGCTTAACCGAGTAGGACTAGTTTAAACTTAATCTATCGTAAAAAAACGACATTACTTATGGGATGACCTGATAGTAAGCCTAACTGAGAACAATGCTTTAAAAAAAAATTAAAAAAAAAAAAAAAATATATATATATATATATATATATATTGCTCGGCTGGAAAAAGTTTGGCCAGGAAGGAGTTCGGAGCTGCGCACGTCCTATCAGATCGCGATTTTACACGTTATGCATTTTAGTTTTTCCACCCATGTTCACAGTCACAACAAATCGAAAAGTTTGTTGTACGAAACCTTGATAACTCTTCCAAACGAAACTACTCTAGTCGCAACAGCTCTTACACAGGTAGAGGGTTTTTTCTAAGTGACTTTTGAATCGCCCTGTATATTACGAATAGTTAGCTGTCTGGACAACCGATTCTTAAAAATGGGGCAGCTCGTAGATCTACATTATAAAGCAATTAATTGATCGAATAAAATAAAGCGTTTGCTACTTATTCAAAGTCCATTACAACTGTCAATAGAACAAGTTGCATAGGACGGATTAACATTCAAGAAAAAATGGTTATACACAACCTATTTTCAAGCATTAGTTAGTGTGTATATCCCAAAATCCTTGTTTTTCTACAAGGATGGGCTGGTTGTGAACCAGGATTGCCACTCCAAACTTTTGAAATAAAGCCATTTTAAAGACCTATGTAAAAATTAATATATATGCGCCTCCGTGTACTAGCGGCCAGCGTCGCTGACTACGAACCCATCGGCCCCGGGATCGAGACCCGGTGACTGCAGGCAGCGCGCAGTAAAACTCAACTGTTCATCCTGCCACACAAAAAAAAAATTGGGTGGTAGATATATGGGTACGGTACCCATGTAGCCTAGTGGTTAAGACGCTGGGCTGCTGGCGGGGCGTGGTTCGGATTCCACGTTAAACTGTAAGTCTAAGGTGGAGTGACAAACTTGACATTCGTCAGAATGAACAACGTGGGGGAAGAGGGAGACCTGTTGAAAGGGCGGAGAGTCTGGCGACTTGCTCCGGCGTCTCCGCCTGGTCGGTTTACCCCGAACGTTAGGTTTGGGTGTGTGCAGTGTGTGCTGGGAGGGCAGGGTTCGAGGTCCCAGATTCCTGGGGAATATGTAGCAGGTGAGGTACGTGAAAAGGAGGGATGGTGGAGCGACAGGAGGTCGTACCCCCGGCCTTACCTCCCGACTCTGCACCCTGTCTCGCGCCTCTCGGAGGCTAAGGAAGTCCGCTACCTACAGGCCTCAGACTTCCTTCTCGAACTTGAAAAAAAGGCATTCGCGGGATGAAGAGGGGTGTGCGTCTTCGCAATTGGAGCATTTGGGTGCGGTTGTCGGCAAACTGAGCTGACGTGTCCGAACTTGTTGCATTTAAAGCAACGGGTTGGGTCTGGGATGTATAGACGGACAGTGGAACTCGCATGACGTGCGGTCTCCAATACCACATAAATACGGTCGGGAGGGACTAATGTATTGAAGGTAAGAAGTAGGCGCGGGGTGGGGAGGGGCTGCTTCCCTGTCGGGATGTGAAGCGATGGATCTTAGTGACACCCTGAGGTGCGAGGTCCTCCAGAGGCTCATTCACTGTGATCGATAATAGGCGAGTGGCGTAAATAGTGCCCTGACTCTGCTTCAGGGGAGGGTGTGGAGAGACGGGCACCGAGCATCCAAGGACCTCATTGAGGGAGAGTAGGGCCTTCGTCTCTGGGGCTGAACGTGATTTTATGAGGAGGGAGCCATCGCTCTGGGGCTGAACGTGATTTTATGAGGAGGGAGCCATCCCTCTGGGGCTGAACGTGATTTTATGAGAAGGGAGCCATCCCTCTGTGGTCGCACATCATAGCAGCTGGAGTTGCTGCGGGCTCGGATCGCCTGAAACGTCCGTTCAGAGTTGGTCGGAAGGGACCAGAGGTAGGCCGGATCACTAGGAATTTGTGGATACTTGGAAGGGATAGGGAGGCTGTAGAATCGGAGTGGACTGGGATATCCAACGGTCGATAGAATGGACGTGAATGCAGACTTCTCCGTTCGCCGGGGGGGGCTCTTTCCGTGGGGAGGCGGGCATACGGGGAGCAAGAAGCCGGGTTTTGGAGGCAAGTCTTGGGTGGAACTTGACTTGCCCGAAGGCGGCTGAGGTGGGGTGGGGCGGGACCGCTGCTCCAGAGGGTGTATGTCCAAGAGCATGTTCAAGGTACAAACTGGGGTCGGTAACGGAAGAGGAGTGTGCAAGTGTTCCGCTGCCAGAGGAAGGGCGACCTTCTCAAGACGTGGTCTTCCAGTGGTAGAGGACTCGGGGGGGCCTGGTTGCCCACCACCCAAGTTCTAGGACAAGAAGTAATGGTTTCCAGATGTTATTAATGTTGTAGAACACGGACCCAGGGGACGCGAGAAACTGCCTACCGATGAGAAAGGGAAGCCAAGCGCAGACCGCAAAGGGGGGGGGGATGTATCTCGTCCCCAGGGGACACCGTCGATTTAAAAACGGGGCCCCGTGATGCGAAAGTTTGCCCCAAACGGCGCAAAGACCCCAATCCCACCGGCCCGGACACCCTATCATCCAACACAGTGACGCCCTGACTGTCACTAAGGGCGTCACCTCCAGAGGACAGCACTGGAGACCCGTACTGGGAGCCATAGATTTTAGTGGCTCTTAGTCTGGTCTCCCCAGTAGCTAAGCCCCCGCCGACGTAGCCCACTGGGTCAACACGGGAGCCGGGTCAACACGCACGGGAGCCCGCCCACCACAAGGTGGCCACAGGCATTGGGGGGGGGGGGGGGGTCAATATGTGTAGGATAGGAACAAAATCTTTTAGGCCAAAGTCAGCAACACTTCACCCAAATGCCTGAAGCACTCTGCATGTGTACTAGGCCAGGTCGAAATTTTTTATTTCTTAGGTACATAGTGTGAGGTGGTTCAATCAATCAATCAATCAATCATAGTAACACCCTGGTAAAATATTTTTTAATTCTGAGGACCCCTACCCCCCCTACCGGTTTCAGTTTTTTCAGAAAATTCATAAAATTTGAGATAATTTGAGATTTACTTCGAAATTTTTTTATTACAAAAATTCGATAATAAAAGTTTTTTTATTTATTTTTTAATGAAAAAAATTTAATACATAAATTTTTAGCTATTATTGGTAGAAATTTAGAAATTAAGAGAGAGAAATTCAATAAAATTTTTGACCTAAAACTAATGTTTTTTTTATTCCTTCCATTGACCTTTCCACTCAAAAGTAGGCAGTTCTTTTCTAGACTCTAAAGTATTTAAAATAAATTTATGCCGATTAATATAACCAATTCTTTCCTGGCTAGATTTAGTTACTAAGTTCACACCCCATTCAACGCTTTGGCTGTGACATGGAAAATCTAGTATTTCTAGAGGTTTAGTTCTAATCTGAAGCAATTGCTCATTCTGAAGTTTTGGCTAAATTTTCATAGGTATATCTATTTTGAAAATTTTCTGTTAATTCTAAGTCTTCTTCATAATCTAAGTCCTCTCTGTCTTGAAAATCGACATCTTCATTTTCATTATCATCATCTATCACTTCTGATGATGCAAATTCCCTTGCTTCTCTTAATTTTTCTTTTGATTTCTTTTCCCTTTCCTGTGCTTTTTGGATTTTGACTAACTTTCTCAAATTACTTGTTGTAGTTTTTTATCAATTTTTCCTAACTGTTTTTTTTTTTTTTTCCTTTCTTTTTGACCAATAAAAACTTCCCATTCTATAACACTGGTATGCATCAATTTTGCTGTCAAGGGTTTTTGTAAGTGATTCTTATAGAGTTTTTCCTGCTGATTTCGAATCTGCAATCCGTTTTTCTCAATCAGCTCAGGTTATCCGGCTATGGCCTCATAAGTAAAATAGAATTTTTCGTGATTTTGTCAAAGCGGAATTGGAACAGTAACATCTATCATCACTTGTTTCACTTGTATAATATCTTTTTTTACTTTTCAGGCATATAGATAAAATATTTCATAATGAATAGTGTGTGTAAAAATGATCCCAATAGATTCTGCTACATATGTGGGATGGTTACCATGCCAAATAACCAGTCCCAAATCACTAAATTTGTGAAGACAATGTATAGAGCATACTTTGGAATTAAGCTAGGGGACCAGGACAAAAATTTCGCCCCTCATATGTGCTGCAAGACGTGCATTGAAAATTTGAGAAGATGGAGCAAAGGCAGAGCGAAATCTTTGCCTTTTGGAATTCCCATGATTTGGAGAAGGAAAGGATCACGTGACAGATTGCTATTTCTGCATGACAACCCTCCAAGGTGGGCTTATAAATTTATTTTTCTTAAATATTTTGAAATCCTCGTATGAAACTTGACATAATATTCACCATAATGTAATATTCACCATATATAGCATAATATTCACCATAATGGTAATCATACATTTACATATTGTTATAGAAAATACATTTACACATACATATTGTTATACAAGTTACATTTACATATACAATGATTGTATATTTCTTTCTTTTTCATTCATATTGTCCCCGAAGGGACAATATGAATGAAAAAGAAAGAAAATATACAGACTCCATCGACCTATTTCATATCTTACAGACCGCAGCCTTCCCTCACGAGCAATGTTCCCTCTAATTTTTTTTAGTCCGTGTGCGCAAGAAATTTTCGTTGTGCGTACATTTAGATTCATGGTGAAAAATTGTGCAAACTTTTCTGAGCGTTATCATCTTCAAAATAAAATATATATAAATATTAAATACTTAATAAATATTATTTCCATAAGGTGATAGCTCGATCATTACGGTACTATTAAATGGATATTAAAAAACTGTTTACGATATTATATATTCTTAAAAAAGAAAACATTTTATCCATTCTAAAAATATGAATAAAATAAAAAATAGTAAAATAAAATTCAACAAAATAAAGAAATAAAATAAAAATACATTAATTGAAAATGACTATTTTAGTTATCATTTCTCAAAACAATTTTTAGCATTTAGCAATTTAAAATAGACTATCAAGATTAATACATGATTTTATCCATTCACAAAATGGGAATAAAATAAAAAAATAATTTTATTTTTTATGAATTATGAGATAATTACTATTCGTTTTTATGCAAAAATAAGAAAGAGAAGGTTATATTCAATGCGTTAATGTATAAAAGAAAAAAATGCAAATACATAGAGTAAAAAATATGCATTGCGTAATTGCGCGGACGTCGGCGAAGTCGGGCGGAAGGGTTAATACTTAAAAGAGCGACTATAGAGTATGTTGATGCAAATGGTCAGACCTTGTGTGACGGTATATTTTTGAAATTACTTCATTTACTGTCGTGACTCATGATACGCTTGAGCCTGTGCGCATTTTATTTTGCTGTGTGCGCGGGTTTCACAACGCGTGTGCGCGCGCACACGCACACACCTTAGAGGGAACATTGCTCACGAGCCGCCACTGTCTGAATGCTTCTTCTATTTCATATGCAAGTTTTATATCCATGTTTCTGTGTTTCTATTTTCAGGAGTTAACAAGAATAATAAACACATTGTTGTATACCCTGACATTCCTTCTGCTATGAGACCTGTACCCCATGGTCCTGGAATTCCAATACCCGACCCACCTCAAACCCTGGACTTCGATGAGTCTGATGATGAATCAATGACCAATGCCAATGACCAGTCCCAGTCGTATATACCTCAAAATACCGCTTCAAATGAGCCGAGGCCTCTCAACCAGGCCAAACTTAATGATCTTACCAGGGATTTAGGACTTTCCAAATTAGCTGCCGAGATCTTGGCTCACGACTTCGAGAGGACAACTTGCTGGCTCCGGGAACAACATTCTCCTGGTATAGGAAACGAGAGGAAGAATTCCGCAAGTTTTTGCAGTGCACAAAAATACCTCTTCCTTAGTGTACTGCTGCAATGTTGAGGGGCTAATCGAATCCTTGGGCCTGCCATATAACGCATCAGAATGGAGGCTATTTATAGACTCGTCTAAACGAAGTTTGAAAGCAGTACTTCTCAACATTGGGAATAGGGTTGCATCAGTCCCTGTAGTACATTCCGTACAACTTACTGAGAGCTACGATAACATGAAAATTTTACTGGATGCTCTCGTATACGACCAACATAACTGGAGGATCTGTGGAGATTTGAAGGTAATACTAATATCATAAGTAAACTATTGCTATTGACTATGTTGTTTTTCCAAAGGTTATTTGAGAGCGTATAAGAACACTTAACTTCCCCACAGAAGTGATACAGTCCAATGCATAGATTTTTTTTTATCTGATAGAACAAATTCTCTAAATTCTTTAAATATTTTCATTTTTTTTCAGATTGTGGCATTTGTATTGGGAATGCAAGGGGGATACACGAAATACTCATGTTTCCTCTGCAAATGGGATAGCCGAGCGGATGAGAAGCACTATGCACAGTGTGAATGGGCATCCAGAGAGAATTTTGAACCTGGGTCGCATAATGTCGTTTCAGTGCCCCTTGTACCACCAACAAAAATTTTGCTCCCACCACTTCATATTAAGCTGGGGCTTGATGAAAAATTTCATCAAATCAACGAATAAGGAGGGTTCAGCATTCCGATATCTCGAGAGTAAATTTCCTCATATATCTGATGCTAAACTAAATGCTGGGGTTTTTGATGGTCCTCAAATTTGAACTTTGATCAAGGATACTCAGTTCGAAAACGCAATGACTCCAACTGAGAAGAATGCCTGGCAGGCATTCAAATCAGTTGTCACTGATTTTCTTGGCAAGCGTAGAAGTCCAGAATACGAGTCCATTGTCGAAACTTGATGGAAGCTTTCAAAGCTCATGGGTCGCGCATGTCCATAAAATGCACTTTTTGTGGTCCCACTTGGACTATTTTCCTGAAAATTGCGGGGATTATAGTGAGGAACAGGGTGAACGATTTCACCAAGATATCAAAATAATGGAAGAGAGGTACCAGGGAAACTGGGATATCAATATGCTGGCGGACTATTGCTGGTGTTTGAAGCGAGACGTGCCCGAAGAAAAACAGATGGAAAGCCAAAAAACTTCATTCCTTCCTCAATAAACTTTTTTCCATATTCATTGTATGAATAAAAGTATTTATTCACACAATGTTTTCACTTTTCACGAGTGTTCTTATAATATTACTCGTATCTACAGTGTTTAAGCTAAAAAAATCAATAAATTTGGGGATAAAATTGGACTTATAATAAATGGCCAATAGAGAAAAAACCTGACCTGATTGCGGAAAACCAATGTCATTTTCGAATTCAGCATGGTCGAATTATATAATATGAGTTGAAAAAACCCTCACAGCAGACAAAAAAATTTCATATGCATACCAGTGTAATAGGTATTTTATGTTCACACCTACAAAGTTTTCTATCCCTTATGCCTTTATCATAACAGTGGCATGGAGATATGTTAAACATCTCGTCATATTTCTTTAATTTTTCATAATATTTTTCATTTCTTTTTATCATAGGGCATTTAGTTAACTTATCAGCATCTTCTATAAGTCTAGTAACTCTAACATAAATTCCCTTTGTATCAATTGTTGGGAAAGAAAATTTTTGCCAAATTTCTTTTATATCTTGAACAACTACGTTATAGCAATCATTTTTACTTATTTTACCCTGTGCTTTAGATTCTTCCTCTCTAACAATAAAATGGAAGTGCCTTACAACATCAGCTTTTGATGGCGTCATGGCAGATGAAAATTTTGCTGGATATCACCGAAGGCTGCATTGTGGCTTCTTTTTCTAGTAGCCATAATTTAATTTAATAAGATTTTAACTATATTTTATTTATTACTGATATTTTAAAATTAAATAACGTATTTTAATACAAACTTTTAACATTCTAGGTACCTAAATAGGAATCTGGAAAGAAAAAAAAAAAAAAAATGTAATATTAGGTCTTATATCCGGTGCTATGAGTCAGCACCAGATTTAAGACCCTACCCCCTACCCACCAACCGCAAAAAAAAAAGTTGGTGAATGGTCTATTCTGATGTAATTCATGCCGGGAACCCGATTTGGCCATCCGAAAGCAAAAAAATCATATTTAGGGTCGATTTTTACGATTTTCGATTTTTGGCCTATTTCCCATACAAATTCATATAGAAAAAAGTTAGTATCGGTAAGGGGGGCGGGTAGCGAAGTCCCACAGCCTGCCTTGATTTTTGGTGTGGATACTACTATTACAAAATGATCCACCTCACATATGTACCTAAGCAAAATCTAGACCTTGACCCCTTTTCAACCCGGCCTAATGTGTACAGTTAGCAATACCAACGTATGATGTGCTCAACATAAAGCGAGATCTACATATCAACGCATTTTTGTACTTTACATTAATTTATTTATTAGGATCAGACTATGACAACTTAAAGCAACAAAGGCCTTCTTTATTTATCCATTATTAAGTAATTATTATTATTATTATACTGAATAAAGCCATTTTTAAACTCCCAACACCAAATAAAACCACATTAAAGCTATTTTTTTCAAATTCAAAATTTAAAGCCAATTTAAAGCTTTTGAAGCCCTAGTGGCAACCCTGTCGTGAACTCCGCGTGTCACCTGAGCCCGAATAATTAAAGTAGGTGGCTGGCCTTATTCAAACCAAATTTTAAAGAGGAAAAAGAGAAAGTCATCCTGAAAATAAGGAAGTTGGTCTATGTGCAAGGATAAAACAAGAACTACGTCGGAATGGCATCAATGCCACCGCCTATATTTGTAACCTTGGCCTTTGGTGCAAGAACCTGATTCTTGCTTGCGACACATAGTCTGATGATGCTACACATATACAGTATATGAAGTTCCTTTAATTGATGTTCAGTGGTTCAAAATTATGACATGGACCTCCACTTCATCTTTGAACTCTCTGATATTGACCTTGATGCAGGGACCTGATCCTTGGTCACAATAGTCTTATGATCGTCCATACGTGTATAAAGTTTCATCAGTTTATGTTGGCCGGTTCAAAGGTTGTAGCGCGGACACGAAAAAGCTCCATTTGACCTTTGACTCCTACTTGTGACCTTGACCTTTGATGGAAGTACCCGAGTCTTGCTCATGACGCATCGTCTGGTGATGATCCATATGTGTATGAAGTTTCATCGATTTATGTTGAGCAGTTCAAAGTTATATAGCATGGAGGACATGAAAGTGTGACAAACAGATGGATGGACAAATGAATTCAGTATGACCCCTCCAAATATATTTGATCGAGGGCATAAAAATTGAAGTTGGAGATGTAATCAAAAGATAATCTCGCATTTGTAAAAATGGAAGGGTTAGAGTTTAGGCTATTAAACCATGGCAGCCATATCCACTGGTCACAAAAATGTTTTACTTCTCAGTCAACAAATAGTGACAGGGAAAAAAATTCTCTGAGGAAGCACTTATACAGGATTTAATTTATAGGCCGGGCTGAAACTCAAGATAGAATTAATCAGAGTCATTAACAGTTGGCTTTGATATAAAAATAAGATTCCTGAAAAAATAATTGGTGGCCACCAATGTGTGTCCGGCCACCCCCATTTTTGTAAAAACATCTAATGCCACACTAGCAAAATCAGGAAAATGGCAATATCTCTTCTTCTGAACATGCTAGAGAGATGGTTTGCATACCAAAAGATGCAGAATTTGATTTAGAACAAATTATTAAGTGTGGTATATTTTTTCATAAAACCTTTAGTTTTTGAGTTATTTTAGAAAAACTAATTTTTGGGGCCCATAGACCCCCTTTCGACGGACCTTAGTGACAAAAGAAATTCTAAAATAAGCATAATTTGGCTTTTTGATTACTAACATTGCCCTAAAAGGATGTTGACATGGACATAGTGATCACATGATATGACTTTTCCTTGTTATCTTGCATCCATTATGCTTGATTAAAGAATAGAGGGTGGGGCTGCTTCATGAACTTTTTTTAAACGTAATAAATTGAAAACTTGTTTTTTTTCCAGGTGCCTTTGTTATAAGTTTCCAACTGCAATTTGTCATTGAATTCAACATTTGCAATATAAAGTATGACTTCTACAAGGAAAACAGTTGCTAAAGTACTTGGTGATGTACATTTTATGCCAGCAGAACAGTTTCCTTTAGGGAAATTGCCTACGTTGAAGCAAGTTATTGAAAGGTGTTTGTGTTTTGGAGACTATAAAACAGATGCTGTACTGAGAGCTACTTCTGAGGAATTGCATAAATTGTGGGTCACATATAATGTTTATCCAATATCAGTAAATGCCATACAGAGCCAACTGAAAACCCAAATAAAGGAATTCAACCACCTTCTGAAGTATGACAAAAAGAAAAGGGGACCTAAATATCATCAAGATCTGGATGATTTTCTGAAAACTGTAAACGTTTTATTTGACATATATCAACATGATCACAAACTGTTGGCAGATACAAAGAAAAAGCACTTACTAAAAATGACTGAATCTGATTACCAGTTTTATGAGGTAGGTCTGTTGATTGAATTTCAAGTTGTAAATTATTAATTAATATTAATTAATTATCAATTATTAATAATTTGCTACAATTTTTAAAGTGCATTTAATAAGTTAGTAATATCAATAATACACTATTAATGATGTTAATGATAAGTAATATTTTAGTATTTTCTCATTTTTGTAAGAATTTCAATTTACATATAGAGACCCATAGATAAAAGATACATTATAGTGTAATGAAATATAATCACTTTGTAGGACCAGAAAACAACTAGGCATGGTTACTGTACCCTGAAAGAAGTCCCAGAAACAGCCACTGACTTAAAATTCAAATCACAGGTTATTCAATCTCAAAAAGCAAAAGAATCAGTTCCTCCTCCTCATCCTCCTGAACCTATGGACATTCCTGAGTTGACAGATAGCGACAGTTGTAATGATTCATTTGATGCAGACTATGTTCCAGAAGTCTCAACATTACAGAACAGAACTAGATTACGCTCATTAGCTGAAGCATGTGACAGGTATAGTACTGAAAGATAAATCTTTTAATACAGCTTAAAGTGAAATCATTGTGACTAAGAGATTAAGATTACCAATAAATTATTCATTGACAATAGATATGTAAATCTACTTTAAATATCCTAACAGATATCAATAAGTGATAGAGCAGGAGCGGCTATTGGTTCTGCTACATTGGTGGACTTTGAAGTAATCACCCCAGATAACATACAAAATGTTATTGATAAGTATGTTTTTAATCACTTTAGATATTACATTTCTTAGCTTCTGCTATAAGTTCTAAATCACCAGATTTACTATTATTTTTAATTAGCGTCAAAATTTCTATTTTGTATTTATATTAATTAGTTTCAAACAGGACACTGACATTTGTATTTTGTATATTTGTATAATGCTAATGCAGTAATGCATGGCCAATATTTTTGAAATACTTTTCAGAAACAAGTTGAGAAGGGAGAGAGCTAAATTGAGAGCTGAAAGGAAGAAGGAAGAAGTGATATTTGAAAAAGTGACTGGCATTGGCTTTGACGGTAGAAAGGATGCTACACTTGCTGTTAACAAAGTAAATGAAAAGTATTATACATCCACAATCCTAGAGGAACATTATGTCATTACTGGAGAGCCAGGTAAATGGAAATGATTGTCATACAGTTATAGGCATTATGCTGTTATATTACTGTACTATAAAGTAATATTTCAATTACTTAAAATTTTTTCTTTTTAAGTGACAACTGTCCAGTTAACTTTATTCCTTCCTTTTTCATTTTTATTTAATTGTAAAATTAATTACATTTATTTTCAGATGATTTCTACCTCGACCATTTTACCCCAGAGAGTGGCAAAGGCATTGACATTGCTCATGGCATTTATAAGATCATTAAAGGGACAGAACTTGAGGCCAAATTAAACTTAGTTAAAGCAGATGGGACAAATACTAACACAGGACATATGCATGGGTCAATCAGATATTTGGAAATGTTTTTAGGGCAACCTCTTCAGTGGGATATTTGTCTTCTGCATCTAAATGAATTGCCACTTAGATACATCTTCATAACTTTAGATGGGACAACAAAAAGTCCAGACAAATTTTCTGGCCCTATTGGTTCTCAGCTAGGGATTGTTTCCCGGGATCCCGGTTGATTTTATGTGTGGGATATATCCCGGGATTTTTTCGTTCATCTCGGGATATCCCGGTGCTAATTACTTACATAATAATTAGTATATATCGTATAAATACCCTGTTTACACGATCATACATGTTGTATCATGATCATGATCATACAGTAATCGCAAGTGTCGTCACATATTTGACGCAACTGGTGAAAAAACAGTTAACATAATCAAAATAATGAATGCTCTCGAGTCTATACCACCAACTAGTGTCGAAGCGGAAAGAGCTTTTTCAGCTGCAGGACTGTTTATAACTAAACTTAGAACTCGGCTGAGTGATAAGTGTGTGAATTGTCTATGTTTTCTATGTTCGTATTATAAGTCAAATTAGTTCTTTTAAATGCGCTATGTTTTGCATTTTCATATGTTTAGTTGTTTTTGTGTTTTTACGAGCATGCTTATTCTTTACAAGGATATTATTCTTTACAAGTGTTGATTTTCTTACAAATAGCTGTCTTGTTGCACTCAACTGTCTTTTAAGCTAGTTATTTCACACTCATCATTACCTAATGGAATATGTTTAAATAAATAAATGATGAAATCTTTATAATTTTTATATTAATTCCTTTTTAAAAGTATAAAAAATTTAAATACATATAAAATAAAAATCCCGGGACGAAGACAGATTTTAGCCCGGAATCCCGGGATAAACAAAATGACTCAAAATGACAATCCCTATTCTCAGCTCAATGGGGATGTGTCAGAATGGAATGTTGTGGACTTCAAATCTATACCTTATCCTGCATTTGTGCTTCTACCAAATGAGGTGGTCAATCAGTGGCGGACCTACATTTTTGGGACCCTGAAGCTTGAACTGTTATGGGGGCCCCTTCGCAACCAGCAACAATAGGGCAACATCCAACAAGGTTCAAAGGGCCTTGCTGCCCTTGCCCTTGAATAGATTCTGGCGAGCTCAGTGACCCATACAGCTGGGGGTTCGGGTGCTGCAAGCCCCCGAGAAAATTTTGAAATATGACCAATTACAGGGGCATTTTGAGGCCATATGAAATGGGTATTAGAGCATATTCTAAGGTCAATATTAAGTACTTCAACCCATTGGCTTATGATTCTATCACTAAAATAGCCTTATTTTAATAACAAACACTTAAAAAAACTCCATCGATTTTGTTGAAAAATTCACTCATTAAAAAAAAAGTTGCTTCAGGGCCCCTCCTGGATTAGGGGCCCTGAAGCTTAAGCTTCATTAGTTTCATAGTAGATCCGCCACTGTGTGTAATTTATCAACAGACCAATACTATGGATACTGCATCTGCTGGGCAATTATTACTGGTGAAGTGGATGAAGACCTTGCACTCTTAGAAGTTGGCCTGCTAAATCACTCTCAATGGCTCACCTTAGCCTGTAGAATTCTTCGCTTTTATGTTTCACAAAAAAAAACCAGTAAGAACCTCAAAATCATAGTAGAATTCATCATCAAAGTATACTTTCACAGTTGGTTCAATATCAAGGCTAATAAGAGGCTAAGTGATGGGTCAAGAAACCTATTCAATATGATCCAAAGAGTAAATAAATTCCCGACAGGAAAATTAGAGAAATTTGTTATGACGTATTAAACAATAACAGCTATTTTGCTCATGGTGAAAATATTTTAGTTGGAATGTTGGCTGATGAAGATGAAGAGGTGAGGTGGTGTGCTGTCAATAAAGTTCTGTGTCTGAGGGGAGTTATAGAGGATTTTGATGATGAATCTGGTAGTAGCAATGATTTTGCAGGTGGAATAATTGAAAGTGATGATGAGAATGAAGAGGATCATGAAGGTGGTACTGATGAATATCCTGCTATAGATGAGAATGTTAGGGTCTTTAGAAAGCCAATCATCAATTTCAAAGCTTCTGCATACCACAAGCTGTCTGCTATGTCCCAATGGGAAACTGTTCCACCTGTATTAAAAGAATTCAGTAATGATGAACTGCGTGATATCATTAATACCGCATTGAAACTGGATCACGAGTGCCACAGTCAGAATGTTGAAAGGCACATCAAGCTTGTCACTGAAGCATCCTTGGCTGTTGTAGGTCATGAGCGTAGAGATGGTCTTATTAGAAACAAAATTAGATCACGTAAATTAATGAAAGATTTTGTGTCTAAAAAATATTTTAAGTTCTAGATTATTATTTATCATGCTAAAATATGACAAAATGACAATTTGTTAATTGTATAATTTAATGTTTGGCATTTTGGAATGTCAAAAAGCATTTTCAATGAATTTAAAATGGCTGATTTTGATTGATTTTGATTGCTGATTGAAAACCACTAATACATGTCAATTTGCAGCTTGAGAATGTTTTATTGTGTTGACATTCAGTTGAAAGGGGGTCTATGGGCCCCCAAAATTAGTTTTTCTAAAATAACTCAAAAACTAAAGGTTTTATGAAAAAATAACACACTTAATAATTTGTTCTAAATCAAATTATGCATATTTTGGTATGCAAACCATCTCTCTAGCATGTTCAGAAGAAGAGATATTGCCATTTTCCTGATTTTGCTAGTGCGGCATTAGATGTTTTTACAAAAACGGGGGTGGCCAGACACACGTTGATGGCCACCAATTATTTTTTTCAGGAATCTTATTTTTATATCAAAAGCCAACTGGTAGTCACTCTGATAAATTAAAATCAAACAAAAATTATAGTTTCAGCCCGGCCTAAATTACAGGAAGCTACCCAATATTTGTGCACAATTAAACATTCATTAAAGCTACAATATCTGTGACCAAAGAACATTTGAATTAGGCAAGTAGTTCAAAACTTTAATTCCCCACAGATTTACTGTGCCTGCAATATCAATATGGTGCTTCATCCTAGTCGGTCAAACTTTTAAATTTATATTAAAAAATAATTAGCTTAATTCAGAATAAGTTAAATTATTTTTCATAAGGTTCATAACTCTAAGAAGTTCTACTTTGCTGTCCTAAAAAGAAGGAAATGTAAATAAGGTGCCTATGTAGTATTAAAAGCCTACCATTTACCCTGAAGTTGACATTAAACCTACACTCTGAGCTTTGAAGAAGACCAAACTATAAACCAAAAATATTTAAGTGAAGAAATATTCAAGTTTTGAGGCAAGAATTCGTCGATTTAAAACACAAATCAAATGCTATATTTCTACATCTTACCTGCCATAAGGGGGCATTCAACTGATGAATAACTACTTTAACACCATTTAGTCGTGCAAAAGCTACAATGCAATCATTTCCTCCATACGTTCCTAATTCAGCAAGGTTACTCACTGAAGAAAAGAATTTATGTTAGATCCTAAGCAATAAAGTTATTATTAAGTGCACACAATATAGAAAGTACACCTGATTACAGTCTACAAAGAAGGCATGTGAACTAAAATCCATTAAAATTATGTTTCTTCAAATGAAGAACTCAAGGAATTTACTTTCATAATAAGAATTGATTTTTGTGTGATTCCCACACAAATATGAAATATAGTTAGTTAATGATACTGTACTTTGTTTTTTCTAAAAAAAAATAATTGAAACACCCATTTAACATTTTATATCAAAAGTGTAACCAGATGGAGAATTTTGAAGTTTCTCAATCAAATTTCTTTCTAACTAGAAATCATTATGATATACAGTAGTACCATACAAGACCATGTGCTACATCAAAAAGCTCAGTAGAGTACACTATATGGTACCTAAACAGATTCTTTTGAAAGAGCCTAAATAAACCAAGCCTTTCCAAAATCTTAATATAGTACATTCAGAAAAATGACATTTACAATGCTTTTCAAATGGTTCATCATCTTCGACAAAAGGCTCAAAGTCTTCCCTGTGGTTCCTCATGTATGTGACCACTTCTTGGCGATGCTTCATGTGGGTCTTATAAGGAGTTCCATCAAGCTGATCTGCCAGAGCACCAAATAAGCAGTTGCTGAAACAAAAATAATTTAAGTTTACATTATTTGAAAAAATTTTAAATGCATGAAAATGTCTCTGCAATGTTGTCTATCTATGGACTTACCCATCACCTGGTATTTCTCTTAAAGTCAGTTTCATTGCAGCCAGTTGCTGCTTCAATGAAAGGAAGTTTTGTCTTGGCATGAACTGTCTGATGGAGACCTTGACTTCTGGGACTTCCTACTATCTTTATTTGCTTTATCTTCCCTTTTCCTTGCCATTGTACTGTAAAATTTGATAAGAAAATTAGTTTAGCTTTGGCATATATAGTTTGCAATGTAAAAACAAGGGACTAACTTAGAATATAGGCAGAAGGTTGTAGTTTCTTAATTTGGCAAAATATCTGGCTTGATATTACATCTGACATCTCAATAAGTAACACCATTTCGCTGTAAGCAAAGTGAAGACACTGAGGATGGGGGGTTCAAATACACCCGCCGCAAAATGACTTCGGACCATCTACCATTTTGGAGGAAAAGCACAAACATCATTATAAAAAAACAAATATATTTAAAAATTTAGTTACATCAATATGAAGTCATGGCTCCCTTGTTCTTCAGGACCCCCTGGAGCCGTTTGGGCATGGAATCACTGAGCTTCCTGAAGTAGTCCAATGTCATCTCCTTGCACCACACCTTTATCAGCTCCGTCTTGAGGTTCACGAGGTTAGGAGTCTTCTTCTCTGCCATGATCTTCTTCATGTAATGCCAACAGTTCTCGATGGGGTTGAGATCGGGCTATTGCCAGGCCACTCTAACACCTTAATCTTCCGCTCATTAAGCCACTTCGTCACCTTCTTGGCCTTGTGACAGGGGGCACTGTCGTGCATAAAAATCTCACTGCCGTGAATGGAGAAGTGGTTCAACAAATGGTCGTTAAGAACATCAATATAACGGTCACCATCACATTCTTGGGAAGGAAGTACAGACCCCAATTTCCCTTCTCACCAGAAAAACACCCCCACACCATCACTGACTCAGTCGGTACCGTGTAGGCCGGGTGGTACCGACTAGCAGATGACGGGCGTCGCACCTTGGCAGATTGAATCTGGAACACCTGGAACATGCTTTCATCTGAAAACATCACCTTCCTCCACTGTGCCGATGTCCAATGAACGTATTTCTTTGCAAAGGCAACACGCTGCTTCTTCATGCGGTCGGTGATAAGTGGCTTCTTGGCAGCAGTACGGCATGGTAACCCCAAGTCCTTCTGCAGCCGGTGCCGGATCGTTCGAACAGACATGGCTTCCAGCAGCTTGGGATGGTTCTTTTTCAATTGAGACGCTGTAAGTCGAGGGTTCTTCAACACTTCTCTCTTTATGAGGTTATCCGTGGCCTTAGACGTCTTCCTTCGCCTTCCACCACTGAAATTGTGCTTTGGTACGATGTTGAGTGGTAGGCCTCTAGCCGCCGCCACCAGCTTCATGATGGTCGACTTTGCCCGACCAGTACGCTCGCATATCGTCTTTATCGGGACGTTTTCTTGCCTCCACGCAAGAATACGGGCCTTCTCCTCAACAGAACAATACTTCCCAGGCATGTCCACTGCACTTTAAGAAAAATAAAGAACACAAACGACTGCACACAAAAATCCAAGAATTCTGGATGTGGTACGGCAGAAACACAACACCCCCACGTCACCTCTATCTAAACACTGACAAGTTTTGCCTCTGCGGTAGCATAAAGGGATCGACTAACAACATGCCAGATACTTCCAGACAAGATATTTTACTCGGTAGTGTGAGAAATGCAAATCGATTTCAGACCGCTTTCTCAGCGGAATATCGCACGAAGGTCCGAAGTCATTTTGCGGCAGGTGTACCAAGGTGCTGGTAAAAATAAAGTAATTCAAGCAATGGGCCACATAAGTTGGACTGAGTGCTGTATAACTGCTTTTTACTGTAGCACATGTAGGATGAAATCTGGTATGCACAAAGTAAAGCAATTAGAACCATGGGAATACATATAAAGTAACTGTAATACTGTAATTCTAATTGGGAGTTAGAAGAGTTTGTCCTCAAATGGAGAAAGGTCTGGCAGACTATGTTAGTGGGTAACAATATTCTCAGGGATTCATGATTTAACAACTATTCATGAAATGAGTGGTTTTATCAGAACATGATTGCAATGTTTGAAATTAAGCTGCTTGGTATTAAAGGAAGAAAAACTTGTAAGCCACAATAAAAGGCTGCATTTGAATGAAGTGGTAAGACTATAGGAAGGGGGAGGAGTAGAACAAGTCCAATGTGGAATACTTGTAAGAAATCCTTAATGAAGAAAGTGTGTGTGTGTGTGTGTGTGTGTGTGTGTGTGAAGAGAAAGGTGACAATGGAATGATGAAAGAATGACAAGGTGATGAATATAAAGACAGGTTGAGGGGGGGGGGGGGGGGGTAAACCAGTTTGGCAGTGATGAAAGTGTAATGAGTTATAAAAGAATATTAACCCTTTACTGTCACATTGTTGCCTCTAGTTAACTTTTCAAATACACGCATTTAGACTTAACCCTACAAAAAAGTTTGGCATTAAAGGGTTAAGTGATTGATAAGAAGTAAAAGCAGCATATGAAGATTAAGGGAAAGATGAATAAGTAGTAAGTAGAGAACAAGTTATTCTGGAATGAACGAGTGTTCACATGTCCAGGAGGTCAACCTGGTGGAATGATCGATAATATGAAAGATAAGAATGACTGTTCAAACAAG
This sequence comes from Bathynomus jamesi, assembly GCA_023014485.1. Classification (NCBI taxonomy): domain Eukaryota; kingdom Metazoa; phylum Arthropoda; class Malacostraca; order Isopoda; family Cirolanidae; genus Bathynomus; species Bathynomus jamesi. The sequence goes on from JAJOZX010001344.1 coordinate 188,985, forward strand.
ATAAACAAATACATGTGGGATTCAAAGAACACTTCAGTGTGGTACTCAGTTCCTTCATTTGTATAGTCATCACAATCTTCCACACGACTATCTCCCTATCTTCAACAAGAGACAACTCAATCCTTCCTCTTCTCCTCCTCTTCTTGGCATTTCCTTTACACATAATGTTTCCTGGAAGATCACGCATACTTTTCTAAACAGCTTCTTCACCTCCACTCAACTGCTGTCTCTGTACAGGGGTCTACTTGACTGGGTGGAATCAAAGGCGTTTTTGTCTCATCAATTCCCCACATCTTACTGACCATCTTCAGTTCTTCTCTCTTCACTGCGATGTTGCCTCCCTCTCTCCTTATGATCACTACTCTTCTGAACTCTCTAACTTCATGCTTCCTCCTTTAAGGAGAGCATGCAGTAGGTACCAGACTTCCAACACATTCTCACTCCTTTTCTGTCCAACTCTCTAATGCAAGGGTTAATTGGTATTCTCAATCCTTCATATACTCAACCAGCCAATGCTGGAACAATCTTCCTCAATCCATCTTTCTCCCTGTCTACAACCTCCAATCTTTCAAATGCAGTCTCTCCAGGCAACTTGAAAACCTTGACCTTGATTTTGGCTCCCTTCTTCCTCTATGAGGGGGAGGGGTCATTTTCACCCCTGGGGCCCCCCTTCCTACATAAAAAAAAATGAAGCTAGATGATCATTGAGCAAATATGAATGCAATTGGTTTGGGTAGTGTAACATATGTAAAGTGCCTACTAGGGGGGGAAACGGGAAACAATTAGCAGTATACGAGCTAAGAAAGAAAGTTAGCAGGAATTTAAGGTGATATATAGTGGAATTTTTGTATATGGCAGTAGAATGGTGCTTGAATACCTGTGGAATATACAGGTATCCCTCATTTAATGTACTCCCGCACAATGCATTTTCACATACATACATATGTATTTTGTTTTAAGGAACATTTCTATTTAGTGTACCACATTTTTGCCATAACACGATTCCTTACATGATCCTCAGATGACCCAAAGTAGTTTTCAAGTGCACTGTTGTGCAATTGCCCAGGCCTGCCAAGTACTATATGCGTAAACAGTTTGTATTAATATATTTAATGACTGTGTATGTTTTAAGCATTTTCTTTTTAAAATAATACCTACAAAACACAAATATTAACTCTTTAGCCACGTTCTGCAACTTTATTCACTGACATACATTTTTTGTCCTTAACCGCATAAAGTGACTGCAGTCCACAGCCATAAAAAAAATTCTCTTAACCACATTTGGTGACTGCATGCCCTCAGATTTGAGTATACTGCCAGTCCCAGGCACTGCTGTCATCTGGGGCAAGAACAGCAATCAACAAGGGAGGCAGGAGGAGGCAGATGTGTGCACCCGGTGATGACTGATTGAAGTGTGCTGTGCTCTTTTCTCACAGTTTACCGATTTTGTTACTTCACTATAGGCATTGGGAGTGTGCTAAGTGTACAAACACACACAAAAAACAGGTATATATTGAATTATATTCTATTTTTGGCCATGGCACACTGTTTGGCATCAGTAATAAATGTGAACAATGTCTTGTGAACTATATTGATTGAATGTTGCCAGAAGGCTTATAGGCTTAGGCTTATGGGTAAATCCAGGATAAATAGACAGGTAGAAGTGCTGATATAACACTAATACATCTTCAATATTCACGAAACTTGGTCTGAGGGTGTTTTTTAGTAAAAAAAACAAATTCCCAAATTTTTTTGAAAATTGGTCAAATAGGTCAAAATTTAGGGTCAGGTCAAATTTTGGCCAAATCATGACCTAAGAATTTTTTAAATCCCTATATCTCGGCATCTAATTGTCGTAGCTTAATAAACTTTATATGGATGGAAGCAGAATGGGCTCTAGTTTCCAAAAATGGTGCTTTCATTTGGATAATTTAATATAAAAACCACTTAATTTTGAAAAAACAAAAATTTCAGGATTTGACATTGAAGGGATCAATTTTTTAAGAAATTTTATTGAAGAAAAAATGTTGCCTGAGCAAAGATCTACCATAATCAGCAATAAAAAGTTAGCTTATAGGCCATTATATAGCTTAAAACTTAATTTTATTAATGCTGGCTTTCTTCATTTTTTTGTTTTTACTTTTCTATTTTCAGATTTTAATAACTATATATTGAAAGATACAGGTGTACCTAAATATCTACCTAAATAACTTAAAAATAAGAAAGTATATTGTTGTGATCCTTTAAAAAAAAAAAAAAGGATTTTCAATAATATTAAAAAAGTTACAGAACTTATGGCTTCTCTAAGTTATGGAGTTCTTCAAAAGGATCAGCTATTGTGTAGCAATTGCTACACCTTAACCTTAGATAGGCATCACTCTCTTGCAGTAACACTATAGGCATTGCTGGGTATCCTGTACCCACTTCAGGAAAAAACAAAATATGTTTTCATCAAAATTTATTTACCAAAATAAGTACACCCATAAATGAAGCTTTCCTCTAAATATTGTAACACTTACGTAAATGAATGAAAAGAAATGTGGTGAAAACTTTGAATTTAAAAAAAATGTAAAAATGTTATCTTGAAAAAAACTACTTTATTAAACAGCTTATATAAAAAAAAATATAAGAGCTAGAATGTTTATGATGTTTGCATATTGTAGGTGTCCCATTATCCCAGTAAGAGATCAGGCTGCTAGCACCCTTGGTATCTGTAAACCAGAACAGTAAAATTTTTGTGTAAAAATGAAGAATTTTGATTCAGGGTCAATTGTAACCCACAAAATGCAATTGTATGTCTGTACTGTATTATATTATGTGATCTATAGGTTATATATAGGCTATATATAATATACATAATATGTAAGTACTAACATATAATACAGCACATTATAATTACCATCATTTACTGGCAATCCAGACAGAGAAGTACAGCATGCTCAAGACAGATGTGCTTTTTACACACGGAGCAGTTTCTTGGTCTTCCTGTCTCTTTTTACATCACAAATGGAGCATCTCCTCGTCGGTACATCGGTGGGCATCACTGCAACCCTTGCAGGAGGATCAACTCCAGTGATGGATGTAATGATGGAAGTCAAGCTCCTTGAAAGTCCTGGAGAGGAGAGCTGCTGTGCTGCCCAAGGTTTTACTAATGCCTCAGCCAGGGTCTTCATGAACACTCGTCGATTTATGCCCTCCTGCTTGTTGCTTGCATGAATTATCCATGCATTTATGGTGGAAGCATTCAACCTTCCAAAAAACACACACAATGGCCACCTCCTTGTTTTCCTGCTACATGAATAGGCAGCACACATTTGGTTGAATGTATCGACAGCACCTTTGATTTTGTTGTAGGTGCTGATAATGTCAGGCTTGCCTGTGTTAGTAATTACAGGCAGGTCATGCATGGTGGCGAGGACATGTACAAGTTTCTTCGCCAAAAAAAAATATGTAAAAAATATAACACTAATAGCATCGCTGGGTACAAATCACCCAGTATAGTCTAAAAATCAAAGAAAAAAAAGAAGAGACACGCACATTCACCCATCACCAAGTTTCGACAAACACTGAAGCTACTGAGAGGGAGAACCTCCAACATTGCCAATTTGGGTGGTGGCCGACGATGTTGCTAATTCTCTGAGTGTGGTGTACCCAACAATGCCTATCTAGGGTTAATAAGAAGTCAACCTGGAATACTGGAATCTGTACCAGCACCAGCAGAAGAGGCTGTACCACTACAAGAACTGTGTCCTTTACCAGCAAATGAATCCTTTGAGCGCAGTAGTAGCTTGTCTACAAATATTTCTACGGCTCCACCTGTTGAGGAAATTTTTTTTGGAAGATCCACAACATAATAAGGATATACTTAGCGATAAAATATTACCATATTTAGATGAGAGCCCCATAAAAACAGGTAAATTTACCTGTTTTTATGGGGCTCTCATCTAAATATGGTAATATTTTATCGCTAAGTATATCTTTATGTTGTGGATCTTCCAAAAAACTTCCTCAACAGGTGGAGCCGTAGAAATATTTGTAGACAAGCTACTACTGCGCATGACTCCAGATTCCTGGGATCTTGGGAGCATTGCTCCAGTAAATTTGACCATGAGAAAAAGTAAATTTGGGTTTGGGTTTTGTTCATCCGCTAGACGTTATGCAATTTTTTTGCATATACGTTCTTGTACAAACCAATTTTTTTAAATTACAAATTTAGTTATTTTAAGTTTAGTTGGTAATTCCATATTTAACAATTATTTTTATTTTTTGTTAAGCTTCAATGTTTTGATAATTAAAATTTTATTAAAACGTATATTTTTTTAATATAAAATTATCAGGATTGGACTATGTTCCATTGATCTCGGCCAGGTTTGATAAATTGGCCAGATAATTACTTGTGTGGTTTTAAGTAATCCACCATGACTCTAGAATTGAAAAGTTTAGTTAAGTTTAAACTTACTTTTACTTACTTTAACTTACCTACTTTTACTTACTCTTCCTTACTTTTACTAAGTTTAAAGCACTTACTTTTACTTACTTTCATTGTACTATATTTACTTACTTTTACTCACTTTTACCATACTATATTTACTAACTTTTACTTATTTTGTATTTTTTCAGGTAGTCAATAATCAATAATGGATCCTAATATTGATGAAGTTGGAGAGAAAAGTGAGGGTGTTAAAAGGGGTTACTTTTGTGGTCAATGCAAGAACAAATATTCAAAGAAGCAAAACTGGGAGGAACATTTTAATTCCAAAAAAAATATTTGTTACAATACAAGAGGTCCCAGAGTTTGGGCCCACAGCTTAGATATTGCAGTAAAGAAATACCAGGATGAAGTGCAGCAAAGAGATACGGCAAAGCAGTCATTTAGTTTGTTCACAAAATGTGCTAGTGCTAGACCTCAGAAAAATGAACCAACTTCATCAACTGCTAATCTAGAAAATGAAACTTTTTCACTAGATGTTTCACAGACTGAAGAAAGTGCTTCTCCTCCACCTAAGAAACAAAAGGTAAGTGAGGAATCTGCGCATCAGACTAACAAAACTGCTTTAGAGGAATTTGAAAATTCCCAAATCCAGAAGACATTGAATGCAATTTTGCGCCTAACAAAAGAAACTCACCAAGCTGTTGTGGTTAATAAAGAGAAGAGTCAAAATATGCCTTCAAGTTCAAGTGTTGCATCCAAATCTAATAAAGCAAAAAGCAACAAATTTGACATTTCCATAGCCCATTTAAGCAAGTGTAAATCAATACAAGAAATCCTGAACAATGATTTGATCAAATCTACATTCAAATTGGTGGAAAAGAAGGATCTAGGGCATGCTGATGATTCATTTTCAGTACCAAGTGATATAATAAAAAACATTGCAAATAGTGACACTAATATGCCTGATGTAGATATAGCTGTTGAGGGTGAAGATGATGATAATCAAGAAGATATTGATGATGCTTCTGATGATAAAATGTTTACATTATATTGCATAGCTTGCACAGACCCCAAAGCATGTGCTTCAGACAAACATTCTAACATAAAAGGTTACTTCAATGTTAAAGATTTAACCTATGCATGCAAACAAGGAGAAAATCAAGAGAGATGGTTTAGAAATCTGAAAACCCACCTGAAGAGACATTTAATTAAACTTCAGCATCATCAAAGAGCTGCTGTTTATGAAGTGATGAAAACATCTTCTCGGAACACTACTAAACGCATAGAAGACTTATGTGGCAACATCTTATACTACATAATGAAAACAAACACTGCATGGGCTCTATATCCAGTACTTCTAGCTGTATTACATAGGTCAGGTTGTGAGGTTGGAAATTTGAATCATAGCACACATGCGTGCGAGACAATTTGTGAGCTATTAATCAACTTAAAGAACAAACTGTAAAGTGGTTCTTAGAACAAACTTCAGTAACAATAACAGCTGACATTGGAACAATTTTGGGATTAAGCATGCTAGTTGTATTAGTTATGAGTGAAGAAGATAAGACTGTAAAACTTGCTGGGATAAATTTAGTACGCAGCAAATCAGGAGTTTATTTGGCCAATGAAATTTTTGATGTGTTGAAGTCTCCTAATCACTTGAAACTATCTGAAGAAGCAATTAAATCCAAGGTATCTGGAATGGTTGGAGATGGGGCTTTTTGTAAGGACAACGAGCCATTTAAAAACGAAATGAAAAAGTTGTTTGGAGAAAATTTCAAATTTCGATGGGACTTAATGCATCTTGTGAACAGAGCCCACGTTGATGCATTGAAGAAAATTTGTAAACTAAGTGAGCTTTTAGACTTTATTCAGAATCACTCTTCAAATCTGAGATCAGGCCTTGACTATACCAATATGGTTCTTGACAATATCATTGGTTTTAAGAGACCAAAACTCAAATCTGATACTCGCATGGTTAATTACGAATTTGATCAATTTGACAGATTTGTGGAAAATTGTGTGTTTTTTGATCATCCACAAGAGAAAGAAATTAGTGCCAAGTTCTATGTATTGATTTCCTATGTAACAAAGATTATGTTGCAAGTAGCTCAAAAAACCACAGTTAGTGCAGAATTTGTAGAAAATATATTTTATAAAGAAGGAGGGAAAACTGTTATGTTAAGAGTGATGGAAACAATTTCCAAATTAGCTAATGGAGGAAATGCAAATGATGTAGTTTCTGAATTTAAGCACGATACCACAGGGCAGCAAAAGGAACTAACAGCTGAGGATTACATCCTAAATGAAGTTTACAAATACATCAAGAAACATTCTGATTACTACCAGGTTGCTGAAGTTGCTAGACCATCCAGAACCAGATCTGAAAGTAGTTTTACAAAAGACTCGGTGATAAATTGGCTGACAGAATATATAGAACAGCTGTGGAAAGGAATCACAGAGAGATTAAAGCATTTTGATAAAGATGGATCAACTGCCTGGAGTGAAGCACCAGCTGAAGGGACATTCTCCATTCTTGGTTACATTGTTGAACACAAAGGATCCATTAAGCCATCTCATTTGACTAAGCTGTGCAGAATTGTGAAGGAGGGTCCAGCTCCAGGCACTAGATCTGCTGTAATGATCACACAGAAAGCCATTGATCAGTGGCCAAGCATACATGGCGGTAAATTCACAACAAATGCCTACATGCAAGGTCTAACATCGTCCACTGTTGCTGCTGCAATGAATAAATAAACTTAAGGTGAGTTATAAACTGTACATTATTGTATTATTGTTTAGCTAAAACAATTTGTAATTGGTATGTCATCAATTCAAGAGTTTACTATCATTAACCTATCTAGTGGTGTAAGGGGAAAAAAAGTAAATTCAGAGCTGTGCTCCAGTAAATTTTTTCAAATCTGGAGTCATGCTACTGCGCTCAAAGGATTCTTCATTTGCTGGTAAAGGACACAGTTCTTGTAGCGGTACAGCCTCTTCTGCTGGTGCTGGTACAGATTCCAGGTTGACTTCTTATTAAGGTGTAGCAATTCCTACACAATAGCTGATCCTTCTGAAGAACTCCATAACTTACAGAAGCCATAAGTTCCGTAACTGTTTTAATATTATTGAAAATTCTTTTTTTGTTTTTTTAAAGGATCACAATAATATAATTTCTTATTTTTTGGCATTTTTTTAAGTTATTTAGGTAGATATTTAGGTACACCTGTATCTTTCAATATATAGTTATTAAAATCTGAAAATAGAAAAATAAAAAATAAAAAATGAAGAAAGTCAGCATTAATAAAATTGAGTTTTAAGCTATATGATGGCCTATAAGCTAACTTTTTATTGCTGATTATGGTAGATCTTTGCTCAGAAACATTTTTTCTTCAATAAATTTTTTAAAAAAATTGATCCCTTCAATGACAAATCCTGAAATTTTTTGTTTTTTCAAAATTAAGTGTTTTTTTTATTAAATTATCCAAATGAAAGTACCATTTTTGGAAACAAGCTCATTCTGCTTCCATCCATATAAAGTTTATTAAGCTACGACAATTAGAAGCCAAGATATAGGGATTTAAAAAATTCTTAGGTCACGATTTGGCCACAATTTGACCTGACCCTAAATTTTGACCTATCTGACTGATTCTCAAAAAAATTTGGGAATTTGTTTTTTTTCACTAAAAAATGCCCCCAGACCAAGTTTTATGCAAACTGAAGACATGACTGTGTTGTTTATCTGTCTATTTAACCTGGATTTACCCTTTGTATTGTGTTATATTTATTTTGCTTCATAAATAATTCAGTACAGTGATATTTCAATTTCTTTCATGTGAGAATAGATGAGATAAGTGTGTTCAGGTATAAAATACAAACTGCAAGATATTGTTCCAAGTATATAGAAGTTGACATACCAAGTTTCTGATACAAGTACAAACTATTATGATTTCCACAAGGAAAGCATTCAGATTTCATAATGCTTCATGATTTGTGTACCGTATATTTACCATTTGCACATGCAGTACAATAACTGTTTTGCTTTTTTTTTTTCAACATGCACTTCTCTCCTCCAGAATGAAGCATTGCAACTTTTATTTTTATATGATACTTTTTGTATATTTTATATTCAAATTTCATATATATATATATATATATATATATATATGTGTGTGTAAAGAGAGACCAACACACGAAACAACATAAGGCTCATAAGGTATATATATATATATATAGCAAACTAATAACTGAATGAATACACTGATCTGTTTCCTTTACCCAGTATGAATCCAAATGATGTGTGTGTATTTTACTATAATTCACCTCAAATATGGGTTGCATTTTACAGGTAAAAATGATTAGCAGTGATACATAACTAGGTTTTCAGGTAAGATTTATGCCTTTGGGATACATTTTAACACTATCTGAATTATTCAGGCAAGTTTATCTGCAAATTATGGCAAAAGCAAAAAAAAAAAATTCACTTTTTTATATAAAATCATGATTTTCTCCTAGATAATTACATTTTTGAGGCATTTTTTGTCAATGAATTTCTCATGGTCTTTTCATACTAGAAACGTAATAGAAAAATTCCTATTAGCACTTTCATTTTTAGTGACTTAATGCACATCCATGGGAATATCAGTGAAATTACAGTGCATTTAAAGGGTTAAAAACGATCCTATAAATATAGTCCTATCAGAAATGTAACCCACCCTATTACATTATTTCTTATGGGAAAGTTTTTCAATTTTACACATTTGTGTGTAATGCACCAATTTCCAGGAATGCATTAACCACATTAAATGAGGGATACCTGTATGTCAAAAAGTGCAGGAAAGTGTTGTGCTTAACCCATAGAAAATGGGAAAGGAATTTTAGAAAATGTATGTAAAAATACTTATAGATTTCAGCTGATTAATGCATTTTTCTATTTACTAAGCCTTAAAATGCCCAGTTTTATTTAATAATTTCAGCCTAACAGGTAGAGGTAGGTGTCATTATATGCAGTACCACTTTACACAGAATTGCTGTAACGTATGCTAAATTATTTAGCAGGGTTCATACACAGGTCAAAGAATAAAGTTTCCTGATAATCCCCTGATATTTCAGATCTGATCCCCTGATATATAAATATATGAGGGTACTTCAATCAGTATCTGCGCTTTTTATTTTAGTGATAATATAGTATATATAGTATATACTTGTAATAACAAGCCAAACTGAGATCTATAGGCTTATTTAGGCTACTCGTAGCTGTCACATATCATACGAGTAGTAAGCATGGCTGTGCCACTTTCAATTTGTACCCTGGAAGAAGAGAGATCCATGGTTCATTTTTTTGTGGGCAGAAGGTGTGAAAGGAGCTAAAATTCACACACATTTATGTGCTCAGTATGGGAATAATGCATTACCACGGCAAAGTGTGTACGAGTGGATTCAAATGTTCAAGAAAGGTTGGACATGTGTGACAAATGCTCAGCGCTCAGGATGACCATCAACATCAACCAGTGGTGATAAACAGGAAGAAGCCAGAGCCATGATTTTCGATGACAGAAGATTAACAATAAAAGAAATTGAATCTTCATTAGACATCAGTCAAGGGTCAGCCTATGCAATAGTTCATGACATTCTTGGCTTTCACAAAGTTTGTGCAAGATGGGTGCCCAAACAGTTGACAGAAGGGCACAAGCGTAATTGTATGGATGTCTGCTCTCGTCTTTTGGCATGGTATCATAATGAAGGTGAAAACTTTTTGGAGCGCATTATCACTGGAGATGAAACCTGGATCCATCACTATGAACCAGAAAGCAAACGACAGAGCATGCAATGGAAGCATCCAACATCTCCCATTGCAAGGAAGTTCAAAGCACAGCTGTCAGCAGGTAAAGTTATGCTAACACTGTTTTGGGATACACAAGGCCCCTTATCCTTGAACATTATCTAGAGCATGGAACTACAGTAACAAGTGCATCATATTCTGACATGCTTTGGAATGAGTTAAAGCAAGCAATTCAGGCAAAATGGAGAGGGAGATTGTCAGATGGTGTTATTCAGTTACACGAAAATGTGCACCCTCATACCGCTGCACAGACTAGAAAATACCTTCAAGAACTTAAATTTGAAGTTCTCAACCATCCAGCCTACAGTCCAGACCTGGCACCTTCGGATTTTTACCTGTTTGGACCACTAAAAGACACTGAGAGGTCAGCAATTCCAAGGTGATGATGACCTGAAGGTGGTGGTGCATAACTGGCTATGCACACAGCCAAAAACATTCTTTTGTGATGGCATTAGGAAGCTTGTAGATCGCTGGACTAAGTGTATTGAGAAACAGGGAGACTATGTTGAGAAGTGGTGTGTTTATAATCTATCAGATGTGAAAATAAAAAGTGTGGATACTTACTGAATTACCCTTGTATATAAAAATTATATAAAAATTTACATTTCATATAACACAATTAAAACCTAATTTTTATTCTAACTATTCTTAAAAACATATGCAAAAATCACTTGGCAGGCTGAAAAAATTAATACTAGATAACAAAATGCACGAGTTCTATATAATGTAAAACAAATAGTGCTTGTTTTTGTTAAATTATGTTATATTAACATTTTAAATTAATTTATAGTTAATTATTTGTAAACATTTTTTTAAATAATTTAAGTCCTAAATATTTCATAAATATTTTATATTCCCATGATATTCTCAAAAACTCCAAAAATCCTGATATTTTTGCAGGTGTGTATGAACCCTGTTCAGGAACAAATTCATTTCATGTGCTATATAAACTGATATTATGCACTCCACCCACAACCTCCACATGAAGAAAAGTTTGAACATGTGCAAATGTTTGTTAATTCTGATGATATCAAAAATATTTCAATGACCCAACAATCTCCTGAGCCCCCTCCTCCAGCTCCCTCTCCATCTCCTTCCTCCCCTCCCAACCTTCCTGCACCCAGTAAACGACTTCAAGCCCTTTCTTAGGTGAGTATTGCGCAATATTAATTAAGATTAAGTAAGATCAAATATTATTTTATAAGTTATTATGTTGAATTGATTCTATGAGTTATTATGCACATCTATTACTATTTAATTTTGTTTTCGTGGTTAAAAACTTAAAATGACTTCTTATAATGTTTCCTGGGTGGCTACACACCACTCGGGAACATAATACGCATTTATAACATGGGGCCTATGGGAAATAAGGATTCACTTTACGTAGAATCACACTACACACTTTTTTCCAGGAACATAACCCACACATAAAATGAGACCTACCTGTACTTCTGTTTTCAATCAAGGTATGAAAGTTGGATTACAGATACCTAATTTTTATTATGAAAATTCTTAACAACTACCATATAAAACATTCTTAAAAGCATGATGATCTTACAGGCAGTCCCTGACTTATGAATGGGTTATGTTCTTGAACCCTGTTCGTAAGTTGAACTGTTCATAACTCAGATTATAAAGAAATATTGTACACCCACATGAAATTATAGTAAATACCTGTACCTGCCTGTAATGTAATAAATATTGTATTCTGAAATATAGTTAATAAAACAAAATAAAGTAACATGGAATGAAAAGAAAGCCTTTTAATTCACGTCAGACTTTGCCATAACCCAAATTACAAAAGTCATTATTAATGATCATGAAAAAATAGGATAGGGGCCACAAATGCCAAAATCAACCTACAACACTGCCTATTACATAAAATAAAATAACAATACCATGTGATATAACTGATTAAATTAAATACACACAAAAAAAAACATTTAACATACATAGGCAGCTACATGAGTGGTGCTGATTGGTCAACTTGTGCTCCTACTTCATTCTCACTCCGAAAAGCCTTTCCATATGTAGCTACAGCATAAAACATCTCAAATATGTTATTAAAATATTAAAATTCTTATACAAAAAATTATGTAACTAAAAAGAAAATATATTTAACAAGACAAGATAATGTAAACTGAATGAAAGCAAATGATTTCAATATAGTTTTAATAATAATAATAATAATGATTGCTTATGTATAATATAATACATGTCTTCAGGTGCCTTTGTATGCCTCTCTACAAAGCTTCTGTGGCAGCCAAAATGTTTACATTTTAACACTTTCACTTCATGAGAACAGATTTAAGCATATCTCAGGCCATTTTATGATATTCTTTAGGTCAGGTGGTTTGCAAACAAACAGGGAAAGTTTACAAAGGGGTGTGAAAAGGTATTATATATATTCACTATGATAATGCAGGGTACTGTCATGAATGCAAAAGTGTTTTACTGTATGCACAAATTTCATGAGAATTTATTTTCCCCTTTTAAATAATTTTCCAAATAGCCTTGAGAAACAAATTTCTCCAAAAAATACTCGTTCTGGGAACTTAGCTATAAATCCATTAAGATTGACAAGCCAACCAAACACTGATTGAAAAGTAAGCCTTGCTAATAAAAATTTACTTTTGGTACTATAACCAATATATTTAATAATAGCTAGCTGATTTTATAATTTTTGTTTCCAATCATAACTAAAATATTTTAGTATTTGGTACTTCAGTAAAATATTTACATTTAATAATGCCAATAACCAAGGAAAAGTTAATGCTTATAAAAATTTAAAATTTGCCATGTGTATTATGGGATCCCATTTGGTGGTAGTGTTGCCAATAAGCACTACTGGAGATCTTACAATTTCTAAATTTTTCCCATCATAACTGAAACCTAGCTTATTTTCACTACATGTATTTATAAAAAGGTTACCACAAATGTATCCAAGAAATTACTTTAGCTCCAGTTTGTGCCATAAATTTATCTATTGAATGCCTAAAGTACAGACCTTGTATAACAAGATACAAAACTAATGAACTTGGTCAGAATGACATCAATAATGCCACCTAGCTAGGCCTATATTCAAGGTCCAGGAGAGGAATCACAGGCCCTAGTACTACTTTTGACTCTGGGCCCCTTTACCCCTGATCACCACCCCCCTTTATCTTCCAGCCCAGGGTCTGGTGCTTTGACACCTCATGCACCCTGCTCTCCCGGGCTCTGCCTATATGTGACCTTAACCAAAGGTCAAGGTCACAAATATAGCTTAGTAATAAGTTAGGTTAAGTTAGGTTAAAGCCAGGCTAAGCTAAATTGGGTTGTTAGGTTAGTTAGTAATTATGGACAGTCTCTGAACTCTCCAAACTATGTCTGAAGCAAATTTCAACTGATATTATGGTTAATGTTAATATAATATGGTAAAATGGTAAAAATTTTATAGTGGGCACACTAGGGGGCCCTTCGGCCCACCTGGGTGGCTCCACTGTTAATATAAACAAACCATAAATACAGTTACATGCAAAATTAAGATACAATTGATCTCTGCAAATTGCAGATTGTCACACATCTACTAGCTGTACATTAGCTTCAAAACTTTGATCTTGTGGATCATTCGTCAATACCACTACCATACTAATTTTAAACATCATATGGTTATCTCATCACAAGAAGTTTTACATGGATCTAGAGGATCTTAGTCACTGCTTGTCTACTACTTATATACACAGTACCCTACAACAGTTTTGCAGACCTGAATGATCAGGTTGTCTACAGTTCACATATGACTATAACCTGTGTAATACAAGCTCTACAATTAAGATAAAAGGAGTAGGTAGGACTGTAAAGACTGTATAGAGTACTTGAATGTACACCCATTCAGGGTCTCCCATTTAAAGGTGTCTATGAGGCAAGTGACCATACTGAGTCTTTCATACATCACAGTGCTATGGGGGGTACCACTCAGCAGAGAAATCTTCTAAATGGGGGTATAAAGACAGAGTATCCCCTAACCTAAGATGCTGCCTCCCTACATCCCATCACTCTGTGTGGGTGATGAGATTTACCCAAATAAAAAATAAACTATATATATATGTGGAAGGGGTTCACAAACCTCTTCTTCACACCATTACCAGTTCCAGCAAACCATCATTACCAGATAGGGTACCTCTTTCAGTCATTAATTTATCTAGTTTATTCTTAAAAATCTCCAAAGTATGGGAACTCACAACTACTTCATCTAAGCTATTCCAGAATTTTACTACTCTGTTTGAAAAATTAAGTTGTACTAACTGTGATTTACATCTTTGCTGAAAAAGCTTAAGGCCTCTTGTCCTATCATTGTAATCCTTTGTAAAAAGAGAGTGGAAGTCCATATTATCTAACTTGTTTATTATTTTATATACTTCTATCATATCACCTCGTAACCTTCTTCACTTTATGGAAAACATATTTAGGTGCTCCAATCTCTCTCTGTAACTAAGGTGTCTAAGGCATGGTATCATCCTTGTGGCTGTCTTTTATACTTTTTCTAGTCTGTCTTTGTCTTGCTCTAAATAAGGACTACTGAAATGAATGCAATACTCCAGAAGAGGCCTCATGTATGAAGTGTAGAGCCTACTTATAATTTCTGGTGATTTACATTCTATGTTTCTGCATTAGGCTCAATCTAGCATTAAGCCTTGTTTCTAATTTCAATACAATGATTTGTAGGTTTAAGATCATGAGTCACAATGACACCCGAATCTCTCTCCTTTTTTTCTTTATTTAGCCAACTTCCATCCATGTTATACTCAAATTCTGGATTGTTATGACCAACATGCATAACTTTACACTTTTCTACATTAAATTTCATCTCCCATCTATCTGCCCAAGCAACTACTTTATCAATGGCCTTTTGCATTTCCATGGCACCTGTTAAAGATCTTACATTTTGTCCCAATTTTGTATCATCTGCAAATGCTGGGATTTTACTATTTAGACCCCTTTCCAAGTCATTAGTGTAAATAAGTAGAGGTCCAAGTACTGACTCCTGTGGGACTCCATTCAGAACAGTGCTCCATGTAGACCTAGTCCCATTTAACTGGACACACTGTTCTCTTTCTTTAAGCCATTCTTCAATCCAATTTGCTACTGTCCTTTTTATTCCATGAGCTCTAACTTTAACAAGCAACTGCTTATGAGGAACTGTATCAAAAGCTTTGGCAAAATCCAAGTACACAATATCTACAGATTCTTTTTTATCCAGATGCTTTAACATACTATCGTGAAACTCAATTAAGTTTGTCAAGTATGACCTGCCATTTCAAAAGCCATGTAAACTAATTAGTCTATAGTTTTTAGCTAAGTTTTTGTTTCCTTTTTTGAAAAGTGGGACTACATTTGCTTTTTTCCAGTCTTCTGGAACTTTGCCATTAATCAATGAAAGGTTGAAAAGTATTTTCAGTACTTGGACTATGCTATATTTTGCTTCCTTTACTAATGTAAAGTCTGGAATTTTATTTACAATTTCCTTTGTAAATACTGAGCAGAAATATCTATTTAGCTCCTCAATAATTTCAAAATCATCTTCAATAATTCTGTCATCAGCATGAAGGGATCCAATTTTTTTATTAGATTTATTTTTCAAGTTGAAATTACTAAAGAACTTTTTGGGATTTCCTTTACAATTTTTGGCTAAGTTCCTCTCTAAATTTGGGGCATTCCAGGAGAGATCACCCAATGCATGTCACCACTCTGACTCAGATTTTGATGAAAATTGACATATGGGGTTCTTCCAGGTGCTGATTTCACTGGTTCAAATAAAAAAGTTCTATGACCCATAGTTTTTGAGATATGGGTCCCCAAAATCTAGGGGGCCCCACTTTACCACCCAACTTTAATGGCCAATAACTCCCAAACATCTTACCATAGACCTATAAAACATATATTTTTAGAATCAACATGGAGATCTATTAAATACCACATTCAAATGTGTAGAACAATAATGAAAATTCCACCCCCCCCTTTTTCATTTTTTACCCCACCACCCCCTAGGCAGTGAAATCCAAAAAAAAAAATTCATTTATTAAACTTCCATTACTTGTTAAAAGATACAAACAATAAAAAACGTAGGTATCAAGTTACAAGATATTTTAAAAATTATTGAAAAAATATGTACATTGTGAAATTTTGACATTTTTACACCTGCAGACTAAAATAGAGAACTACAAATGATATATTCACATGGATGAAAATAAACAGCAAAAATACAAACTGAACACATATATTACATCAAGTTGATTCATAATTACACAAGTTTTTTCAACTCATTTTCTGGGAAAACATATTGAATACACATTGTTCCTGGCTTTAAAGTTGGTATGCTTAATAAACCTAAAATTTTCTCTTGATATGTGGCATGTATCTCTAATTTGTGGAAAGTAATAGTAAACACTATATCCTGATGGGTGCAAAAAGCTAACCTCAAAGTCATCAAATTCCTCATTATAGGAATGTACAAATCCCAACCATTTCTGATCATTTTAAGTACAAACTATGTACTCTCCTATTTTTGGATTAACTTCAACATTATCTTCACCCAGAAAAGCTTTGCTTATAATCCTCACCTCACCAACTTCATCAGAAGATAATTCAAATGTTTTTATGTTATTTGCATTAATAGGTACAAATCTGTGGAATTTTTGTGTTCCCGTTAGTCACATACTTTTTTCATATCTGTCACTTAAAAAAAATTTTCATAGCTTCAATTTCTTCAGAATTTATTAAAAAAAAATTTATGCTGTCACTTATATTGTTTGAACAGAATTGAAACGTCTTCTGGTGTTAATATTTGATTTGCGAATGTTTTCTGCATACTCGCTCTGGCTACAGATCTTTTCACTGTACCCCCAATCCCATCACAAGCACTCTTACCATGGCTTGTAGCAAAGAAACGCCACTCACATTCCAGCCCAAAATCTTCATGTTTACAAATGTTAACAAAGTTGAAACAATTTTTATATTGTCCTGCACCTCCATCAGTAAAATAATGTAATTTTTTGATATGAAGGTGGGATTTTCTAATAATAGGTATGAGTGTATTTAAAAATGTGTAAACCATTGTAGTGTTATGTTTTGTATTTGGAGATAAAAAACAATAACTTCAATGTTTTGTTTCATTACTTTCTGGTTCCTTATAATATAACACAAAGGGATGCACTGTGCATTGGGTATTTTCCTATTTTCCCAATGAAAACCTTGGGCTGCAGCCGCTGCATCCTGTACTACAAATGAGAAGTTTTCTGAAAAGTCACCAAGAACTACAGCTGTATGGCTATTTAAATTATTATTCAAGTTTTTTAGAAATGCATTCTGATTCTTTGCTATAAAGTGATGATGTGTCAATTTGACAATTTTTGTGCTTAATGAATTTATAAAATCATCTACAGATTCTGTTTTTTCAACCATATTGCATCGATCTGTAGTAACCCATTGTTTATATTTTATTTCACATTCAGGATCATTAACACTTTGAAAAGTGAGCAAAAAATTCTTAATACCTTGTTCTTTTGGACAGAGATTACATATTTGCATCATGCAATTCCTGTTGTTGACATCACACACTGCTTTCTCCATAAGAGTTGTGTATTCCAACCCTTTGACACCCAAAGCTGAGAATTGTATTTTGGCATTCTGGTGGTATGTACATACACACACACAGAATGGGTACCAGCAGCTCCAGCTAAAACACAATTCTGGGGTGAAGGGCTGGCAAAACTAGAGAAGCCAATTTGGGGATGATCTGGATTATTTTTATAGATACTAAAAGCTTCTTTCAGATTCATTAACACCAGTCTTTTCTGCACAGATTCTTTATACCCACTTTCATTTCTGATACTCAGGCAGTCTTTTGTACCTGGGCACAAATGACTAATTTAATCTCATTCAAAAAATTTCTGAACAGAATCTTTAGTACCTTTAGTTATTACTTTTCCTTTTGACATGGGTTCAATTTCAGGAATAATTCCAAGTCTTTGTTTTATATTCTGCTTTTCTTAACTAAATATTCAGTTGTCTGAAATATAGGGTGATCCAGAGAAATGGGACCCAAAAGAAACCCCTGTAACTCTTAAAGTATAAGTCCTTTTATAAAATCATACGCATCATTCGAAAGAGGATAGTTACAAGTTTGTACAGGATTGTATAGGTTTTGAAAATACAAGACAAGATAAGATACAAAACAAAATAAAAGTGTTAGTTAAAACTAACCCTTCAAGATGACTGCATGGACTGTGGAACAGCTGCGTTTCATAACTGAGCAATATTATGAGCATGGAAGAAGTGTAGTTTCAGCTCAAAGATCTTTCAAGACAAATTTTCAGATGTCAAAATCACCTTCTAAGAGCTGAAACTACACTTCTTCCATGCTCATAATATTGCTCAGTTATGAAACGCAGCTGTTCCACAGTCCATGCAGTCATCTTGAAGGGTTAGTTTTAACTAACACTTTTATTTTGTTTTGTATCTTATCTTGTCTTGTATTGTCAAAACCTATACAATCCTGTACAAACTTGTAACTATCCTCTTTCGAATGATGCGTATGATTTTAAAAAAGGACTTATACTTTAAGAGTTACAAGGGTTTCTTTTGGGTCCCATTTCTCTGGATCACCCTTTAGATTTATAGTTTTTGATATGGTAAATGGAGATTAGTGATGTAGGTCACATCCGCATCTGCGGAACATCCGCACATTTTCTCGCATCCGCATCTGCGTCCGCATCCGCACTTTGGACTGCGGATGTTGTGCGGATGTGGACCGTTGAGATAAAACGTCATTAATAAGCAGAAATTATCAAATTCTACTATATTAATAGAACTAGTTCATTGTGCGCAAAAGTGATGCAAGCGACAAGACGAGAGGCTGTTCTTGTATGAAGTTACTCTCTTGCAACCTACTTAGATCCACGTTACAAAGCTAAGTTATTTTCACCTAGTACATTAGAACGAGTTAAATCATCACTTGGCAAAGCAGTTGAAGAGCTTCAATCTCTTGAATCTGTCGCTTCGCCACCCACCAAAAGAATAAAAGTTTCAGTGACAGAACCAACACCTTCAACAAGCAAATCTATCACAGAATCTGTCTCTCAGTTTCTTGAGTCAAGCAGCAATGATGAGACCTACGCGATGTCAAAAGATGTAGTAAAAATGATCGAGAGCTATCACCAAGAAAAACGCCTGGCTGCATGTGACAATCCTATTAGTTGGTGGAAAAATACGCAAAATATCTATCCATACTTGAGTAAACTTGCAAGGAAACATTTAGCCTGTCCTCCAACAAACGTACCAAGCGAGAGATTATTTAGCAGTGCTGGATTAATATATGATGAAAAGAGAAACAGACTGGCAGCAGAAAAGGCAGAAAAATTAATGTTCCTTAAGCATAACCTTCCTATAATTAAGTTTGAACATTAAACGATGAACATCTTAGTTTACTTTATTTTAATTACTCATTTATAAATATGCCTAATAAAACTTTAAACTTAATATAAATAGTTATCAAGCTAATTAAAGATCTCTTTCTATAAGGGTGGAGGTTGGGGGGAGAGGTCGGTGGGGTCCATTTGAGTTGGGTTCACGTCCCGCATCCTGGTAACACAATTATGGTTTCTAATTGTGGCTGAAACTCAACAAAATATAACGAATTTATTTGCAGATGAATTCACTAATTGATTTCTATATTAGTTAGATGCTTGATATTATTTTATATGTTCAGAGAAAAGTACAGCAATTATTGTACAATTAATCAATTATATTACATTATAGCTACAGCTCTCTCTATATAATAACTTATTATATACGTTAAACACAACAAATCTCGAATATATCCTAAAAAATAACGAAAATGTAGACATCCGCATCCGCATATGTTGAAATCAAACATCCTCATCCGCATCCGCGGATGTGAAAAAAATGACATCCGCTACATCACTAATGGAGATAATGTCAATATTTTGAGTTTCCTCTCATAACTGTCAGTAGAATGGAAAGCTTCAACCAGTTCATTCATGAGATGAATCATTGACCTGAAACAAATTCAAGAATGTATAATAGCTATAAACAAAACATTACTATAAACAAAACATTACATGTGCATATTAAATTTTTTGGATTATAATATTGATTTAAAGTGTAACAAAATGAGCATTCTTTGAGATAGAGTCAAATTAAACCAAAAATTATTTTGTGACCAAATGAATTCCAAATTATTTAATGGGCCCATTGATCTCCAATCTTTAGGGAGTTGTGCTTCTAGTTTCTACTATCAAAGGTGAATACCTACATTTTGTTTTTATGCTTCAGTTTTAGTTTAGGTATATTCCTACTTAAGAATAGCGTATCATTTTAAAATTCATACCTTTGAGTTTCATGATCCAACTTTGTAACTTTTGATAGGCTTAGGATCTCAATTTCTAAACTTGTTTCTAGCTTTCATTTTAAAGAATGACATGCTTTTTCTATTGTTTGAAGAGCTTGTTTCTTTTCTTGAGGAACCCAAACCATCTGAAATTTTTTAATAAATATATATTTGACTCCATTTGATATACAGGTATGCCTCGATTTACGCCGGGGTTAGGTTCCAGCAGATTGCCATCAAAAAGTGAAGCAGGGTAAATTGAAGCTAAAAAATAATGGGCTTCTACCTAAATAAATAGGATAGGTTCCAGGATTCTCCAAAAGTGACCCCATATTTATCATAAAATGAAAATTATTAATGGGTTATATGCTTAAAACTAGTAAGAGAATGCTTAATATTAATAAAATGATTGAATTAAAGATAAATTACTACTTACTTTGGTAATTAAAGCAATTAAAAGCAAAATTATTTGATCTTGTTTGACAGTGGCGAGATAAAGATGATTTATTGAGAGGAAGAAGATCCCGGAGAGAGATCCTCTTTTTTTTTGCTGAGGAACTGCAGAATTGAGCAGTTCATCATCATCATCATCATCTTCCACATCATCTAGACCTACTTCATTCGCTATCTTAGTGACATCTTTTGTCACAGTTTCAACACTGTCAAATCCACCAAAATCAGCAATGCAATTAGGCCACAGCTTACGCCAGACACCATTTAGACATGATTTCGAAACTTCATTCCAAGCTGCGGCTATGTTGGAAATGCCTTTTAAAATGTCATATGACTTCCAGTACAGTTACATCATCATATTTTGCATAGTTTACGGCTTTTTACCATTTTTAATTTTACATTTAAGCTTTTACTTTAAGCAGCGTAAAACGAGGTTTACCTCTATATGGACAATAATAAATAATATGTCAACATATTAATTTCATAAATTTAATAACTTTAATATGTCAATATATTAATTTCATTAAGTTTTTCAGCAACTGCTGAAAAACTGTCTTGAAAGTAAATGCTTTATAAATAAATAATATAAATAAAAAAATTATAAATATAAAGTACCTATCATTAAATACTTATGCTTCTTCACTGGAGTCACAGCAAGACTTTCTAGAACTTCAGAAACCTCTTCTTTGGCATTACTTGATATACTTGGATCATATTCATCACTTTCTGAAATAGCATTCTCAGAAGACTGATTGTGATCAGACTCTTCCCTTTGTGATGTTGATAGCAACTCTGGTCTCTGGGTCAATAATTTTCTACAGTTGCTACATAGTACAGTATTCCTTTGTAGTTTCCATTTACATCAATCATAAAGTGAGTGGCTGATGGTTCTTATATCCTTGTGTATCTTTTTCTTATGTTTTTGTAAAGGATCATCATAGTATCTAACCATTTTTCATTACTAAAAATACACAATTGTAAATCTCAAAAATAAGATATGATTTGACTCAAAATATGCATATCTATAATAAAAATAAGCATAATTAACAAACATTTGAGAGAGAGACTGCATGAATATGAGTTATATATAGTATGTAAATAAATCATTTGTAGTTCTCTACTTTAGTCTGTGTAAAAATGTCAAAATTTCAATGTACAATGTACAAATGTACAATGTACAAATGTACAATGTACAAATGTACAATGTACAAATGTACAATGTACAAATGTACAATGTACAAATGTACAATGTACAAATGTACAATGTACAAATGTACAATGTACAAATGTACAATGTACAAATGTACAATGTACAAATGTCAATGTATATATTTTTTCAATAATTTTTTTAAATATCTTGCAACTTGATACAAACAATAAAAAACATGGATATCTTTTAACAATTAATGGAAGTTTAATAAATGAAAATTTTTGGGGGAGATTTCACTATCTAGGAGGAGTGGGGGTCAAAAATAAAAATGGGATAAAAATTTTCATTATTGTTCTACACATTTGAATGTGGTATCATTTAATAGATCTCTTCATGCTGATTCTAAAAATGTATAGTTTTATAGGTCTACAACAAGATGTTTGGGAGTTATTGCTCATTAAAATTAGGTGGTAAAGTGGGGCCCCCAAGATTCTGGGGGCCCATCTCTCAAAAACTATGGGTTATAGAACTTTTTTGTTTCAACCAGTGAAATCAGCACCCGGAAGAACCCCATATGTCAATTTTCATTAAAATCCAGGTCGGAGTGGTGACAAATTTTTTAATTTTTGGGTGATTTGTCCTGGAATGCCCCAATTGCATTTATTATCTCTCTTAAGTTTCTTACTTTCTTGTCTCTTATTTTTATAGATTTCAAGGTCCATTTCACTTTGAGTTCTCTTAAATTTGCTGAAAGCCTCTCTCTTATCCCTTTCTTAATAGACAGATTTATCCAGGGTTCTCCGTTATTTCTGATTCTTATTTTAATTTGAGGAATATATTTACTTTGAACATTTTTATTTATTTTTTAATTTTTCCCATACATAGTGTGTAGATTTACTTTGGTTCAATATATCTTTTGGTTGAAGCTCAAAAATCTCCACCCAATTTATACAGTTTAACTCATTAACTAGTTCAGTCATATTTCCATTTTTAAAGTCAGGAATTTCAGCTGTATTTTTAGTATACTTTGAGTCAAATTTCACCTTGAATCTTATTATAAAATGATCACTTGAACAGTGTGTTTCAAAGACTGATATGTCATATATAGAATCAGCAATATTTGTTAATAATGAATCTAAAATTGTATTCTCTCTGGTTGGTTTTTTAATTAACTGATTTAGACCATTTTCTATAATACAATCAAAGAAGTTCTCAATACTTTCAGGTGCTTGTAATGTTACCCAATTTATATATCTATAGTTAAAATCTCCAATGATAGTTACATCATTTGAACCTACCTTATTTATTTCCTTAATTTTATTTTCTACATATTGATTCTCCTCTCTCATTTTGGGGATTCCTCTAATTGAACATCCTTCTGGTAGCCTATATATATACACCACCTATTTTAATTTTTTTACCATTTTTATTTCTGATTTCTATCCATACTGACTCAACTATTTCACTTTCTTTTATTGAATTTATCTCTATTGAAGACAAATTTGACTTTGCATAAATAAATACTCCACCTTCAAAATGTTTACGCTCATAATAAAAAGTTCATAGCCATTTAATTCATAGGTAATATTATCTCACTCAATTGATTATTTGGTACACTGCTAAATTTTGTGTTATGTGTAACTAAATTATAATAAATCTCTCACGAATTATACATTGAAAACAATATATTTATTTCAGCCCAAGGCAATCCTCCCACCCAAAAAAAAAAAAAAAAAAAAAAAAAATGATCACCTGAATTTTTTAAAAATAATTATATGGTCATAATCTACATAACAACAACACTTTTTTTTCAAGAGTACTGTTTTTCATACTGTACATTATGTTATGGGGTTAGGTTAGGTTCAAGTTTTTTTTACTAATTATTAAAAGATTGCAGTAGCTAGGTAATAGGATAATCTGAAGATGTCATCATCCGAATTTCAAAAAAATAACTAGGTCTACGTGGTTGTAATCTACGTAACAATATAACACTTTTCAAGAGACAAGAGTACTGTTTTTGTGTAAATATGTTATAAGCAAGTTATTGCAGGTGATGACATTTCCTTAAGATTTACCAAAATTACTGGCACTCAATACATAGGGCAAGAATTTCCACTGAAGTCCTCACATGAGAAATTTAGTACCACCCTAAGGAGAGTTGGTCCAACTGAACCCAACCCAGTTATCCTGTGGGTTTTTTCAGAAAAAAACAACCTAAAAAAAAAACCATGCAACTAGGTTTTCTCAGGGTTTTCAAAATAAATCAATGAGTCACTAATAAAATAATGTAATAGATTAATTTCTGCACAGTACTCATTACTGAAATATAAAATATAGATCAATAAATGATTCAACATTCATCCAACTCGACTGAGATATTACAAACAGTAATTACTTGAGCACTTTATTTTCAAGCAAAATATATACAGTGATCCCCTAACCTGCATGAGGGTTCCATTCTTGAAAAAGCTCATGCAGCACAAAATTGTGCAAGTTGGAACTATCTCCCCATAATATAAATGGGGTTAGGGGGATAAAAGTTTGAAAAATCATATATAAAGTAATTTTTACCTGAATAAAAGCACAACCCTCAACTTCAGCCTCCCCAGAGGCTGTGTGGGAGTCAGTGACATCTCCCTCCACCTACAAGAGTCCTCTTAGCCTTGAAGGGGACATGTGATGATGACCAGGCTTGTTCTTAATGATGTGGTGAGTGTTGTTTAATTGTTTTCTATTGATTTTATGAGTGTAGGAATTTTTTTTTTTGCGATACATCTGTGTTTGGGATTGGCTGGGAACATATCCCATTGAACCTCATGTTATAATGAACTTTATTTACGATATTTCAATTTGCAATAGGGTTTTCAGAAATGCAACCCCATTGTAAATCGAGGTTTACCTGTATTTGATGATTTTACAGCTATTTACATTTTTAAAACTAACATACATTTCCTTGACAATTTAAATTTGGCATGCTCATTACTGTAGCATGGAACATCTCATATAAACTAGCTGGTCATACAAGGGATGTGCTACCAGGCATGTTGCTGCCAGCTACAAATGCTATAGTATCATACATACTGCACTCATACAGTAAGTTTACTGTATTTCAAAATATCAATACTTAAAGTTTCCATAGCAGCATTATGTTAATTACAATAATACTTTATTAAATATGTAATATATTTTATGTTAATATTAGAAGTTATAATTAACAATTTACTTGGGAACTTGTATGTGTGGCAGTGGTGTAACATATGTCACATGTGAGCATGTATAGTATTGTAAGTGCATATGCATTAAGAGCCTTTGTTCGGAACTTACAATTGTTTGTGAAAATGTTAAGTCATTTTTTAGTATTTACCACAACTTTAAAAAATTTGTGCTGATCTATCTTTGAATCTTAGCTCGTGCAGATCAAAAAAAGGGTAGTGAAATGTCCTCATCCTCTCTCTGAATTTGTGCACCTCAAGACCTCATGCAGGTCAGGGGGATCACTGTACCTAACTGCCCAATGAAAATAAACTCATGGTAAATAGTTATTTTTGTAATAAGCTCAGTTATTTAGCTCTAATTTTACGCTATTTTGGCCATTGGAAATATGAAAAAGCCTGAAAAAGACCAAAAAACCCAGATGGGTTGGGTTTTTCAATAAAAATACCATTCCAAGCATTAACAACTCTCACACTAAAGGAATTTGTCCTACCTAATTAAGGTTCTCCAATAACCACACTTCTTTAACTTATAGTTATTTGATCTAGTATTACTATCACTAAATTCAAAAAATAAATCCATGCCTGCTAATATTTTCCTCTTTGTGCAAAATCTTATACACTTCAATCAAATCCCTTCTTAATCTTCTCTTCTCCAGCATTGTCAAGTCCAACCTCCTACAGCAATCCTCATAATCAAGATCCTTTAATTCTATGGCCAGCTTTGTCAGTCTTCTCTGTACTTTCTCTAATTCCTCTATATCTTTCCTGTAGTATGAACTATGGAGACCAGCTTTGTACAGCATATTCAAGAAGGGGTCTCCTCACCAATGAGCAGTATAATGCCCTGCATATACAACTATCTATGCAAGTGAAATTTCTTTTAATCAGTCCCACAACCCATTAGCCTTCCTCACCACTCCACCAATATGCTTAGCAGGCTTGAGATCTTCAGATGTACAAGGATTTTTTCCTTAATACTCTCTCACTTAACATGTCAGGCAAGACTTAATATTCGGCCATATAAGTCAATATTTTAAGCTTAAAATTATGCCCCTAAGTAAGGAGTTGACTTATAGGCCCAGTCTAAAAAATTAACCTTCCCCTTTCCATTTTAGCTTATATTTAAAGGCAGGTCTACCTATCATAGGTCTTCAGTCCTACATTAGCTCACTTTTGGTCAACATCTGAAAATTTTGGAGCCATATGATGAAGCACTCGCAAATGTATCTCAGGATGTATTAATGAACTTATGTCAGATGATTATGAAGATTTGATAACTAATTTTTACAAGGTTTTTACAATATTTTACTTTTTTATGTTGGCAAGTTGGTGGTTGACTTAAATTCCCATAACTTTAATAAAGTTATGGGAATATATTCTTTGTCAAGCTGATAAATCTTTGAAGTATTTTTTTCCTAAATATTCTTTGCTAAATATAGGGTGCGTCTTACCACTTGTAGTGTCTTATGAGGCATAGAATATGGTATGACAGGTAGACCTGTCTTTAAATACCATACAAGCTAAAATGGAGAGTGGAAGGTTAATTTTTTAGACTGGGCCTATAAGTTGACTCCCTACTTTAGGGGCATAATTTTAAGCTTAAAATACTGACTTATATGCCCCAATATACGGTACTTCATTTAAAGTATTTAATTTAACAAATTATCAAGCTGTTATGGACTCTGAACTGCATCTGGATCCTTTAAATTCACCCCCAGAGTCCAAATCCTATAGAAAATGGGAGAAGTGACACAATTACCCCATATAATAGCTCTTAATCTTAAAAGTGGCGCCACCAAATCTGAAATTAACAGGTTTGCTTTACAAGAGACGCATCAGTTGGTAAATTTCTGCCACACTTCTCACCTTGGCACTTTGAAGACACAACCTGGATCACAACAAAAATGACTATGTTTAACTTAACCTAATCAAGCGAACTTACCGAAAACTAATATCCTCGGGTCTCTGACTCTCTGAGAATTCACTGAATTCTACTTAGTATATAATATTTGACTTATTATCGTAAAACTCTGGTCAAAAAAATCGGATTTTTCACGAAGGAGCATGAACGAAAGTTCCCCGCCTATACCCTTCTTCCAGCGTATTGAAGACAGAACACTAAGCCTGAGTGCGCTCATAGGGGTACTGTTACTTTTACTCAACCGCTTTCTTTTCTTTTTTTAGGGGGTGGGGGTCGGAAGGACTGTTTCTTAACATTTCTACGCTATTTCTTTCTTGAGTCTTATTCATATTGGGGGAGAAAAAAAAGTTTCTTTTCAATTTCTGAAATTAGGCTGTATTTGTATACCAAGCGAATTAAGGAAAAAGGAAACCTGTCGTTTCTAATAAAATCCTTAATACTTGTATAATCCTTACCTTCACTAAAATTCTTTAATTTGCAGTTCTAAATTTCAGTGAAGATCGTAATAGGTATCTCTTCCTGCCTTCATTTCCTATTACACCGAAAACGACTACACCCTTTTCATGAAAACTGTGTATTGTCCAAATGTTCCCTTGTGCAAAGTGATTTAAAAATCTTTGTATCTGTTACTGCTACTAATTTCGATACCTGCGTTAACATGTGTAAAGGAATTGCATAACGCTTCAGTTTGGAGTTTTCCGATTCTCTGATATATGTATATGAGCAATGTCTAGGGCAATATATCGAAATACCTGCGATTAAGTAAAATTAATAAAGTTAGTTTTGCTTTAACTTAACTTTCAAATGTTTAGGGCAAAGATATATATATAAAGGAGTACGTAACTTATGTGCCAGGCATTATTTATAAAAATTTATGTCGTTTTACAATTGCTTTTAAAACACTAACTGGCAATAAAAATTGCCAGTTTGTTCCAAGATACTACTGTAGTGGATATACACACTGAATGTATAACTAATAAAAGAGAGTCGATGGAAAAAATTGAATCTGAGACGCTGGTATGAAATTGGTAACCATGTTGGCATTCATGACGTCACACTTGTTTCTCGTACTAAGAAGCGGCCATCCGTTGTTGGTAACATGGTAACATGTTAAAAATTTTATAGTGGGCACACAAGGGGCCCTTCGGCCCATCTGGGTGGCTCCACTGTTCATGTATTATTATTATTATTATTATTATCATTATTATTGACATCTTTAATTGACTGTTATTTCATTTAATTAAAGAAATTTTCATTCTCACTCTGCAGTGAACACAGAAAACTCTGCTAGATAATAGACAAACAAACAAACAAGCACTTTATTTCAGACTCATCAGGTACAAAACATTATATAAGTGGTCCATAGAAGACTAAGAGATAGTTGTCTGGAGCACTGACTAAGTAGGCCAGTGAATTATTATGTATAATGAACATACAGTTGCCTACGCCAATGCTTCCAGATTTCAGATTTATAAAATATATCGGAAACCAGGCCCTAACCATGGTTTCTATTATCTTATTGACTGACTCACCAAGCCTAGTGATAAATCTAAATACAAAATTGCGAATGACACTGGCACAGTTAGGCACCTTATTGACTACAAACAGCATACTGACACTAGAAGGAGCACCATTTACAAATCTTAGAGTCCTTAATAAACTCCTAAAAATATTATTATATGCAACATATAATTTCATCAAATTAAACATCCTGTAGTTCCACTACAAATGAGCTGTATTCATTGGAGTACAAAAAGTTTTGAACAAAATCAACTTAACGTCTAATGTACGCCTATGAAATTTTCTAACCAAAGTACTTCCCTGAGCATATAATTGTCTACATTGCCTCAGAATATCACAGTCATCTGAAAGACTATCAGTTAGTATGTGGGCAAGATACTTAGTCTCGGTTACTTCTGACAGCACCATACCATTCAATTGAAATTCAGAAAATTTTATATACTTGTAGGCCTTGGTCCTCATAATCATAACATGACTTTTAGCAGGATTATATTTTGTCATTATCCTTCCCATACCTTTCACACACCTTCAAAAGTGTGTTGAGCCCTTTAACAGACGGAGAAATAAGAACTAGATCATCTGCATACATCAGATGATTAATAATCATTGTACCAATATAGCGGCCTATTTTACAGGTGTTCAGCACAACAGATAGATTATCCATATACACACTGAATAAGTACGGGGATAATATCTCTCCCTGCCTGACACCATTGGTCACAGAGAATGGCTCTGAATTAACCCCACTCCATCTTACAATCATTGTCTGGTGATTATACTAGAATATTAATATACGGGCAAATAACCAGGTACATTATGATTTACAAGTTTTATGAATAATTTGTCATGATTAACACGATCAAATGCCTCAGAGGCATCCAGGAAACACAAAAATGCATTAGCATCTAGAGTTTGTTATTTACAGACCATTTCCTTCAAGGCATACAAACAAATATCAGTACTGTGTTTTTTTTAAAACCAAACTGGTTATCACTAGTATACAGGTAACATTCAAGTCTATTAATGAGTATATATATTCAAACACCTTAGACATAATAGTGGCCAAGGCTATTGGCCTATATTTATCTTTACTGTTGATTTTACTCTTTATCTTTTAGAACTGGCACCAAAACAACGGATAACATTGTATATGGCAAAACACCATGTATCAGTGTAATATTATTTTGCAGGTTTATGATGACTTTATTAGAATGTTATACCTAAATAAAATCATTTGTGTTTATATTCAATTCGATTAAACTGATGAATCTGATGATGTCTGAATTAAACTGATGAGATGTAAGATACTTTATTATATGAAGGTAATGATATTTTCTTTGATGTAATTAATCCTAATCTGTAGTATAAATAATTCATATAAATGCCCTGTTTACTATATCTATATTATTATTAGAACTTGCGTCATTGAGTATATATATATATATATATATATATATAAGACAGGTGGGCACGCGCAACGATTTTTGTAGCGCCGCAGCCGCAACCGCAACTCTGCTGAAATAGTTGCGCCGCACGCGCAAGCGCAACCCTTTTCAAAAAGTTGCGCCGCAAGCGCAACCGCAACGCGCAACTTTTTAAAAATAAATAAAATAATATTAAAATAAAAAGCCTTTTTACAAGGTAAACAAAATATATCTGATATAGAAAAAGATAATATCAATATTTTATTACAATATATAATAAATGCAAAAAAATCACTACATAAGAGCCAGGTTCCCCTTCATGAACACCAGCATCTCAAAGTGTGGATCAGAGAGTCCAGCCCGTTTTGGCTTCAGAACATCCTTCCCCAAAGAGAACAGACGTTCTACAGCCGCACTTGAGGGAATGGGTGTGTTATACTGCACAAAGAGGTCTGTCAGTTCCTTGCAAGTGAACACGTTCCTCGCGATATTTTTCTCCGGCCTCTGGTCCAGGAAACTGTTCACCAGCATTGTGCTCTCCTTCTTCTGTTTGCTGATTACTCCTGTGTCGTACAGCTGCTCGAGGAAGTCCCCTTTGTCTGCCGCTTCCGCATCACTGCTGCTGCTGCTGAACTCTTCATCCTTCCTGGCCCTGTCCACCAACGACACAACTTTGCTGGTGACCGTCCTCCTCAACTCCTCCGGGTCTCTTCCTGGCACCAGCTCTGGCCATCTTGACAGCTTAAACTGCGGGTTGAAGGCAGTAGCTAAGAGGCAGTCCATGTCTGTAAAGACATGGCCAAACCTGCCCATCAACCCCTCAGTCAAGGCCTCTGTCAGAGGGAGGCAGACGGCCAACTCTTCGTTGTGACTGAATGTAAACAATTGAAGTGCATTGTTGCCAGATAAAAATATTTAAGTTACATTCGCTTGGGTTATTTTTACAGAGAAGTAATATTAAATGTTGCGCGTTGCGCGCTAATCTTGAAACTGCATATATAAGTTGCGCCGCAACAATTCCGCAACTCTCTGTAAAAATGTGCGGCGCAACCAAAAATGTTGCGCCGCAACTTTTTGCGGCGCAACTGCCCACCTTTGTGTATATATATATATATATATATATATATATATATTTATATATTTCAACTGCAAAGAACACGCAGTATAATTAACGTAAAGAACGACGCTTGTATAGGAGAACATTCCGCGCAAGATGAGGAGAGAAACGAACAAATGAAAAAATGAGGTAACCACCCGGGAATCGAACCCGGGATCTTCCGATTGCCGGTCAGATATGATAACCACTACACCATGGTCCTCACTCGATCAGAAGTCGTAATTCTCCTACATACGCGCAGAAACCAATGCCCCAAGGGGGGCACCTCCCGCATGCCGCACCTATATATACATTTCAACTGCAAAGAACACGCAGTATAATGAACGTAAAGAACGACGCTTGTATAGGAGAACATTCCGCGCAAGATGAGGAGGGAGAACGAACAAATGAAAAAATGAGGTAACCACCCGGGAATCGAACCCGGGATCTTCCGATTGCCGGTCAGATATGATAACCACTACACCATGGTCCTCACTCGACCGGCAATCGGAAGATCCCGGGTTCGATTCCCGGGTGGTTACCTCATTTTTTCATTTGTTCGTTCTCCCTCCTCATCTTGCGCTGAATGTTCTCCTATACAAGCGTCGTTCTTTACGGTGATATATATATATATATATATATATATATTATATATATACAAAGCTGGGCACAAACCGTTAATCCGTTAATCGTTAATTAACGAAGTTAACTTTTTCGTTAACGATTTAACTTTTAAGTTAACTTTGAAAATCATTATCGGACTAATTAACTTCCGTTACATTTAACTTCCGTTAACTCAAGTCCGTTAACCCAAAAAATCAAAATAAACGCTTAAAAGTTTCTATTATTTTCAGTGCTGAGCAGGTGCGCAGGCATCGACAAAAGGTTTGGGCCCCTCCTGGAGGATGACGAATGCCAGCTGGCTGCTGCCTTCCATCCCAGGTTTCGCCTCATCTGGTTGGACAAGTATGACAACACCAAGGTCGCCAGGGTGAGGAAAAGCATGGAGGATACAGTCGAGGAGGCCATGAAGCAGCAGTCCAACGAAGTGGGCAGCAACAGTGGAGGCAGCAACAACGAGGAGGAGGAGGAGGATGACTTCTTCAGTGCTGTCATCCAGACAAAAGAGAGCAGCAGAAGCCCAGGTCACTCAAGGCAAGGCCCAGAACTTGGTCAAGACCTGGCTGGAGACCAACTCCAATGACTTGCTGACAGATGCTGCCTTCTTGGGTGAGCAAGTGTTGGTGGACTTGTTCATCAAGTTCAACACAGCCATCCCCTCCAGTGCTGCAGTGGAGCGTTTGTTCTCTATGGCAAGGACATCCTGAGGGCCAAGAGATCATCCCTGTCTGATGAAAACTTTGATATGCTAATTTTCATGAAGGGCAACATGCATCTCATGGACAAAATGGAGAACGAGAAGAAGAGGGAAAATTAAATTATATATTATTGTGTTTTTCATTTTTTTTATAATAAAAGTTAACGTTAACGGTTTATCGGTAACTTCCGTTACATGTTTAACGAATTAACGGATTAACGGTTAACGAAGTTAACTTTTTGGTTAACGGATTAGCTGTTAACGAAGTTAACTTTTTGGTTAACGGTGCCCACCACTGTATATATATATATATATATGTGTGTGTGTGTGTGTGTGTGTATATATTTTGTGTACCATAACTATATTATTGTTATTTATATTAACAGGAATGTTGTTCAATTAAGTTGATTAAAGCCTACGAAAAGGAGAGCGTTTCATTTCAATTTAATCAACTTATTTTCAAGATCAGAGGATATGGACAAGTTTCTGAAGCCGGAAAGATTTGATGCCGAGCCCTCATCCTCAAGTTCGTCTCGTCTCTGGAGTCACTGGTTCAAGACATTTCAGAACTTTCTGGCCGCGTTATCTTCTGATCTTCAGACTCAAAAGCTAAGTTTGCTTGTAAACCATGTATCTCCTTTAGTCTATGAGTACATAGTTGATTGTACTACCTATGAAGATGCTATAAAGTTGCTCAATGAACTTTATATAAAACCGAAAAATGAAATGTTTGCTCGTCACCAGTGTTGGGCACTAAAGCGATAATCCGATAACAGTTAATTAACGAAGTTAACTTTTTTTAACGGACTATTAACGGAAGTTAATTTCCATTTATCGTTATTGGACCAGTTAACTTCCGATAACTCGATATTTAGTCTGTTAAAGTCCGTTAACACGTTAACTGCGAGGAGTCATTCACGGAAGATCACCGCTCCGCGAAAGAATTCAAACCGCCATAACTTCAGTCTGCCAATTCCGTCCTCTGCCGCAGTGGAACGGCTCTTCTCTCTCGGCAAGGACATCCTGAGGCCCAAGAGGTCAAGACTGGCAGTTGGGCCTAACTTTGAGAAGTTGGTCTTTCTGAAGGGCAACCAGCACATTGTGTCATCGTCTTTAATAAATGTGCCTAAAATTTAATTTTACCTTTCAGTTCCCGCCATAATAATTCTCTGGTAAATTAAAATTTAGTTAATGGTTAGTGGTTACAAGGGTTTCAAAACATGTAATCAGTACATTTTTTATTAAAAATAAAAAAAAAGTTATTAAGCAAAAAAGTTGCAAAACTTGATAAAAATACAGTTAAATACCTATTTATTGTTGGATTTTGCATAAATAAACATTTTCTATGGGTTTTAAAGCTTTTTTCCTTGATTTTTTTAAATGTTAGTAAAGAAATAGTTATCGTTAACGGATTATCGTTAACTTCGTTAACTTCCGTTAACTTTGTAG
Source organism: Bathynomus jamesi (assembly GCA_023014485.1). Classification (NCBI taxonomy): domain Eukaryota; kingdom Metazoa; phylum Arthropoda; class Malacostraca; order Isopoda; family Cirolanidae; genus Bathynomus; species Bathynomus jamesi. The sequence goes on from JAJOZX010001344.1 coordinate 223,196, forward strand.
TAAAATTATCGGATTATCGTTATCGGAGTTAAAAATTGGGGTTAACGGATTATCGTTATCGAAGTTAACTTTTTGGTTAACGGTGCCACCACTGCTCGTCACCTATTAGCCACCCGTCGTCAGGAGATGGGAGAGAGTTTGGACCATTACATGAATGCATTAAAGCATCTGAGTAAAGACTGTAACTTTCAATCGGTCTCTGCAGATCAATACAGAGATGAATATATAAGAGATACTTTTATAAATGGTTTGAATACTCCTTTTATTAGGCAACGATTGCTTGAAAACAAATCTCTCAGTTTACAGATCGCTTTTGATCAAGCTCGCAGCCTTCAGTTGGCTCGGATTCAGTCTGATACTTATATACGTTCTAATGCTCCTCTAAATTCAGTTAGTTGTGAAACTGAAACAATTACAATAGAAAAACATGAGGCTAAACAAGGTGCTAATGAAACTCTTTGCAAGGAGTCTTCTACTGCTGCAGCAAGGTCTTGTAGATGTTTCTTTTGTGAGAGTAATGTGCATCCGCGAGCTAAATGTCATGCAAGAGATAGTTTATGTCATAAATGTGGTAGTAAAGGCCATTTTGCCAGAGTTTGTCGCTCTAATTCAAAAGCTCCTACTTCTGTTAATACTTTAGCTTCTCTATCAGGCTCTATTTCTCATTCTTTGAAAGAGGCAATTCTTACTATTTTAGCTAATGGTTTGTCTTTGAAGGCGCTAGTGGATACAGGTAGTACCGAAAATTTTATTGATATAAATATTGTAAAAGAAAACAAATGGAAGGTATATCCTTGTAAAAGTCAAGTGTCAATGGCTAATACTTCTCATGTAACTAAAGTTGATGGGTTTTGTTGTGTAGATTTGACATTCAAGGATCGTACCTATAAAAATGTTATCACTTCTGCCAAATCTATGTACTAATGTTATTCTTGGCCATGATTTTTTGTCTAGACATGAATCAGTTGAGATACCTTTTGGGGGAAGAGAACCTTCCTTAACTGTGTGTAACCTTGCAGCAGCTGAGGTGGAACCTCCGTCTTTATTTAATAATTTAAGTCCTGAAGGCAAACCCATTGCTATTAAGTCACGCCAATATTGTCAGGCAGATATGAATTTTATTTCGTCCGAAGTAAATCGCCTTCTTAAGGAAGGCATTATTGAACCCAGTCGAAGTCCTTGGCGGGCACAAGTTTTAGTGGTAGCCAATGAATCTCATAAAAAACGCCTAGTTATCGATTATTCTCAAACAGTAAATAGATACACGCAGTTGGACGCTTATCCTCTGCCTAATATAAATGAAATGGTGGGCGAAATTGTACAGTATAATATCTTTAGTACAATAGATCTTAAGAGCGCCTATCATTTGATCCCTATCAAGGAGGAGGATAAGCCATACACTGCTTTCGAAGCCTGTGGCCAGCTGTTTCATATCAATAGAATCCCGTTTGGTGTAACAAACGGCATAGCCTGTTTTCAGAGAGTAATCGATGACATAATTCGTAAAGAGGGTTTAAAGGATACTTTCATTTATGTGGACGATATCACTATATGTGGACACGATCAGGAGCATGATGATAATTTGACAAAAATTTTAAATGTTGTAAAAAAGTATAATCTTCATAGTAACGAAAATAAGAGTTCTACATCTAAGTCATCTATAGATTTACTAGGTTATAGAATAAGTAATGGTTCTTTAAAGCCTGATCCTGAGAAGTTAAAACCACTGCTCGAAATGCCTCCTCCTAATAATGCTAAAGACATGCGCCGAGTAATGGGTATGTTTGCCCACTATTCTAAATGGATCGGAAAATTTTCCGAGAAAGTACGACCTTTGGTTGAAAATAAAACATACCCTCCCCCTCTTAACGTAATTGATGCTTTCGAAAATCTTAAAAGTGATATTGCTAATTCTGTTGTTGCCATTGATGATAATATTCCTTTTGTAGTAGAAACTGATGCGTCTGATTACGCAATAGCTGCTCAACTTTGTCAAGCTGGACGTCCAGTCGCCTTTTTCGCCCGTACTCTGTCGCCCTCTGAAAGGAATCATTTCTCTATAGAAAAAGAAGCATACGCCATTGTTGAGTCTACCCGAAAATGGCGGCATTATCTGCTTGGTAAACACTTTAAACTAGTAACGGATCAAAGGTCAGTAGCGTTTATGTTTGACACTAAACATAAAGACATAAAGGAAAAGTTAAGAACGAGGAAATCATGAGATGGAGACTTGAATTATCAAGTTTCAGTTATGACACTGTTATGGAAAACTGATGAGTGGGTAGTTGGGAGGTAACGAAAATGGTTCACTGAGTAGGTAGGTAGTTAATCTAACAATTATTAAATTCCTTTTATGTCAATAACTGGGTGGATGAAACCAATTGGTTGCTCACCAGAGTTATTCTCCACACTAGTATTTATACTGTGTGAGAAGAGCGTGCTCGGTAATAGATACATTACCGCTCAACCAACCGAGGAAAAAACCAAGACAACGCTGGTGGAAAAAGCCCCGCGAAGAGGAGAACAAAGGAGAACGAAAACGAACAACGGGGCGAGAGGACGCAACGGGGAAGGGACGAGAACAGACAACGAAAAAGATCCCCACCAGCAAGTGCGCTCTCGACAATTACACAACCGGAGAACGGAGACTCCAAAAACTAAAAGTAAGTGACTAATTGAGTTTTTAAACCCAGCAATTTAATCACATTAAATTAAGCTGGGTCAGACAAGTTAGGCCTACATTGTGGCCTAAGACCCAGCATCAACTCATAGCTTAACAAAGGTGAAGGTAGATTGCCCTAACCTAAATTGGTGAGGAATCCTACTGTGGACCTCAATTTATCTGCCCGCTCTGGACCATTTCCGGAATCTCTAAGCTGACCCCTCTAGGCTAGACTTGATCTACTCTATAGTTAGACTGGAGATATAAGGGGTGGGTTAATTGTGGACCAATTCATACAGAGCATTTTTCGCATTGGTGGTCCGTGTGTGGGGAATTTACAAACCCTAACCTTACTTAACAAAAAAAAAATTGCAGAATTAGGCTAAATGGTCTAGCCTAAGCCTAAGCCTAACCTAATCAAGCCTAATTAGGTCTACAACCTAGGGCCTAACTAGGAAACATTTACATTTAAGGAGCCTCATTCTCATAAGCTTAGACCTGAGTGACACATAAGTACTTGGTGGGGATTAAACCAAATTTAAACTTGACTGTTTTGTCTGTGCTCTCTCTTCTCTGGTAATTTCTTCTTGTCCTCTATTGACCCGGAACCATTAACTCCAAATCATTTGATTCGGGGAGAACAAGTTAGTCTCCTGCCGGACTACAATATAGACTCTTCAGAAGACCCAAACTGGACTCAACGACATAATGAACTCCAGACTAAGTTACAACATTTAACTAGAGTTAAAGCTCATTTCATTAAACAGTGGAAAACTGAGTACTTGATGGGTCTAAGGGAGAGACATAAACAAATGACTAAGAAGGATTGGTCTGACACAATTAAGGTAGGGGACCTTGTTCTCATACATGACAGTACTCCAAGACAATACTGGCCTCTGGCTAGAGTTTCAGAACTCAGACCAGGGGCAGACGGGGTAACAAGAGTGGTCAAATTAAGGACTTCAACGGGTGACACAACAAGAGACATTTCTCTTTTGTACCCTTTAGAGTCTGGACCCAAAACAATGGACTTTGGAGAACCTTCTCCACTGACAGTAACAACTGGAGACACTGAACTTCCAGTAACTATTCCTTTGACAGTAGGAGTGGTAACGCATCCTACTACAACATTGACAGACACAAGACCTCAGCGACAAACAGCATTAAAGGCGCGACTATTTTTACAACAAAAAATAGATGCTGGGGAATTGTAATTTTATCTTCTAACTTTCATTTTTTCTTTTCTTATGGTAAAGACCATAGACAGTTTCATCCTATGGATGTATATTTTCTCTTCTAATTAAATGCTACACCTTCTCCATGAGAAGGTGAGGATAGGCACTGTTAATCAGATTAACAGGCATTTACAGTTAAATAGTTAGCTAGTCTACACTCAGACATAAAAATTGGTGACAATGACACCAAAATTTTTATCTCCCGGGGCCCCCAGTATATGGAAAACTGATGAGTGGGTAGTTGGGAGGTAACGAAAATGGTTCACTGAGTAGGTAGGTAGTTAATCTAACAATTATTAAATTCCTTTTATGTCAATAACTGGGTGGATGAAACCAATTGGTTGCTCACCAAAGTTATTCTCCACACTAGTATTTATACTGTGTGAGAAAAGCGTGCTCGGTAATAGATACATTACCGCTCAACCAACCGAGGAAAAAACCAAGACAACGCTGGTGGAAAAAGCCCCGCGAAGAGGAGAACAAAGGAGAACGAAAACGAACAACGGGGCGAGAGGACGCAACGGGGAAGGGACGAGAACAGACAACGAAAAAGATCCCCACCAGCAAGTGCGCTCTCGACAATTACACAACCGGAGAACGGAGACTCCAATAACTAAAAGTAAGTGACTAATTGAGTTTTTAAACCCAGCAATTTAATCACATTAAATTAAGCTGGGTCAGACAAGTTAGGCCTACATTGTGGCCTAAGACCCAGCATCAACTCATAGCTTAACAAAGGTGAAGGTAGATTGCCCTAACCTAAATTGGTGAGGAATCCTACTGTGGACCTCAATTTATCTGCCCGCTCTGGACCATTTCCGGAATCTCTAGGCTGACCCCTCTAGGCTAGACTTGATCTACTCTATAGTTAGACTGGAGATATAAGGGGTGGGTTAATTGTGGACCAATTCATACAGAGCATTTTTCGCACTGTATATCGACCCGGAAGAGAAAATATAGCTCCAGATACGCTTTCTCGCGCATTTATAGCATCTATTAATAAACAACATTTAGAAGAGTTACACATTGCCTTGTGCCATCCCTGAGTAACTAGAATGTGACACTTTGTTAGAAGCCGAAACCTCCCATATTCAATTGAAGATGTAAAAAACGTTATTTCAGAATGCACTGTATGCGCCCACTGTAAACCGAAGTATTTAAATAGTAATCAAGGTCAGTTAATAAAAGCTACACAACCTTTCGAAAGATTAAATATTGACTTTAAAAGTCCTTTGCCTTCCAATTCCCGTAATCGTTATCTGCTAACGATAGTAGACGAATTTTCGAGGTTTCATTTCGCGTTTTCATGTGCGGACACTTCTGCTGAAACTGTAGTTGATTGTCTTAATCAACTTTTTGCTATCTTTGGTGCACCCGCGTATGTGCACTCCGATAGAGGTTCCTCCTTTATGTCGTATACACTTACAGTTTTTGACCTCACGCGGAGTGGCCACTAGTAGAACGACCCCATATAATCCCCAGGGAAATGGTTTAGTTGAGAGATATAACGGAATTATATGGAAAGGAGTAAATTTACCTTTGGCTTCAAGAAAACTCCCTGTTGGCTGTTGGGAAACGGTTTTGCCCAATGTATTACAAGCATACGATCTCTTTATGTACTTCTACAAACTGCACCCCTCATGAGAGATTATTTAATTATCAGCGTCGATCTACAAATGGCCATTCCATACCTACGTGGCTTACCGCCCCGAGTAAAGTATTATTGAAAAATTATACATGTCAGTCTAAATATGAGCCTCCAGTTGAAGAAGTAGAACTCATTGAGGCTAATCCCGAATATGCTCATGTTCGTCTCCCGGGAGACTGAGAGATTACTGTCTCGCTTAAGCACCTCGCCCCTGCTGGGGAATCTAAAACTCGAGAATACGAAAATACTAACGAAGGTGATGGTGTGTTAAACAACCATCCCCCTTCACCTACCATCCTGCCCTCAAATCCGTCACCCACCATTGCTCCCTCCAATCCCTCACCGGTCAACGCTCCTCAGACTTCAGTAAATGATGATAATCAAAATACAGAGTCCCCTATGACTGAGGTACGGCGATCAGGGCGTACTCGGTGTCCGCCTAGTTATTTTGAGGACTATATTGTTCAATCTAAGTAGGAGGGAAAAATGTAATATTATTTTGCAGGTTTATGATGACTTTATTAGAATGTTATACCTAAGTAAAATCATTTGTGTTTATATTCAATTCGATTAAACTGATGAATCTGATGATGTCTGAATTAAACTGATGAGATGTAAGATACTTTATTATACCTTTGAACCTTATGAACCTTATGTTGTTTCGTGCGTTGGTCTCTCTTCACACGGAGGTCAAGCTGGTGGCCCCGCCTCTATTATATGAAGGTAATGATATTTTTTTTGATGTAATTAATCCTAATCTGTAGTATAAACAATTCATATAAATGCCCTATGTTTACTATATCTATATTATTATTATAACGCGTCATTGAGTATATATATATATATTTTGTGTACCATAACTATATTATTGTTATTTATATTAACAGGAATGTTGTTCAATTAAGTTGATTAAAGCCTAAGAAAAGGAGAGCGTTTCATTTCAGTAGCATCACAATTAACATTATTCCTTCCATAATTTGACTACAGTATATTCTCAGTCCCAGTTACATTTTCAATATTAGCAGGGAGACACATTGCACTATTATTCATTGTTTTTAATTCGTCCCAAAAGTTTCTTGGATTCTTACTGGCAAGCTTTCTATCCAGAGCATCCCTGCTTAACTCATCCTCATGATTTTTTATCTACCTTAATGCATACTTGAACCTGGCATTAGCCCTCTGTTTTTGTTGTAATAGGTTTACATGTATAATTTTTCTCCTAAAGGTATTTAAGTCTAGGCTAGCATTATTGAGAGACGAAACAATAAGTTCATACACGTCTTTAAATTCCAAAATATGTGTTTGAATTCTTCAGTTTACATCTGACAAGCTAGAGCATCATTAGAGATGCATATATTACTTAGCAATACATCACACTTATCACAATACTGTTGTTTGCCCTCATCATCAACTTTGGACCAGTCTAACTTCGCTTCACGTGTATCATTTACCTGTGATAGCATTGGAATTAGTGTTGAAAAATAATCGAAACTTTACAAACCGGTTTTTAATCGATCTGTTTTTTGAAAACCGGTTTTAACCGGTTATGACCGGAAAGTATAGTAATTTTTAAAAGCCACAATTGAGAGGTACTGACTTTAACTCTTAACAAGCATAGCTTATCGCCTATTTTTTGGTCAAAAGAATGCAAAAAATGCAGCATCATATGTATGCATATGAATAAGAAAATGACAACTTTGACATATTTTATTTTAGCCAAAATAATACATTATTCAAACAATTTAGATTTGAAATAATTTTTTAAAATAAAACATCTATACTTAGAAAGAAATAAACTTCTTTTTGTAAAAAAATTATAAAGAATAAAAATAAAATTTATCTATTTTGGAAAAAACATTGAAATAAAATTTTTTAATAAAAAAAACTTTACCTAGAAAACAGAAAATTGACTCTTCGTGTGAGAAAAAATATATAAATTAATTTAGATTTTATCCCTATTTTGGAAATGACATCTTAAAAAACAAAGGGCATTAAGAGTCTTATACTGCGAATAGGGCTTTAGTCGACTGACTCTACACTACAGCCTACAACTACATGATGAGACAAACTGAAGATCGAGTTGCCAGATAGGCAAAAATTATACTGAAGAGCAGTTGCCAGTTTGTCAATTTAACTTAATAGGTAATGTATTCGAAGTTATTTTTTGTGCGCTGTAGCGCGTAGTTTGAGCCAAATAAAAATCAATCGATAAAACCGGTTTTTTCTTTCGGTTTTCGATTTTTTGGGGAATTTTACAAACCGGTTGAAAACCGGTTTTCAACACTAATTGGAATACAATTAATGTCAAACTTAATTAATAGGGGCATGTAGTCAGAACGAGCATAGGAGTACAAAACTGTCATATTCAGAACTGCTTGATTTGCATCAGGTGTACATATACAATACTCCAACCATGAGGTGGTGTGCCAACTATCACTAACATAAGTAAAGCTATCACCAGGAAGATTACACATGGATGAAAGGGTCAAGTTATTATCTTCACATAAGGCTTTTAGGTGGTTGCTAAACAATTATCATTAAGCACAGGGCCGTTTCTAGCCATTAGGGGGCCCTAAGCAGTATACCCATTTGAGGCCCCACCCCTCCATCCACCAACTCACGCCTTACTACATCACCTCAACACACACATACAAAAAATGGCTGTGTTAATAAAAAACAATTATGAAACAATTTTAATGAAACATTTATGTCCAAAACAACAAATATGTACTTTCAGAAGACAAACAGAAAAAATACTCATGAAATTCCTGAAAATTAGCTTCTACATTATTTAGAATAAATGACAGAACTATGTATAAAAAAAATAATGCAATTATCAACAACCAAACAATTACTAACTCTACGATACAATCGTGTAATAGATAACAGTTATACATAACAGTTTGTATCTTCAAAATTTTTGCCTCCTAGATTTTTTCTGGGCGAAATCATCAATAACATCATCATATGAAATCTCCCTGCCAACATCCTGGTTGATGCTTATGATGCCAAGGCCACTGAGGCGATCCTGCCCCATTGATGATCTGAGGTAGTTCTTGATTAGCTTCATCTTAGAGAAGCTCCTCTCGGCTGACGCTACAAGGTAGAGTGCAGGCAATTCTTAGTGCGACCCAGAGACTGGGGTATAGTTCCTCCAGTTGCTTCTGATGAATGAAGGAGAGAAGCTCCAATGCAGTCATGTTATGTGAAGGTAAATTCGGCAAGTTCTTAATTTCGAGGGCCAGTTCTCTTCCATCAATGTCAGAGTCAGCTCCAGAGCTCAGTATCTTAGAGAGCTTTTCACACTTGCAGGACAAGTCTTCCTTGTTCATTGTGGTGAAGTTTAGGAGAACCCAAAATATGTCCCTCACATCATTTAATGTTTTGAATCTCTCATTTATTGACCCGATGGCACAATCCACCACCACATTGAAAAATTTGACTTCCAGCCTCTTTAAGGCTTCTGTAAATGGTTCGTCAGGAGCTTCGTAAGCAAAGTGCTTTTTTGTGGATCTGAGCCTCTTCTCCTTCAGCACAGCCTCCACATTCATTTCCTCACATATGTCCCTAGCTACGATTTGTGCTGCAACAAAACCTGTGTTTCTGTAGCTGGTGAGTGAGTCTTTTGTTTTTGTGAGGAGGTTGACTGCCACATCAAACTGCATTGCAGGAGACTGCAGAAGTTTGTTCATATGGTTAACTGCATGAAGAATGTCATACCATCCTACCGTGCAAATCTGAAAGCGATAAGACCCTACCTCCTCTGCAAGTGTTTGTGCTTCAGTCCCGGCTATGGCATCTGTGGCCCCCTAGTAGCAGCGGGGCCCTAAGCGGCCGCTTAGTCTGCTTATGCCAGGAAACGGCCCTGATTAAGCACATTAGCATTAAAGTCACCAATAATAGCTACACATGTCGTATCCAAATCATCAATAATACTGCTGACCTGCCCCAATTTAATGAGGTGATCTTCTTTATTATCAACTGCCTGAAAAGGCATACAGATCCCCAGAATTACAAATTTTTTATTGTCTACACAAATTTCTATTCCAGTTAGCCAATTCAAACCAAGTTTTAATTCACAAATATATTTCCCATACCCCAACCTCCATAGAATAGCTACCCCACCAGGTAGGTGGCCTGCAAGGAGACCATCATGTTTATCTCTGGTGGCCTCCACTATCTCATGAAAGTTACTGGACAGGCTATTCAGGTCCTGTAAGTCCTGTTTCCATAGCCATGTTCCCTGCAGACAGAGAATATCAGCATCCTCTAACAGCTTATCAATTATGATGCGCCTGTGTTTGCTGTTATTGCCTAAGCATAGGCCTCTATAGTTACAAGAGATTACCTTGAATGTTGCAATTAGGAAGATGCAGGAGTTCTGCCAGCCATCTCTACATGTTAAATTCCACTTATACCAGGCACAGCAGTTACAGCACTAGACCCAGCTGGATTTTCCTCCACAGTACGACGCACGATGTCGCCATAATTACCCTCTCTAGCACTTGCGAGAGGAGCTGCAGGTATTTTTTTTTCCTTCTTCTCATAGAACCGCCGTACATATACCCGTTCCGGCCATACTGCTGGATCCATAAATATCCCTGGATCATCACAGACTGTTGTAACTTGAAAGGAACTGTACGTAGTCTACCTGGAGTCAATTTTCCTACATGTAACCTGAAGGTTCACTTTATCTTCCACAAATGCCTGCAGCTCCTCGGCCGTAAGATCAGGTCGACATCTCGAGACGAAAATGTTTGCAGTCTTTGTTGGTACAGCCATCATACGATCTGTTTTGGCAGCCCCTATGATACTTCGCCGTTCCCTGGCAGCCTTTGCCACAGGCTGACTCCCTCTAGAGTCTAGCCGATGCATGAGTGAGACCAGACCCCCTTGAGGGACCACCACCATTAGCTACCGCAGTGGTAGAATTCTACCAGGTTATGAATTTTACTGTTCTTTCTTTTGGTACCGACACAACACACGAGTTAACACAGGCAAGGATTCACCCATACGTTGCAGTCATCGAAATGATCATGACTAGCCTAAAGGGAAATAACGACCCTGGAAAAAAAGAATCCGAGGTCAGAACTAACTTTAGTACGTACGTATATAGGCCCTAGTGGGCCTTTTGAGTTCTCATTGAAATTCTTTTCCCCAAGAGCGGAAGGCAGCCGATGAGGGTTCCCGAGAAGTTATTATATATATATATATATATATATATATATATATATATATATATAATATAATATATATATATATTGGAGGAGACTGAATACACCAATCGACCAGGGAAGTACTCCAGGGTGACGTTAGACAGGAAACAGGGAGTGCTGGAACTCAGGTTTCTTCTGTTATTGCCCTACTTAGCCTTAGATGATCTTTTTCCATGTCTCATCTACCAAGTGAACAGTCCAGCATGCTCTCAAACACACACTTCTCTCACTATTCCTTACTACACATACATCCTACATATTACACAAGATTTTCAAAATTTAAAATACAAAAAACAAAATGGCATCGACCTCAAGAGCCTCAGAGTCCCCTGGTGAGGCCATAAATATCCCCACTTCTGGCTTCCCCGCTGCCAATACCGAGAACGCAGACACGGGCAGCGGGGCTAGTTTTGTACTACCCATTCGAAATAGTCTAGGCCTCTGCCTGATTCACTTTTCATAAACTTCTGCAATATTCGTAGCCTTTCCTCAAATTTTCAATCTGTTGAACACCAGCGCTCCTCCTCCAAAACTCACCTTCTTTTCCTCGCTAAAACTCAGGTATCTGGGACGAATGACAACAACTCCTATTCTGTACCCTCCTACTTCTTTCATACTCAATTTCATTCCAAAGATGGATGTTGCGACTTGCGTATATGTACGCAACAACCTAACTTGCTCTCGTATTCCCGAACTTGAATCCTCCGGATTCTACACTATCTACCTGCGGCTTACATGCCAATCTTAAACGAAATACATTTGTGCTCTTTACCTTTCTTCTAATTCTACTGATTATCCAAAAACTCTTTGAATACCTCACTTCGAAAGTGGAATATATTCTATCCCACTCTCCTTTTGCTGAAATCTCCATTTTTGGAAATTCCAATGTTCACCACCACCTTTAGCTTTCCTCCCATTTCATCAACATCCCTGGTGAACTAGCCTACAACTTTTCTATCCTTAATGAGGATCTACAGCACCCTACTCGTATTTCCGATTGCCTTGGAGATAGGCCCAACATTCTGGATTTATTTCTCACCAATCATCCTTCTTCTTATTCTGACAAATTTTTTCTTAGTTGGGCTCCTCGACTGCAATCTTATATCTATTTCCTGTTCTACCTCCCCAGTTCGGCCTCTGGATCCTCCAAAGAGAAGACGTCTTTGGCACTTTGGCGCCGTTGATTGGGGGTTCCTTAGGCGGCACTTCTGTGATTTCCCACGGAAAGATTACTTCGTCCGTGGCTGGGGTCCCTCCGAGCGTGCTGAGCGCATCACGGAGGTAATTCTAATTAGGTATGAAGGTGTACATTCCATATTCTATTTCTACTACTAATACAGTAAAACAGTGGTTTGACTTTCCTTATTCTAATGTTATCCGCAACAGAGAGGAGGCTTTCAAAAGGTACAGTCGCATTTAACTCCTGACTCTCACTTACTTATATTTCTGCCCGGAATCGTACAAAATCTGTTCTTCGACTCGCCAAAAATTCCTTCATCAGACATAAATGTGAAAACCTATCAAATTCTAATTCTGTTTGCTCTTTCTGGCACCGAGCCAAGAACCTTTCCAACAACTTTACTTCTTGTTTCCCTCCTCTTTTCCATGCTAACGGCTCAGTTGCCGTATCTTCTCCTGATAAAGCTGAACTCTTCGCTCAAACTTTCGCTTCCAACTCAACCCTGGACGATTCCGGTGCTGTTTTTTCCATCTCTTTCTTCCTCTGACTTAATTATGTCTGAAAGTAGAATCTCCTCCAAAGATGTTTCTTCTGCCCTATTGGGCTCAATTCTAGGAAGGCGTACGGTCCTGCTTCAGATTTCATTCAGCTTGTTCCAAAGAAGGATAACAGCTCTCAGCCCTCCAGCTATCATCAAATTGCTTTGATTTCTTGCCTTTCTAAAGTTTTTGATTCTGTCCTTAATAGGAAGCTTCTTAAACAACTCTCTTCTCACAATCTTCTTTCAGATCGTCAGTGTGGGTTCCGCACTGGCGATCTTCATGCATATCTCTTCGACTCTTGGTCATCCTCCTTTCGGGATTTCGGTGAAACCTCTTCTATTGTTCTATTGCGATAGACATATCAAAAGCTTTTGATAGAGTCTGGCACAAATCCTTAATTTCCAAACTGCCCTCCTTTGGTTTCTATTCTGCTATCTGTGCTTTCACCTCTGATTTCCTTTCTGGCCAATCTATAGTTGCGGTGATAAATAGCTAATGTTCTCCTAAAGCTATTGACAATGGTGTTCCTCAAGGCTCTGAATTGTCACTCATTCTTTCCCTTTTATTTATCAATGATCTATTAAGTCGCACTTCCTGTCCTATCCACTCCTATGCCAATGATTCCAGTCTTTACTTCTCCATTAAATTGGGGCGGGTCAGCAGTATCATTGATGAGTTGGATACGACATGTGTAGCTATTAATTATTGTTGATTTCAATGCTAATGTGCGTAATGATAATTAATTTGTTGTTTAGCAACCACTTAAAAGCCTTCTGTGAAAATAATAACTTCACCCTTTCATCCATGTGTAGTCTTCCTGGTGATAGCTTTACTTATGTTAGTGATAGTTGGCACACCACTTCATGGTTGAATCATTGTATATGTACACCTGATGGCTGGTGTAAATCAGGCAGTTCTGAAATGACAATTTTGTACTCCTATGCTAGTTCTGACCATATGCCTTCTTAATTGGGTTTGACATTAATTGTATTCCAATGCTATCACAGGTAAATGATACGTGTAAAGCGAAATTAGACTGGTCCAAAGTTGATGATGAGGGCAAACAACAGTATTGTAATAAGTCTAATGTATTGTTAAGTAATATATGTATCCCTAATGATGCTCTAGCTTGTCAGGATGTATAAACTGTAGAATTCAAACACATATTTTAGAATTTAAAGACATATATGAACATATTGTTTCCTCTTTCAATAATGCTAGCTTAGACTTAAATATCTTCAGGAGGAAAACTATATATGTAGACCTGGCTGGAATGATTATATGCCTGAACTTCATAATGCATCCAGAGATGCTTTTTTAATGTGGTGTGAACAAGGGAAACCAAGGCAAGGCCCTGTATTATAATAAAAACAGAGGACTAATGCCAGGTTCAAGTGTGCATTAAGGTATATAAAAATCATGAGGATGAGTTAAGTAGGGATGCTCTGGCTAGAAAGCTTGCCAGTAAGAATCCAAGAGACTTTTGGGAAGAATTAAAAGCAATGAATAATAGTGCAATGTCTCTCCCCGCTAACATTGAAATGTAACTGGGACGGAGAATATAATCAAATTGTAGAAGGAACACTACAATCAGTTATGCAACTCTGTACATAAGAGCAATAATATTAATTGTGATGCTACCTATAGACCAGATATAAGAGTTAGTGTATTTGAGACCAAACAAGCCATAAAATGTTTAGATTGTAACAAATCATGTCATATTGATTGTATTTCTGCTAAACATCTGAAATTTAGTAGTGAGAGATTAGTGCCTCTTTTAGCTTTGTGCTTTACAGGTTTACTGATACATGGTGTTTTGCCAGATACAATGTTATCCGTTGTTTTGGTGGCAGTACTAAAAGATAAAAAGGGTAAAATTAATCATAAAGATAACTATAGGCCAATAGCTTTAAAGGCGAGTATTATGTCTAAGATGTTTGAATATTTACTCATTAATAGACTTGAATGTTATATGTATACTAGTGATAACCAGTTTGCAATTTGGTTTAAAAAAGAAACATAGTATTGATATGTGTGTGGATGCCTTGAAAGAGATGGTCTGTAAATGCCAAACTCTAGATGCTAATGTATTTTTGTGTTTCCTGAATGTCTCTAAGGCATTTGATCGTGTTAATCATGACAAATAATTCATGAAATTGTAAATCGTAATGTACCTGGTTACCAAAGCTGGGCACAAACCGTTAATCCGTTAATCGTTAATTAACGAAGTTAACTTTTTCGTTAACGATTTAACTTTTAAGTTAACTTTGAAAATCATTATCGGACTAATTAACTTCCGTTACATTTAACTTCCGTTAACTCAAGTCCGTTAACCCAAAAAATTCATAAATAAACGTCATAGGTGGAACTCCACCTATGACTCTGTGGTGGTCCTGAACACAATCTGGAGACGAAGAGGCCTGCTCTCCACAGAGTCATGACCCAGCTGAAGGTCAACAGCTTCAAAGACCAGGATGTCGACTTAATGAAAGAGTATGTCAAGGTAATATATTTATAAATTAATAATAAACTAGTGGGACTCGTGGAAATTCCACGATTTATTTTTTTTCTGGTTACAATTAAATGCAGGACCTTGATACAATAATAGCGTTGTTTACGTAAACGTTTAAGAATACAATTATTCCAACTATATTTATTTATTGCAATAAAGTTATATTTTTCTTAACACCAGCCAGTAGATACGTTTTAGTTTTGCTCATTCAATTATCGTTATATTATTGAGTAAAATACAACAGAATAATATTGCAGAATAATACAAATTTGAATTTCTACAATTTACTAATTCTCCATTGTTTTATTTCCAGATCATGTCACCTGTGGCCAAAGCACTCGACAAGATCCAGGGGGAGGAACAAGCCCACCTTGGGACTCTGCTGCCAACAGTTGCTGCGACAATCTTCAGGCTTAAGGACTTGAAGTCCAAGGGCCTCGTCTACTGCAGCGCCTTAGTCGACGCACTTTTGGCAGGCATCGACAAAAGGTTTGGGCCCCTCCTGGAGGATGACGAATGCCAGCTGGCTGCTGCCTTCCATCCCAGGTTTCGCCTCATCTGGTTGGACAAGTATGACAACACCAAGGTCGCCAGGGTGAGGAAAAGCATGGAGGGTACAGTCGAGGAGGCCATGAAGCAGCAGTCCAACGAAGTGGGCAGCAACAGTGGAGGCAGCAACAACGAGGAGGAGGAGGAGGATGACTTCTTCAGTGCTGTCATCCAGACAAAAGAGAGCAGCAGAAGCCACAGGTCACTCAAGGGCAAGGCCCAGAACTTGGTCAAGACCTGGCTGGAGACCAACTCCAAGGACTTGCTGACAGATGCTGCCTTCTTGGGTGAGCAAGTGTTGGTGGACTTGTTCATCAAGTTCAACACAGCCATCCCCTCCAGTGCTGCAGTGGAGCATTTGTTCTCTATGGGCAAGGACATCCTGAGGGCCAAGAGATCATCCCTGTCTGATGAAAACTTTGATATGCTAATTTTCATGAAGGGCAACATGCATCTCATGGACAAAATGGAGAACGAGAAGAAGAGGGAAAATTAAATTATATATATTGTGTTTTTCATTTTTTTTATAATAAAAGTTAACGTTAACGGTTTATCGGTAACTTCCGTTCACGTTTAACGAATTAACGGATTAACGGTTAACGAAGTTAACTTTTTGGTTAACGGATTAGCGGTTAACGAAGTTAACTTTTTGGTTAACGGTGCCCACCACTGCTGGTTACTTGGTCCGTATCAGGGGCGTCGATTGCTCTAAAACAGTGGGAGGGGAGGACATTTCGCCTTCAAACAGCGAATCAAACAATACTCTGAGTAGCTGTTGCGTGTAATATATCAATGTCGTAATTTACCATTTACCCTTTTTCTGTATTTTTCTCAGCATGTTGAAAAAAACTCAACTGTATTTAATCATTTTATGTCTTTCTTTATTTAAACATTTTTTTTTTTTGCAGAAATAAGAAACGCAATACAAACTATTTATAATATTTAACCTTTCATGTAACATAATATCACACATATGTTTAACCGAAATAAATCTTTTATACCTGTAGACAACCGAGGTCACTGTACATAAACTGATAACAAAATATGTTTGTGAAAAATAAAGCAAATAAACTGCACTTTGATCACACTTTGATATTATTTCACGTACTTAATGACCAAGAACACACAAATGCTACGTACCATTATTAAAATACAAATTGACTGCTAAATTCCGTAATAAATATACACTGGTGTTCATGACAATAATTTATAATATTGCTATTACATTTGCATATGCATATAATTCGACATATAACGTCTTATTAGGTGCCATTAATAGTTAGCATTTATAGCAATTCATCCACGAAAGTGTGGGGGACATGTCCCCTGCGTCCTCCCCGCAATCGACGCCCATGGTCCGTATATTAATATTCTGGTATAATCAACAAACAATGAGTGTAAGATGGGATAGTGTCAATTCAAAGCCATTCTCTGTAACCAATAGTGTGAGGCAGGGAGGTATGAAAAACTATATAGGGTTATGGTTTGATTGCTGTCACCTTCATCCGTTGGAAATTTCCAGCAGATATTGGTGGAGAGTTGAGCAGCAAAAACCCTACGTTTTTTCGTTAAAAAGTTGTATTTGTGGAGGTCTTCAAAAGACCTCGTTAAGTAGTGTTTTTTGGTTAATGTTAAATTTATATGCCTTCGGTATTTAGCGCTGCCTAATGGTAAAAAAGGAAATTACCATACCTTATTATTTCGTTGGGCCTCGCTTCTGGTTGTAGGGCTCACGGCTCTCGTTCGATGTAGGCGATGGAGTTACGCAACGAGTTTATTCGGTTTAATTAATATAAGCATTCACTACCTTTAAATACCTGAAGGAATAGGCCTATTCTTTTGAGTTATTAGTTTTATATTATGAGGTATTCACTCAGAACTTAGAAGAAAATTAATCACATCTCCCTTGCCTAAAGTTTCGCTTGTATCTAGACAGCCCTGAGATGAGCTAATATAAATTTCTTTTTCTTAAAAATTCGCTGACTTTACAAAGTCTCCAGACGTCTAAGTTTTGTGTTATCATTATTTCTTCTCTCGAAGTAATTTTCATGCGTCAACGATGGAAAATTTTGATACGAAATAATATGTTTTTCTTGTTATGTGGACCCAATGCCTACATATTGGGTTCTATGTATGGCAATTATTTCCACTCCCAATTCGCTATGTCGCCAATCCCGAGGCAATTTTGTCGTTATTTAATTCAATAAATTAATAATTTGTATTTAATTGTGAAATAAAGGTACCATATACGATGTCATGTTGTAGGCGTGTATAGTTTTTTCCATAGAGGGATATTACCCGTCTATTTATTCAATGTGTATATAGATAATCTATCTATTGTACTGAACACTTGTAAAATAGACTGCTATCTTGGTACACTGATTGTTAACCCGTTTGCTGCGCAACCCGTAATATCACGTGCTCTCGCTTCTGACCATTTCTGCGCAGCCCCGTATATACACGGGTTTAAACGTTAAACTGAGATATCTCTTTGCGTATAGGGTTGCTAGATTTTTTGGAGGACAGACTGGGACAATAAAAATCTCAGCTGATCATGAACCCAAACTACCGAGTATCCCATTCGAAATGAAACAACTTTGAAACCTTATAATTTTTTATTGAATGATGCAAACAATGTAATATTCACACAGTAAATAGTCAATGTCATAAAATTTCATATGATATATGTGAATTATAACATTTAGATACATTAGATGCACTAGATACATTGTGCATAGCATAATGTTTCCTTTTGTTAAGATCTTCACATGTTATATGTTGAACAATTTGAAGCTTATATGGATAGAGTTGCACCCGCTTGCGCACGACTCTATGCACAGTTGAACGAGAAATCTGCAGTTCGACACTGGCACGACGGATGGACTTTCTCGGGCTACTACCAAAGGCGCCGCGTATTCGTTCAACATCTTCTTCCGATCTTGTTCGCACTCCAGAGTGTTCCTTTAGAACACTGCCAGTCTCCTCAAATTTCTTGGTCCATGCATATAGGTCTTTTCTGGTGGGTGGTTCCTTGTGAAAGGTTGTACGGAATCGCCGTTGCACCAGAGTAGGGGACTTCAACTCAGCCATCCATAACACACATTTCGCTTTTTCTTGTGGGGTAAACTTAATTCAATCTGAAACAAACAAAAAACATTAGGACAAAAACTTATGCATATGGTGTAGCAACTGGCAATTTCAACATTCTCACAGTAATACTTTAAAAATTACAGAGTTTCAAAGTTGTTTCATTTCGAATGGGACACCCGGTATAATGTATATTTTTTCATTATATATGTACTGTGTGTATATATATATATATATATATATATATATATACAGGGTGTCCGAGAATTATCTGTACAATTTTTGGCTGTTATTAAAAGTCAACCATGAAATGTAGAAATTCCAGTGTTGTCCCATTTTACAGAGAATCTCATTAAGTTTTTTCTGATACCAAGTTTTGACAAGTTTTTTAGAAATTCCAGTGTGTCCGAACATTATCTGTACAATTTCATCTTTTAATAAAATTCTTGATAATACACGTAAAATTCTTAAACAAGATTAATTAGAATCTGTATTTTCAAAAGTTTCTTTTATTAAAGTAACGTTGTTACAAACATTCGATATGTGCACCATTAGTGATTCGCAAAACATCCAATCAATACTCCAAATGTTGCCATGTACGCTGCAGCATATCCACATCAATTCGCTCAATAGCAGCTGTGATTCTTGCTTTTAAATCATCAATGTCTGTCACCCGCGTACATTTCTAAAAAACTTGTCAAAACGTGGTATCAGAAAAAACTTAATGAGATTCTCTGTAAAATGGGACAACACTGGAATTTCTACACTTCATGGTTGACTTTTAATAACAGCCAAAATTGTACAGATAATTCTCGGACACCCTGTATAATAAAAAATATACACTATAGATGTAATAAAAATATAGTTCGTGAATGTAACATAGAAACATTTATTTAGGCAGCGAATATTTATGATATATACTGTATTTGCTGATTGCGCCTTTTATAATTACGTCGACTGTTTGGGCAATGCGTTTTTTTAGTTGACTAAATAGTAAGCATCGTTTTCTGCTTTGTTTCAAAACGAGTTGATCATTGAGGCAGTTGGTCAAATGTATACATTACCTTGCCTATATTTAAAAATAAGCAATCGTGTAACTTTGCTCGACATCGCAAAATCCGTCTTAACAATATTCTTTTTTTTTACGTGATTTTTTTTTTTTTTTTGTGAAACCGGGACATTCGATGGTTCCGAAAGATTTTTCGGGACCCTGGAAATGTCCCGCTTTAGGACGTGGACATGTCCCGCTTTAGGAAATAATGAACTTAAATGTCCCCCTTTATTAAAATTACTATGGTACCTGTAAGCAATATGATGAAAGAACTTTGGCTGCCATAAAGAAAATACATGTGAAAATACATGAGAAAACAAGTATTTTTCATCAGATATAATTATAGATGGCTAGATAGCTGTTGGGACGGGGATAGGATTGTTAGTACCGTCGTCTATCAACATGATGGTGCTCCTTGTCACTATGCCAAAATTGTTCAGGATTATCTAAATGGACGTTTTCCAAATCGCTGGATCGGACGCGGAAGCAACCAAAGACCTTGGCCAGCGAGATCACCAGATTTAACCCCTTTAGATTTCTTTGCATGGGGCTTTATCAAATCGCACGTCTATCAGACGAAGATTACGAGTCTTGAAAACTTACGTACACGTATACGAACTGCTGCAGATAACATAACCCCGCAAATGCTCCAGAATGTGCTTAGAAATGCTGCGGAACGATTTGAGCTGTGCAGGGATACTGATGGGCGTCACGTCGAATCCTACTCTTAATTATTTAATAAATGTTACCACTTTATCATTTTATGATTGAATTCCATATAATTTCCAAGTGCTTCACAAAAATAGATCCTGACTTTATGTACACCCTGTATGTATACTGCAATACTATATATAATATATATAATAAAGTGGGCAGGCCAAAAATTGAAAAGTCCTCTAGGAAAAACTTAACGGCGTTTTTTGTTAATAACAGGCACCCACCTTAGATAAGTAGTATTGAGGATGCCAAACAAGATGTGGGTGGATGCCACTCTCAATTTTGGGTTTGAAGGTCCCATACAATGTTACAAAAGTCAAATTCTGAAAAATTCCGAATTTCTGCATTTCAGTGGTGGCTCTATGTAACAACGTGTTTAAAGGTGTATCATCAGCACATAAAGCATATTTTTGCGATTTTATGGATAATAATTGAATGTAACTAATGTATGACTCTGGATGTCTTTATTTCCATTAAAACTACATTTAGCATGCTGGGTGAGGTGCGCATGTGCCTACTACTACCATAGTACAAGTAATAGCATATTTTCACATGTTGAATATTTTCAATGCATTGGCTGGCCAGACATTGGTTTGGTATATGCAATTAAAAGAGTGCAGACAGTGCCAGCTGGTAAAATAATAATAATAATAATACTGCTAAATGATAGGTATGTTTCGAATTGTTTCAATATATCTGTGGCTACTACATACTACCATTCCATTCCCACTTGTCTTTGCAGATAGGGGGCTCATCAGCAATGGACCCTGTAGCTGTCATCAAGCGCAAGAGGAAACGTCAGGATGTCAGTGAGGATTGTTGCTTCTTCTGCCAAAGCAGCGCTGGTGACCTGCGCACAACATCAGCAGAAGGAAAAGTAAGAACTATGACTGTGGGCGATGAGAGAAAGAACCTGGCAGATACCTACTATCTTGGTGTTTTACAAAGACTGGAAAGTCATTCCAAGGATGATTTCAATGCATTGGAACTCAAGTGGCATAAATCATGCTACTCTTTATTCACCTCTGAAGGCAAACTCAAAAGGCTGCGAAGTCAGCAGCAGACCATGGGTACATCGGCGACCACAAAAAGTGCAGGCTCTCAGGCTTTTCCCCCAAAGCGTAGATGTTCAACACCAGTGATTGACTGGACCCTCTGCATGTCTGCCAAAGAAGACCACAAAGAAACTGCACAGGGTGGAGACAATGGAGAAGTCAGATGACTTGATCCAGCGTGCCAAACACGACCCTGTCATGAGCATACCGTTGTCAGCGGTGAGTGATGTGGTTGCAGTTGAAGGCTGCTATCATCTGGCATGTTTGGTGACATTTGAGAAACGTACTAGAAAACAAGCGGTGTCAGAGGAGCAGCAAGGGCCTGAAAATGAGTGTATGACGAAGCTGTGCAAAGACTTGACAGTAGGCCTGTCTCGTGGTCACGTATACGACATGGGAGACGACTGGGACAGATACGAGAATATGTGTAATGACACCGGCATCACCGTGAAATACTCCAGAAGAACAACGTTCTTCGAAGATGTTCAAAGGCTGCTTGGATCAAACGCCAGCTATGTACGCCCATTGTCAAGGGGCCCGCTGCTGATTTACCCTGGAGAGAGCTCAGATTTCATCATCTCCAAAGCACTGGCTAAGTCTTGTGAACAAGGTTCTGTCACCTCTGAGTCAGAGTCTACTGAAGATGAAGATGCTGATGTCCGCATGTGTGCCACTAGCAGCATATTCCAAGCAGAGATGGGGCAAGATACTTGGAAATTGTATCTGAGATACAGATACAAGATACCCAACAAAACTGTATCTGAGATACAGATACAAGATACTCGAAAAAACTGTATCTTCAAGATACAGATACAAGTTACAGATACAAGATACATTTTTAAGATACAAGATACTTTTGAAAGAATAATTATTTGAGTTTAGTTTCACCTGGTGAGCCATGAGCGCAAGAGTTGTCTCATTCAATTGTTTATTATTATATTTTCTGGATATAAATAAATGCCAAATCAATGGTACTTCATATCTCAGTATTCATATAGTGATATAACTAAAAGGAAAGCACAAAGTAAATATGTATAAATAATCCTGAAATTTTTTAGGTATGGAAAAATAAAATAAACCACACCTTTTCAATTTGTGTATTTCAAATAAATTGTTAATACAGGTATGCTCAGTTACCTACTCACGAAGAAAAAATAAAGTTTTCCTCATAATAAATATATTTGCAGGAATAAGCAAATATATGTATAATTTCTGATTTTTAATCATGTTAAAACATG
This sequence comes from Bathynomus jamesi, assembly GCA_023014485.1. NCBI lineage: Eukaryota > Metazoa > Arthropoda > Malacostraca > Isopoda > Cirolanidae > Bathynomus > Bathynomus jamesi. The sequence goes on from JAJOZX010001344.1 coordinate 245,888, forward strand.
TTAAAACCGCGGGATACAAGATGAAACCTGAGTACGTCTGTGCCGAGACTGTGCGCGCAGCGCAACGGTAGTATTCATGTACAAACATGTAACAGCAATCGCCGGCCTGCTTCAACGTGCGTCAGATATGATCATATTTCATGAATAGTTATTAGCGTCTCTATTTAAAAAGTATCTTATGAAAGTATCTTTGAAAGTGTATCCCGGGATACAAGCTACATGACAAAATGTATTTTAGATACTTCTCAAGATCCTACAAAAATAAAGTATCTAAGATACGTATCTCAGATACGTATCTTGTATCTTAAGATACTTTTTGTATCTTAAGATACAAGATACTGCCCATCTCTGATTCCAAGATATGGTAAACGTGGCTCTGAAGGTTCGACAAGATCTTGAAACTCCTGGACACTCCGAGACATGGCAAGGTCTTGATCAGGAACATGTTTATCGCGTCATACCCAACAGTCTGTACCTGTTTCTACGATTGCTCTTTGGGGGAATGGATGCTGGGGATAAGGGAAGTGAAGAGGACCAGAAAGTGAAGCAGAGTGTGTGTAGCAATGCCCAGGACATAGTCTATGCAGTCTCCAACCGACGAAAGTTGACACCAAAGCATGTGGGCTTGGGTCTTACTCTGCACCAAGCCACCCGCTCAGAAGTACTCCTAGATCTGTTCCACGCGGCAAATCACACTATTGGTATCGACACTAAGAAGGATAGACACCACCATCGCTCAGAACATCCTGGAGAGGTATGCTGAGAATGGATGTGTCTACATCCCTGACACCATCGTCAAAGAGAGAATGATTCACTGCTCTTGTGACAACATAGATGTCTTGGAGTCAACCTTAGACGGGAAGAACACCTTCCACAGCACTCAACTGATGGTATGGCAGAGAGGCCCCCCTCCACAGCAGAGTCATGGCCAAAAGGGTGGCAAGCACAAGAGATCGAAATCTATCAAACCTGATGACCTACAGGAGTTCCAAAGGTTGGACCAGGCTACCCTCCCATCTGGCAAGAGGCCATCTCCTCCTGGCTACGACATTGACATAGACGACTTGTCACATGAACCTGAGAGGGACCTGGCACGTGCCAAGGACTTGGCCTGGGTGGTGTCACGCATCCATGATGAAGCGATGTCCGTTCCAAGCTGGGGAGCATTCAATCAATATGTCAGCACTGCGGACCCACCAGTAACGACAACCGGGATGTTGCCAATCCTGTAGGCACCAGCAGATGACAATGACACCATGACCACCGTCATCAATCGCTTCATGGCCATTCCTGAGTATGTCAGCCAGAAGTACACCATCATCGCTGCTGATCAGCCTCTGTACAGCAGGGGTAAAGAACTAGTCTGGGCAAACTCGAAATTTGCCAACGTGGTCTTGCTCATGGGAGGCCTCCATATCTGCTTCAACTTTCTGAAAGCCATTGGTCAACACATGGAAAGTATGGGACTTGATGACTTATGGACAGAGGCAGGTGTGTACGCGGCTAACACCACTGAGACAGTGCTGGACGGCAAGGCCTACTACCGAGCTGTGAGAGGTCACCAGCTGACGTATGAGGCACTATGGCGCATCAAGTGCAAGGGCGCCGGAAGTGGGGGGGGGGGGCAGGGGGGGCGCTCGCCCCCCCAAAAGTTGTTAAGGGTAAGGTGTACGCCCCTACACCATACATACGCCCCCCATGAGATGTGGGAATTGTATTGTTTTTACAGATGAATTGTACTGTATTGTTTTTCCAGATGAAACGCCGTGCATCTGGTGCTGAATGCAACGCATTTACTATTTTGAAGTAATTTTATTCTTATGTTACCTGTAAATAAAAGTATGTCGATGGTTTACTGTATTTCATCTGCTTTCATTTTCTTTACTACATAGGTGCATATGGATGATAAAGCTTAAAACTTTATATTGAAAAAAACGCCCCTTACTGAGATTGCCCTCCCAATATCAAATTGCTTCCGGCGCCCCTGAATTCAAGTGGCAGATGTTTGAGTCATGGCTGGCTGCAACTGGCAACGGAGATGAGAACGTCAAACAGCTTGCCCTCAATGTTGCTTCGCTTTTCAAAGACAGAGCTGACATAGATGAGGTGCGCGATGCTGTTGGCAACTTCTCAGACGTTTTGGCAGATGAGAAATTCCACAGTCTCATGGAGGAATTCAATGACCAGCACTCTGAAAATCCCAACTTCATGCTGTGGTCATCCTACATGGAAATGGTAGAGATCCTACTGTCCTTCATCAGGGCTCAAAGAGATGGCATGTGGAGTCTCCACATAGAAGCCTTTGCTGCAATGCTGCCTTGGCTAACTATCTATGACCACACAAACTATGCACGTTGGGGGCCGGTCTACTTGGCTGATATGAGAGGTCTTAAGAAGTCAGCACCAGAAGTCAAGAGGACGGCGAAGCGCTTCAACCAAGTTCCAGCTGATCAGGCAACCGAATGGATAAATCGTACATGAAAAATGCACAATGGTATCATCGGCATCACAAAGAATGACCAAGCAAGAGACAGGTTCTGCATCACATGGTCAGAGCGGTCACGCATCTCTCAAGACACAAGATGCCTCTTCAATCTTCAAGATGATGATGAAGCCACCTTCACTCGGGTTGACAGTCTGCCTTCTCGCACTAAGCGTGAGGCTCATGATGTCATGAAGCTAGTTCAGCAGTTGAAGCAGTGTGACGTCTTCAGAGTTCACGTGAGTGAAGCAGGAGATACAGATGCCGTCACTAACATCCCACTTGTTTCACTGGCAACCAAAGACACTGCACCCACAGATGTTGTGGAGAACCTGCTGACAGCTCAGGATCGAGGAAAGCAGCATGTAATCGGCTTCATGAAGGAGAGACTGATTGAACAGATAGTAGACTTCCATGAAACGATGAAGGAACATCGGTCAAAAACCTTCGGTGATGTGTACAAAGCTACAGTTTCCACCAAGCAGAACATGCAAAAGACCATCAAAACTGACAGAACGCTACTACAGCGGCTTCTGAATGCCGCGACCGCAGTTCGCATGGTGGAGATGGTCAACGTCTTCAAGCATGAACTGTTCCCAGTCTCATTTAGTCTGGCGAAGGCAGAAGGAGAGATGAATTCGACATCGAAGTCTGAGCTGATGAACATCCTGATTCCTGATGGCTCAGCAGACCATAAACTCAGATGTTCCAACCTCTGATCTGAAGACCTGTGTGATGATAGATGGCCATCCACTCATCCAAATTCTTGGCAAGCCTGGCGGCTGTCGGACATTCGGCGACTATGCTGAAGTGTTCTTCAAGGCCATGACGAGTTATTTCAATGAACACACAACAAGAGTTGATGTCATCTTTGATCGGTACGCAGGGGAAGGATCGATCAAAGCAGTTACCAGGACAAAGCATGCAAGCAAGAAGAAACCGATTCGGAAAGTCATTGATGGCCCACAAGTTCCACTGCCTGAAGTGTGGAAAAACTTCATGGCCCTGGATACAAACAAGGCTGACCTAGCCTTGTTTCTGTCTAACGTCATCACTGAGAAGGGCAGAGATCTTCAAGAAAGATGTCAGCTGGTGACAGGGGGTGGCTTCTCTGAAGCCACTGAAGTACGGTCAACCAGGCGACATGACGTTCCACTGTATAGCAACCATGAAGAGGCGCACACCAGGCTCATCCTTCACTCATGTGATGCAGCGTCCCAGGGCTATAAGCGAATACTGGTAGTGTGCAGAGATACTGATGTAATGGTGCTGCTGATTCACTTCGTCTGCACCAAGGTCGCTGAAGTGTGGATGCTGTGTGGAACGGCCAAGAACCAAAAATCTTACCCCGTGCACCATGTATTCAAGAGTTTGTCGCCCCCAGTCAGGGACAACCTGGTCAGTTTCCACGCTTTGACCGGGTGTGACACAGTCTCATCCTTCATTGGTCATGGAAAAAAGAAGTGTTGGAAGGTGTTCAGTGACCACCCACTCCTGCTGCACGCCATTGGTTGAGATGGGAATATCGCAGATGTTGAGAAGTTTGTGTGTCATTTGTATGGCACCCCGGAACAACACACAGTTGATGACGCCAGAGTTCACCTTTTTGGGAAGGCCAAGAAGACTCTGGAAATGCTCCCACCGACAAAGGATGCACTGGAGCTCCGCGCCAAGCGGGCAAACTATCAGGCCAAAGTATGGCTCCAGGCTGACAAAGAGCACGTAGATGTTGAAGATCCGGTGGACACCTCAGCCTGGAAGTTGGAAGATGGGAGCCTCCTACCAGTGTGGACAAGACTTCCTCCAATCCCTGAAGCCTGCCTGGAGCTTGTTGCTTGTGGTTGCAAGAAAAAGTGCAAGACAAATAGATGCAACTGCTTCAGGAAAAGGATGAAGTGTACGACAGCTTGTGGTTGTGACGACAGCGGTTGCTGTAACCCAGCTGGACAGTAGATCTATATCTCTTTTCCGGGCTGAAATCGAGAGAAGCTGGAATGTGCTGTAAGGAACTAATAACTGTTCTTAAGTGATTGCAACCAACACAATTGTGACTGTCAGTGCAACATTTCGGTGCTGTTCATCAAAAAACGTGAACTTGTAGATGTTACTAGAGCGTAAACTGTATAGTTATGGGGCTATATTTACTGCTTTGTGATTTAGTTGTGATGTGAGTACTTAATTCATGCCATCAAACTTATTAGGCACTAATCATGTTAAAATAAATTGTTTTGACAAACAGACTTGCTCAATGTTTTTTTTTCGCCAATTAAAATTAAAAAATCACAAATTTTTAGCACAATTTCGGTAGTGATTAACTTGAATTTGACCTTGAGTTGGTAATTCGGATGGAATAAGCGTGTCATCATACTTCTTTATCACTAAGTGTGGCAAAATGAAACATTTGGTCAAACCAATTGGCTCAGAATATTTTTTTTAAATTAAAATTAGAAAATATCATTTTTTGCACAGTTTCGCCTCAAAAATGACCTTCAAAGCCAAAAGCGAGATGGCATCCACCTGCATTTTATTCCTCATCCACAGGTACATTGATTTAGCCCTGGGTGCCAGCTATTAACGAAAAACGCCGTTCAAAGTCGATTTTTGAATTTTGGCCGGTCCACTAATATGCATATAACAATATATATACAATATATAATATGCGTCCTTTATATAATATAATAATATATATTACATACTATGCATATAACTATATATAATATGATATATAATACTATATATACAATATATAATATGCGTCCTTTATACATGTAGTGGAGTATTTTGTCGTTGTAGCTTAGGTGTAGGTTTTTGCTTTACCGTTTCTGTACCCTCATGTATGGCATTTTGTCGTTTCAACTTAGACTTTCCGCAGGTTGTCTTTTGGTATTTTAGGTGAGAGCAGTTGTTGGCCACAAATTTGCAAACGTTGCACATGTACACCCCCCTTTATTCTTTGGGTTAACAGTCACATGTCTAGTTCTGTGTTGTGTTTTGTGTCGCCTACTTACACATTTTATTTTTTTAGGTGATTTACATCAACCCACTCATCGATCACCATGCCTCGAAAGTGTGAAAATCACCCCGACAATTTCTGTTACGTGTGCGGCTCGTTCGCGACTAAATCACAATAGCGTACAATCACGATGCATCTTCAGAAAACTTACCGGTTATACTTCGGCTGTCCACTAGGCGACCAAGATAAGGCGTGGGCGCCACATGTTATCTGTACCGCTTGTTCGAATGGATTACGTGACTGGTTGAATCAAAGGAAAAAGTCGATGCCGTTCGCTATACCCATGATATGGAGGGAGTCGAGAGACCATCATGGCACTATTTACTTTGGCAATGTTAACATAACTGGATTCTCCGTGAAGAACAAGCATAACATCGTTTATCCGAACGTAGACTCCGCGATCAGACCAAAGAGAAATCAGAACTTCTCTCCTCGAGACTCAAGCAGAAACACTTACTTCAGAAGAACGTCCGAGTGTGTCACTATCGAAAACGATAATATCAATGGACTTTTCGAGAACTTGTCACAGGCACACACACACCATCTGAGTGATGCCTCTTCATTGATTCCTCACAGCGAAGCTTGAAAGCGGTTCTCCTGCATAACGGGAACTTAAAGCCATCCATCCCGATCGCCCACTCCGTTCATCTAAAGGAGAAGTACGATAACATGAATATACTAGTCGAAGCAATTTCAATACAGCAGTCATCAATGGAATATCTGTGGTGATCTCAAAGTCATTGGTATGTTAATGGGCATGCAAGGAGGGTTCACGAAATAGTGTTGTTTCCTATACCTATAGGACAGCCTTGCTTCCGCGGATCATTACAGCAGACGTGACTGGCATCAAAGAAGCACATACGAGCCAGGAACGGGCAGTGTCCAGTGTGTTCCTTTAGTTGATCCAAAGAAGATTTTCCTGCCACCTCTCCACATTAAGCTCAGCTTAATGAAAAATTTTGTGAAAGCGATGGGTAAGGCGAATTCGAGAGTTTCGATACCTTATTGATAAATTTGCAAACATCAGTGCCGCGAAATTGAAGGAGGGAATCTTTGTGGGGCTCCAAATCAGGGAAGTCCTGCAGGATGAAGGCTTTGAAGAAAGCCTCAATGCCTTAGAACTAAAAGCATGGGAGGCTTTCAAATGGATTTGTGGAAACTTCTTGGGTAATCACAAGTCTCCCGCAGATAAAGATGGAGTTCAGAAACTGCTCGATGCATATCAAGAAATGGGCTGTCGCATGTCCTCGAAAAGACAGGGTGTCCGAGAATTATCTGTACAAGTTTTGGCTGTTATTAAAAGTCAGCCATGAAGTGTAGAAATTCCAGTGTTGTCCCATTTTACAGAGAATCTCATTAAGTTTTTTCTGATACCAAGTTTTGACAAGTTTTTTAGAAATTCCAGTGTGTCCGAACATTATCTGTACAATTTCATCTTTTAATAAAATTCTTGATAACACACGTAAAATTCTTAAACAAGATTATTTAGAATCTGTATTTTCAAAAGTTTCTTTTATTAAAGTAACGTTGTTACAAACATTCGATATGTGCACCATCAGTGATTCGCAAAACATCCAATCGATAATCCAAATGTTGCCATGTACGCTGCAGCATATCCACATCAATTCGCTCAATAGCAGCTGTGATTCTTGCTTTTAAATCATCAATGTCTGTCACCCGCGTACAAAAAAGAAACAACTTGTCAAAACTTGTTATTAGAAAAACCTTAATGAGTTTCTCTGTAAAATGGGACAACACTGGAATTTCTACACTTCATGGTTGACTTTTAATAACAGCCAAAAATTGTACAGATAATTCTCGGACACCCGGTACATTTTTTACATTCGCATCTAGATTTCTTTCCCGAAAACCTTGGCCTGGTGAGTGACGAACAAGGGAAACGCTTCCATCAAGACATCCAGTCAATGGAAAATCGCTACCAAAGTTTCTGGAACGAAAGTATGCTGGCAGACTATTGCTGGATGTTGTACTGCGACGATCCGGACAAGGTTTACAAAAGAAAATCGTACTCGCAATGTTTTTAGGTTGGTGTACATTTCTTTTTATGAATAAAGTTGTACTTTTACGATAAATTGTGCTGAAATTAACACCAGACATATTTCGATAACTATATGTGCTAGAGGAAAGCCGAAAACAGATTTGGAATCAGCGTACAAAAGTGGTCTAGAAAAGTGTGTATACATCTTTGATGAGAGAAAAAGTTCGATTTTGTCGACCAGTGTAATTAAGAGGTAAGCACTCAGTCACTAAGCAGGTTACTTTTGTGCTCAGTAAATATAATTTTGTTACAACCTATTTTATACCAGTAGACTATTAAATGTAAGTGAGTGCAATATTTCTATTCATTATTCAAGAGATGTCCCACTTTTAACTCCAGAAAATCTGGTTACTGCCGAAGGCCCTAAGCTACCACGAAGGAATATACTTACAGTAACACCAGCCAGAGCTGGATTTAGACGTGTGGAGGCCCTGGGCAGCCTCCATGTGGAGGCCCCCCTACCTTAGGGGAAGACATAATTGAAGTCATCCATAAGATTCATAATATAATTAACATACATACACTTTCAAAACATCGTGCACTCTTGTGTCTGTCCATTCCACTCATTTCTGCAAAAAATGAAAGCCTCGGGTTACTCGGGTATTCCATTATAGTGAGAGTAGGCCTAAAAGAGTAATAAAAACAAAATAATAATCAGTACACAACAAATAGTAATTGGTAAAAGTTTATGTACTACAGTGGTATTGGATGCGCGTGTTTTTTTGTTGATCATCTATCGGGTTTTTCTAGTTTCGGGTTTTTTCTATTTTGATAATGGCTTGCAATATGTGGAGGCCCCCAAGATGTGGAGGCCCATGGGCAGCTGCCCACTTTGCCCACTCCTAAATCCGGCCCTGACACCAGCAAATAAACACTCAATGGAGATGAATAAAAAATATATCTTAAAGACTCCACACCAACAAAGAATGAAACTACAAAATGGCAAAGTTGTCCACACAAGAGACCTCTAACTGCTCCAAATAACCACCCCTATAGTGACCCAGCGACATGCACTCAGGGTAGGCAAAGTAGGCAGTGCCTGCCCTAGCATAAAATCTAAAAATATAAAAAAGTAACTTTTTTCGTTATTTAAACTTCATTCTTTCAGTTCCTTCATGCTTTCTCTTAAAATACATATAAATTTCATGCTAATTCTGTATGTAGCATTATGTATAATGCTGAAGCAGGCACATATTGCTATGCTTTTTATCCTGCATATAAATTATAATAGCTAAATTCTTGTAGCGCGTGCCGTCAATCCAAGCTTTTTCCTTTAAAACAATAGGAAATAAAGGCAATTTTTAACCTGCCTACGAAGCAACCCATGGGGCGGGCGTATGATGTAGCAACGTGGCAACGCAACTGCAGTTTTCCAAGATATGAACAGCAATCCTTTATCTTGGGATGCAGATACTTTGATAAAGAGTAATGGATTTTATAATTGGCTGACAAAAGACTCAACATACTTTCTACTAATGACCTATGAAGAAATTTTCAATAAAACTGAGCTACTCTTTAATATCTTGCAAACTAAAATAATAGACATTCCATATTGCATTGAAAGAATCAATGACAATAGAATCATTAGAAAATATGCGTAAAAATTTTGGTGTTTTTTATGAGAAGTTTGAAGAGAATTGTATAGAAAATAGCCTTGTTGAATCCAATTGTCGCATAAAACATGCAATTAAGGAAGAAAGAGAAAGAATTTTTTGTCTTATATTGAATGATATAATTAAACAAATGGAAGCTGGATATAATGACTTAAAAAATTTACGGTTTATTACTTTAGTTGATAGTAAGAAGTTTGCCGAAATGGCTAGTCAAGTTCATAGGGAAGCACAAGAAAGTTTACAAAAGAATTATGCTATCTACTTTGATTTCGTAAGACAAAGCTGATTTGGCTGGAATCTATAATGCACCAATGTTACGAGACAAATCTATTAAAGATTTGCTTGTCTTCATTTTTAAAAATGAACTGGAACAAACATTTCCCGAAGCAGTGAAACAGCCGCAATTGGTCCTTACAATTCCAGCTACAACTGTTTCAGTTGAGCGAACATTTTCAGCTTTAAAAAGAATTAAAACATGCACTAGGAATCGAATGACACATGAAAGGCTTTCATCGCTTGCTTTAATCTCTATAGAAAAAGAAAGGTTCATGAAACTGGAACAAAGTACTACACACAACTTTTATGACATGGTTACAGAAATATTTCTTCAGAAGGAGAGACAAACGGAATTTATCTACAAATAATAATATAAGTAAATACTTATATAACTAAAATTTTATTTTGAACTTTTAATATTTTTATTAATTACAGGGATATTAGTTGGTATAAAATATCTATGAAATTCTGATCAGTTTTATTACTGTAAGTTGAATAACAATGCGATGCATGCCTAATTTCTATATTTCGATGGTAATTATTGTTAATACAGTTTTCAGACCCTTTGTTGGCAATTGATTTTATCAGTGCCTACTGCCTACCCTGAGTTATTACACACCGCACGTCCCTGCCGGGGCCTATACCAACTATTTGTATAATAGTTCGACCTGTCTAGGCTGAAATAAAGTTGTTGTTGTTCGGGTGGTGGTGGTGGTTAGCCGATCAACCCACTCTGATCGAGCAAGCCGGTGGCACGCAGGTAACTGATTGCTCTCTACGGAGTGGACCAGAAGTTCAGCGCACCAGTGATGTGTTGTGTTCTCTGTTGTGCTAGAGTGGTGTAGTCTGATGAGGCTTGAGGGATCAGTCAGAATCTTTTCTTAGAAATAAGTATATTTTAGTAGTATTTCTTGACATTGAGAAGGCCTATCCTATGATACTGTCTGGCACTATGGTTTACTCTCTAAGCTGTATCATTTAGAGGCAATCTACCCATGTTTATCTAAAACTTCTTGCAGCATAGACGCATACGCGTATCAATTGGATCCTCTCTATCAGATGTTTATCATTTGGATGCTGGAGTTCCACAAGGTAGTATCATCAGTCCCCTTTTTTTTTAAGGTCATAATTAATGACTTATTTCAGGGTATGGACCCTGCTCTTAGCTATTCTCTGTATGCAGATGATGGGGCATTGTGGGTATCCCATGTTGACATTCATGTTGCCAAGGCCATTATGCAAAATGCTCTACACAGGATTACTAATTGGTCACAGAATAATGGCTTGCACTTTTCTCCTGCCAAGTCTTCATGTGCCATTTTTAGTAAGTGTCCAGTTCCCCGGCAACTCATTCAACCTCTTGTCTTGCTGACAAGCCAGATTCCTTTTGCCTCCTCTCATAAATTTCTAGGTATTACATTTGACAGAACTTTCGACTTGGAATCCCCAACTTGTGGAGCATTGTGAGGGTGCCTTTAATATCATGCATTATTTGTCCAATAGACCATGGGGCTCTAAAAGGAAGACTATTACAGCTTTACAAATCTCTCATCCAGTCCAAATTAGATTATGCTTCATTCCTCTGATACAGCATCCCCATCACTATGTACTTGTAAAATTAGACAGAATTCAGTATAGGGCTATTTGCCTGGCTATTGGGCCCTCAAATGATCCATTGATAGGGACTTATATCAGTTACATTGTGGTCAGCATTGTAAGCAGCAATAACCTTTTTTTGTTCTAACATCCTTTCCAACATATAGTATGTACTATTCCATCTGGTCTTATTGTGTTTGAGCTTGTGCCCTACTACTCTGAGTTATTTTTGTAGTAATTCAAATTTGGTCATTGCTGATGGTGAATGATTTAGATGTGTAGCTGTGGCTTGACATAGTCAAAATATCTTTTACAGACCTCTTGAGTTAATATTGAATCTGAAATGCTAAGTTGCAGGGTGTGGATAAAACAAGATAAGGAAGGTAACCCACTTTCTTTGAGTGGGGCAACCATATTGGCAGCGTTGTCCCTCAGAATGACATGGATTTTATTGAGAGGAATGTTGAAACACACTAGACTGCTCACCAACTGTTCACTAATGTTTAAGGTAGAATGAGTTCCCGGAAAATGTTTGACTCTTAAGACTGCCCTTTGACACTCAAAGTTGTCAGACAACCACTGTGCTGTTAAACATATGAATGGAGTGTTGGCTGTAGTGGCAGTCCATATATCTGTTAGGGAAATATATTTTATAGATGATACTACATCCTTAACTTTAGTAAATAATTTATCATATATATTAGGGATACCATTCTTGGAAAAATGTCTCCTACTTGGAATGGTATAATTAGGGAAAGCTTTTTTCATAAGGCGGTTGAAACCCTGATTTTTAACAAACGAAAATGGTTGTATGTCTACGGCAATCATCTCTCTAATTAATTTGTGAAGTTCAACAGCTCTATGGTCATTAATATTCCATAATTTTTTTTTCTCTATAATCTCAAATAATATTTGCTGTTGCTTTGGAACTTTTGGAGACTCAGTTGGGCCAGCGTTGCTGGGTGATGCTGCTCTTTTTTTCTGCTTTAGATTTCTTTAACCCTTCTGTTTTGTATTCTTCAATATGTTTACTTTTCAGGTGGTTTATCATTGCTGTAGTTGTGAGAGTTTTGGAAGTCTTTCCGCCTCTTGAAACCTTGGTACTGCATAAATTGCACACGTAGCAATTTAGGGTGGATTACTTTTCACTTTTTTTTTTTTTAAATTATAGCTGGTCAAAGTTTTTCCCATGATTTGGTTCAGTGGAAGTAGCTACACTGACACCATTTTTACCAAAATCGATCAATATTTAGGGGTCGCGCATCGACCTTGAAAATTTCAATTTTGGAAATTTGGCCAAATTGACAATTTTTTACTGAATAAAGATAAATCATCAAATGACCATATTTTCTGAATCTTCTCAGTGAAAGAAATCCTCTCAGATACTTACCAAGTTGATAGGACAAGTGGTTTAGAAGTTATACTCACCTTGAGATAGCATTAAAATTTAAAATACTGTATTTGTCCCCGTACCTCCATATGCTGTCTGCCATTGTCTGCTTTTTAGGATAAGATAAAATGAATAAGGAACGATCAAATGTATTTTGTATTAAAACGGTTTGCCGATATCACTAAAGACTAAAGGCACTTACTCCGGTGCCCCTAACTAGGTTCAAAAACTGTATGAATTGTGGTTAGAACACACGTCATCTTAAGGCGTGCGTAGTGATGTTAAAAAACGGTTTTTTTATGTCCATGTTGTTTTTTTTGTTTTTTTTGTCATTTTATTTGTTTTTATTGTTTTTTTTATTTTTTTTGTTTTTTTTAATAATTAATATAGATATTGCCAATTTAATTATAAGGTATACTTTTGCAATGATATATATTATAAAAATAAATAAATAAATAATAAAATAGGCCATATGGTACCAGTATAGAATGGCCTTTTCAGCCTATTTACAGAAAAAAACTGGCCTCTTTCTTGCACTGAGTCTTGTATCTTAGATCCGTTAAACTTGCGAGAACACTGGCTGGGAGCTGACTGCCCATTGTCCAACCTTTCCAGGACTCTCCCATCCATGCCTCGGATTTTGAATCTCCCACTTAACTATCCTTTAGACCCGCGATGACATATTTTCCCCCCCGAGACCATCCATATATATACATACACATACACCCATATACCAATATATGTTACACACTATAGTGGAGCCACTTATATACACATTTATATCTATTATATACCCCATACACACGCATACATCCAGAATTCCAGATACATACGCACACATACTCACATATATACCTACACAAACTCATACACCTCTATTTCGCCCTTTCATTACCTCCGAAATCATTTAGCACATACAGTAATATCCATACAGCCAAAAGAAACCGATTAAGCACAGACAGAGCAGCAAAGCTAGTATTTATATCCCAAAATGCAAAATTCCAAGAAAGTGAAGTAAAACATGGTGCTACATTGGCTTCATCAACATCCAAATCTGCAATAATTACCAGTACCTGTGATATTGAAACTATATGCTCTAATCAATCTAGTGATAATGATTCTTCAATGGAAATAGAATCAGATAATGGAAGTTAAACAGCATTAGGTTAACACAAAGGTTAATATACTGCGCAGTCATTGCAGTTATATATATATATATATATATATATATATATATATACACTGGTATTCTTGCCAATCACAATTATATATTGTTTTATACCAGTATTATGTATTTTTTATTATGTATATTATACCAGTACCTGTGATATTGAAACTAGCATATATGCTCTACCCAATCTAGTGATGATTCTTCCATGGAAATGAAGGTTAAACAACATTAGGTTAACAAAAAGGTTCAAAAAAGGTGAATATTTTTTTTTCTATCTGGAATATATATACTGGTACTCTTGCCAATCACAATTATGTACGGTATATTGTTTGAAACAAGGAAGAATGTTTTATGTTCTAGTTAAAAAATATATATACATATAAAAAATGAGGGTTTGTTTTTCCTTTCTATTATATACTTTTTGCGTGATTCAGTTTTTCTAAAAGATGACTATATATACTAGGTATAACTGTATAAGCATGGTAGTATAGTAAATTATAGGTAATACTAATATACTTATTAGATTAAAGGAAGAAAAATATGGAATAAGTTTAAAACAATAAAAAACAAAAAAAACAGACTATCTTCGTTTTAAACAAAAAAAACGACAAAAAAAACAAAAAAAACGACACAATAAAAAACGACTCACATCACTAGGCGTGCGCCATGTACTCTCTCTGCTAACTCCCTTTCCCTCTGCGCTACATCATCTTGGCAAGTGATGACTTCTTGAAGTCACCGAGTTCTTTCCGGCTCTTTTCCATGAGCTGAAGAAGACCCTGCAGCTGTGACTCATCTTTTGTGACAGTGTTCGCGTAATCTTCTATCAGTTTTATCCCTCTCTCTGCCACGTTGTTAGTAACTTTCAGATTTGAGATGACATTCTTCAGATCACAATAGTTCTTATCTTGATCCCACTTATTCACTGGCAGAGTGAGCCACGTAGACGCGCATACCTGCAGGCCTGTGAACACGAACCATGATGACTCATCAATCAGGTCCGGAAGGCGCGTCGTGTCATCAACCGAGATGTTGTCATACGTGAAGTCCTCGGGCACAGCGACGTGGCACAGCTTCTTTGCCATCTCGTGCTTCACAGTGTCTTCCACTTTGTCACTGCAGAGGGTGAAAATGACGGTCTGAGGCCTCAGATACCACAAGTGCCACCTGATCACTGCCAGTGAAGCCTCTGCAATCTCGCGATCCACAGCCCTGTACTGCAGAAGATGCTGGTACAACACAAGGTCATTCAGTGGGGCATCAGCTGTGACAGGAGCTGCCAGCCAGGCAGGTGCATAGAGGAGTGCAGTAAATAGTACCACTCTCTGAAGTTTCTGTACCAGCTTGTCGTCGAACTCCAGCTGACCGCTGAACATCAGGAGCTTCGTGTAGTAGATGATCTGAAGTGAATACGCACTGTGATGTATAAATACTGATACCACTCCATATAAGTTTGTTTAATGGTAAATTATTTATCTTATTTTTTGCTGTTTGCAGAAGGCAATACTGTACAATATTTAACTTCTAATTCAAAATACCAACCTTCGCCATCCACCTCACATGATGGTAGGCTCCTGGGTGCATGAAGTGTTGTGGCTGGGCCCCGAGTACCAGGAGTGTAATCTCCGCCACTTCTCGGTAGTCTTCTCTGACAAGACTAGAAGCGGTGCCAAGGAACTTGACTGCCTCATCTCGGAGCTCCATCAGCCACATCACCTCTGCCAAATGCTCGATCTCTAGCTCGCGATAAGTCAAGAGGTCGAGCTTGTCCCACCTGAAAGGGGAGTTATGAAAATATTGCATGAAAACGACTGAAGTTTCCCTTTTCAACTGCTATTAACATCATTAGTAGAAGGACGCTGATATCTCAATTGCTCTGAAGGCAAAAAATCATTGGAGAAAACAAAACCACTGCCCCCACGATGAGCTCCATAATGTGATGGTGACAGCTCAGCTGGAAGAGTGGTTTACCAAGCATGTTCTCCAGCCAGACCACCGCACCCTGCACCCTCCCCGTATTGGAGGAAGTTGTGTCGAAGCACAGTCCAATCACGTTGTTCTCGCATCCCCAGTCTTTGAGAGCACGAAAGGTCGCCTGGGCCTGGGACAGACCGGTGCCATCAGCAACAGTCGGAATGGCCAGCAACTTTCCTTCTGTGCATTGGGGATCTCTGGAGATGAGAATTGCCTGGTGGTGCTCCAATGATCCAAGAGAGTCCTGAAACGTATGTCATACATGCCAATCCATTATCGTCCACTGGAATATGACAATCCACTGTCGTCACTGGAACATGTTAATTCACTGTCATCCATGGTGAGGGCAAAACTGACCTTGATTACTTTACCGTCCCAGTGGACGACAGCATGCCTTGGAGATACGAAGGATTTCTGCACAGCTGTCGACACTTCACAATGATGTGCCACTCTTCCACGGCAAGACGTGTCCTTCGAGATACTGAATTTGTCCAGGTCTGCGGGTGGATCTGCTGAACGTAGGACTGCTGCCACGACACTTGCCACCTATGTGCAAAATTGAAAGGAAATTGACAAGGATGCGTATGGTTTTTATGTGACAAAATAATCACTAAATTTTCCTTTGTTACGTCTATTATATCTTTGTCAAGGAAAGATCATTACTGATATATACACACCTGATTATTGGACATCCGGAAGCGATCAGCCACTTCAATAACAACTGGTGCATTGAGGATGCGGTGAGGAAGGCTGATTGATACAGTTGATTCTCTCGGCTGTTGGTATGATGGTTCTAGCTGTGATTCGGAGTTGCTCAATGATCTGCTTTCTATAGATTCATCATCGCTCTCAGCTTCGGTTCCTAATTTCATTTTTGAGGTGCCTGGCTCATCACGAGATTGTTGTCTTGAGAGTTGCCGTTTTCTCTTGACAATGAACACTTTATCATTCCCACTCTGTTGCCTGGTGCAGGCCCCATTGATCCTCATAAAATTTAATATCTTCTTGTTTGTTGTTGTCTGAGAGCAGTCGACTTTTCTGTATCTCTTCAATAGCATCGGGAGCTCCGATGTCCCAGAGCTTGTTCAGATTTTCTGAAAACTTCTCCCTGCCTTTTCCCGCGTCACTGTCTCTCATCTTGCTCTTCTGCAACGAGCGCCACTCTTCCCACAGTAACTCCAGTTTTCTTTCGCAGTTACGCCTCATGATCGTCTTTATACATGCCATGTTCCAAAATGCCAGAACATTGGCCAGTGTGTCTTTTATGGCAGCCTTCCTGTCAGTAGTTTCCTGCTTGGCATAGAAGTAGTACTGGAGAATTTGATGGGTGGTTGGCAATTTGGCACCACCGATCGAGGAAGATGGCTGACCAATTAAGATGATGTCCATGGCTGACCTTAGAGAAGGTGGTGCTGTTGTTGCTGCTTTCTCTTTTCCAGAATAAGTAACTTTGAGTCTTCCCACTCCTGGTTGTTAACAGTTTATCCATTGTACTAAAGTCTAGACTTATCAAACAAGAATCAATTGACACAGTTGATCTGTAAAAAGCAAACTGTGATTAGTAAAAATATTGGTCATAGACATAGCGTGTGTGTGTAATTGGGATTTTAGGATGCGCCAGCTACTGATGCTATGATTACGTCCATAACGGGGGACAAATACGGTATTTTAAATTTTAATGTTATTTCTAGGTGAATGTAAGTATCTGAGAGGATTTCTTTCACTGAGAGGATTCAGAAAATATGGTCATTTGATGATTTATCTTTATTCAGTAAAAAATTGTCAATTTGGCCAAATTTCCAAAATTGAAATTTTCAAGGTCGATGCGCGACCCCTAAATATTGATCGATTTTGGTTAAAATGGTGTCAGTGTACTTCCACTGAACCAAATCATGGGAAAAACTTTGACCAGCTATAATTTTTAAAAAAAAGGGAAAAGTGATCCACCCTAACCTAGCATGTTGGATCACTTTCACAAGGCTTGAAATATTCCCATACTATACTTCTACTTTGAGACATTTCATAAAGCATAAGGCCATAACCTATACATACAATAATTGTTAGGTAAAAACTGCTGAAAAGGTAAAAAAAGTAAAATAATAATAGTAAAAAAACTAAAGTAATACCTAAAATAATACCAAATTTTCAATTAAATCATTGTACTAACCTGAACAAACTTAACCTAACATAACCATGCCCATAAAAACCTTTCAGGCTTAGGAACATGTAGTTTGCATTACAAACTAAATTTTCAACCTTTTGTAGTTTGTGGACTTAGCCGCAGGATGCTGTTGCCCGTTTGGGCAAAAATAGCAAGCCTACACTATAGTATCCCTAATGCACAAGGAACATTTGGGATTAAATTACAACTAAAAAAAAAAACCAGTATTCAGCTTATTGAAGCCAATTACTCCTATTTAACATGCTGAATATTCAGTTTTAATAAGCAAGCCGAACAGTCAGTTTTTAACAGGCTGAATACTTGGTAGGCAAAAAACGCTATTTGGGCTGAATATTCAGTATTTGCCAAATAGTAGGCAGCTGAATATTTGGTATTCAGTACCATATTTGGCTAAACTGCTATTCGGTGCACTACTAGAATAGATAGTTAAATTTGTGTAATTGTAATTGATTCAGACAAAATTAATTGTAATTGCAATTGATCTTGAAATTGTGAAGTACAATACTAACTGTAGTTAATTTGAAAAGAAGAAAAATAAAAAAAAATTGTAATTGTTTCCATTTTGTGTAATTGAACCCAACCCTGACTTTTAAGCTACATATGTTTTTTCTTTTTAGATAAACATGGATTTCAGCAGTTTGAATATGGGCAGGTTCTGTTGTGACCCATTTATAAAACACAAGGGAAAAGTGAAAAAAGGCATTTGTGCATTGACTAAAAATTTGATTGATCAAAATCCTGAATTGAAACTAACAAATAATCATGAAGCATGTGCAACCTGTCGAAATATACTAGCAAATCGTCCATCCCCAATGCCTGAATGTGAACCACTTGAAAAATCACCATCCACCTCATCAAGTGCCCCATCTGAGCTAGAAACTGTTGATGTAGTTGAAATGCAGTATGAGCTTAGTAAATTCAATGCTTCATTGGCCATACTTGATGAGAGCCCAATAAAACCGTGTAAACTCTCTAACAGCGCTGGATATGCAAAGAGAAAGTTGAGGAAAGTAGTAGTAGTAGTTGTGAAAAGAAAGCTTGAACTTGCAACTAAACAACCAATTTCATGCAGTGACTCAGATGATTCAGAACTGGAGATTCTTCAACAACTAAGAGAAATTTAATCAAGTGACAAGTCGAAGTAAAAAACTGACAATTCTTACTATCTTACCAAAAAGATGGACACAAGTAAAGATCAGAGAAGAATTTAAGTACTCAGATTACATGGCTAGGCAAGCAAAGAGTTTTGTGAGGGAGAAGGGAGTGCTTTCAACTGCTAATCCATGTTTGGGGAAATGCCTGAATAGTGAAACTGCTGTCAAAGTAATTGACTTCTATCATTCACCAGATGTGAGTAGACAAATGCCAGGGTTGAAAAACTATGTTTCTGTAAAAGGAGCTGATGGTAGGTGGGAAAGAAAACAAAAATCACGAATCTTATGCAACCTAAAAGAAGCATTTGAGCTTTTTAAAACAAACCATCCAACAATTAAAATAGGATTTTCAAAATTTGCAGAGCTTTGGCCAAAAGAATGTGTGTTGCCAGGTGCCAGTGGAACACATTCTGTCTGCATTTGCACAAAGCACCAGAATGTCAAACTCATGATGGCAGCAATAACCAGTGTTTTCCAGGTGGAGCAGTACCCTCCTGATAAGCCTAGCTCATCAACATGGGATGTCCAATGATGGGCTGAAGACAAATTATATTTGTCACTACAGGCATTGTCTAGCCCTCCTCCAATGTAATCCACCTCGGAAGGTATGCTTCTTTGGGAAATGTGATCAATGCCCAAGAAAAGAGGCCTTCACAGACTTCTTAACTACAGCCTTCGACAGAAAAGGGCTTGATGAGATTGAATTCAGGCAATGGATTTCAATGGACAGATCAATGCTGCAAACACAAAAACTTTCAGCAGATGAATTCATCCAAAGTTTTCATGAAAAACTAGTTCTCATGGAACATGATTTCTTTGCAGGAAGCCAGATGAAATTTTCACAAGAAAAGAAAGAAGAACTCCGCGAAGGTGAATTTCTTGTTATTGGTGACTTTGCAGAGAATTATGCTTTTATAGTTCAAGACACGGTGCAATCATTCCATTGGAATAACTGCCAAGCTACAATACATCCTTTTGTAGTCTCATATCAACAAGACAATGAACTGATACATAAAAGTTTTGTTGCAATTTCTGACTGCAACCAGCATGATATAATATCCATTCACCTCTTCCAAACCCATCTCATTAATTTTATTAAAGCATCCCATCAAATTACCAAAATCTTTTACTTCAGTGATGGTTGTGCTGCACAATATAAAAATTGCAAGAACTTTCTAAACCTCTGCCATCATGAATAAGATTTTGGAGTTGAGGCTGAATGGCATTTCTTTGCCACGAGTCATGGTAAAGGACCATGTGATGGTATCAGCGGATCTGTGAAGAGGCTTGCAGCCAGGGCTAGCCTCCAAAGAATAGGAGGTGCTGAACCCATCCTTGATCCATTGGCCCTCTACAACTTTGCAGTCACAGCACTTCCTTCAATCACTGTCACCTTTGTGACAACAGAAGAGTATGAATCCCACCGATTGATGTTGGAAAAATGCTTCAAAAATGCAAAAACCATTCCAGGGCCTAATTATACAATTAATCCATTCCTCACTCCAGAAATATAATTTTAAGCTTTTTCTTGCGAATTTTTGTCATAGAAATTTGCTTCCAATCATCATGGAATTTCAAGGGTATAATTTAGTGGGAACTCTGAATAATGATCTAATGTCAAAATATTCTGAAATTATATCCCATTGCTAAAACCTATGTTATTTTCAGGAACCCAGAAGATCCATTGCATCGAGCCAATCAGTGATGGACTGGTAGAAGTCCGCTCGTATTCTTCCTCGACTATATCCAGATCGGAAAGAATCACCATTCTTCAGAGAAGCAACATCCCATTGGCATCTATGAAAGGCTATTGCTTAGCAGTCTATGATTCCCACTGGTATCTCGCCTGCATCTTAGATGTCAAGCCAGAGAGCAGTGAGGTCAACTTGTCCTTCCTTCACCCCCATGGACCTGCACACACATTTGTATATCCTTCCCCACCTGATGATTGAGAGTCCAGTTATCACAAATGGCAGGACATACACTTTGACCCGGTCATAAATGAAGAAGGCCATATCTATGCTTGAGCATTTAGTAGTGTAACAGAAACAGGTAATCTTTTTTGCCTCATCGATGTTTTGTTTTTTTTTTTTTTTTTTCCATTGATAATAATAGGTAAACATATTTCATATGAAATGTCGGTAAATGTTTACTATAACCACCACCACCACACCAATGTTTTTGCAAAATACATTTTTTAGTAGTTTTTGGTGTGTTCTGTTCAGATCTGCTATTCATTTGTTGTGGAAATGACCCAATTAAAAGTTACAAGACATTGAAGTTTACTAAGTAAATACAGGGAATTTTGGGCATAAGCATGGGTCATTTCCACAACAAATAAATAGCAAATCAGAACAAAACACAAAAAACTACTGAAAAATGTATTTTGCAAAAAACCTAACAACCTTACCGCAAAATATTAGGACATCAATTTGTGATGCATGATCATTACGGGGGCTCCACCCCTGTACCCCCGAGACCTAAATTATACAAATGATTATTATTAAGTTCCTGAACATAAAAATACCATCATTGTAAAGCATTTGAACTGCTTTACAAGTATATCTGACTAAAAATAGTAAGTTTGAATGGGTGTTAAAATGAGAGAATAATGCCATAATTGATAAATCATCCAATCCTTTGTCTTCATCTAGGGCCCATGATGAATCAAGGTCTCTCAAAATCACATGAATGGCACGTCATAATTCTATCACAAACACCACTAAACTGAATCCAATTTGAAAAAAAAAAATAGCCAGAACAAAACCCAACCAACTAATTAAGTCGCAGAGTAGTGAAAAAATAGCCCAATCAGGAAAAATATTTTATGAAAAAAGTACATTATAGCCTTCACATGCCATATCTAAATTTATTTAAAGGAAAATGGCGTCAATCACTAGACTAGATGAAAATTAAAACAAATGAATGTCATTATTATAAACGTGCATTTGACATGTCACATTAATTAAAATTTCAGAAGCAAATATCTTCGTAAATACAAATTTCCCCAAATAAAGACATACACCATTTTTCTTAGTAAATTATGATGTACTACTGGAAATACTTCATTTTACTTGGGGTGCAGGTGGTGTTATAGTAAACATTAACCGAAATGTCTGTAAGTTAGTTCAGTGGTACTTAAATTTTTTATCATTGTTAATTAAAACCATTATGTTTATTGTACCATTTATTATCTATTAATTATATTTTGTATTTAGGTTAGTATCTTAGCATTCCTATTTAAATTTGAGTTATTAGGCAGGACTAAAGTCTCTTATTATAGGTTTTTCTTTCTTACTGTTTGCTGTTGAATAATGATCTCAGTTTTTGTCTAAGGTTAAATCTTTGGTAGGATAAATAATTACCTTGAAAGGCGTATACAAATACTTTATTATTATTATAAATTTAACGATAATGGCTTCCATAAAATATATTGTAAATACCTAATAACTGCCTTTTTCAAATATAAAGTTATGTTGATGCCTCTTTTTTCATGGTTTCACCCAGCTAGACAAGAATTGGTTCCTATAACTCAATTGGTGAAAATAAAGGAATAGGTTATTTTAATATACATATTAAAGGACAAATTGTCTTAAAAATAGCAGACATTATAAATAGATCTCAGTGAGACAAATCTAATGGTACTTTTCTCAACACACTAGCTCAAACAGTTCCAAAGAAACAGCACTCCAAAGTTTGGTGGAAAAAGGTACTTGGTTAAAATGGAGGTAGGTATGGTCCACTGAAATGGCTGTAGCATCTATACTAACTTAATCAACACTAAAAACTTGTTCTAGGTTAAGGTAGACATATGTACCCAAAATTGGGTGAAAGGAGAAAAAAATCAGTTGACATCAAATGACCTACACAAGGTCAAAGGTCAAAAATAAGATCAACTTTTTTTTTTTACCACTGAGGTAAAATTGACCTCTTTTTACAAAATTCAAATAGCCATATCTCTGAGTGTTGAAACAAGTGCCATTCTGTTTTTCTCACTGAGATCTATAAGTGTGCCAATTTTCAAAAAATCGGTGATGGTCACGTTCTTTCGACCCAAAATTCCATTGAACTGACATGGAATGACCCTTACCTGTCAATTACATTCATCTTATCAGTAGTAGTGATAATTCCATAATCCTCTAAAACTGCTGATGCAACTGCTGCTCTGGCTCTGTCACTTACTTGATACCTCACACCTCACACTGCCGAGTGAGGTTTGGTAGACTCTTCCTATTTAGTTCTGTACTGGATTCCTGTTGTTCACTGACACCAGCTGTTTCATCATATGATTCCAGGCTGCCCTGACTTGAGAAACTGTCAAGATCACTGTCATGTACGGTATTGCTGCTGAGCTTGATGGAACAACTTGAAAAACTCTTCTGAGCTCTTCCCTGGGGATAATAAAATACAATATCATTATGATACCAGATAGTTTACCAAAGACGCAAAAATAAAAAAATTTTAATTGGTAGCACAATAATTTCAAGAAACCTAGATATTCAGTGGCCATTAATCAAAAGTTTTTTTATTTATATAGATCAAATTCGGTGATTCTTTTCTTGTGCTTGCTCCTGCTGTACTGCTCTCTTTTTGTATCTGATGTCTGCTGATGTAAGGTATTCCTTAACCCTAAAAGGACGACTGCTAGATATTGTTAACCTTTCAAACACACACATTCATAACTTAACCCTACAAACAATTCCGGCGTTAAAGGGTTAAAACCAACACATCCTTTTCTAGCTTTTTTCTGTTCCGCATAGAAAGCATACCGGTAGTCTTTTTTTGTCATTTTTAGTTGATACAACTATTCCAAATCTCTCTCTCGATTTGAACCCTCACAGATGTCAAACAACTTGGAAGATTTTTTCACTGAAGGAAGAAAGATCACTCCGGAACTTGTCACCATGTTTCTTTTTTGGATATCTATCAAACCTACAAAATTACCAAAACTTTTATGTTATGAATGCAGATTTCAATTATAAACCCTAAGTTAAGGTCTAGTCAAAACAGAATTTATTACTGGTCATTCTTATGATTTGCAAATCACTGAATCACATGATTATGTTAATAAAATTAGTCACAAACAAATAATTGTAACTACAAAATTTACAAAAGTATGACATATTTTAAATCTTTTTATAAGGGACTGAAAATTTGTCTTGCCTCAAAAATTTGGTAATGGTTCAGAATACGGGTGCCACTTAATTAAGCAAAATTTCAAAAAATACCATAGAGACAAAGTTGTTTCTCTCATTAAAATACGTTGATTGCATGTGTCGCATAGTCCATTTGTATAATTTAGGTCTCAGGGGTACGGGGGCTCTGCCCCCGTAAAGATCACGCTTGCAAATTGATCAGTATAGGGTATTGGTGTGTAAAATAACTGAACATGTCTATATACATAATTACCTATAAAACCCTATACCAATCAATTTGTGATGCGTGATCTTTATGGGGGTGGAGTCCCTGTATCCCTGAGACCTAAATTATACAAATGGACTATGCGACACATGCAATCAACGTATTTTAATGAGAGAAACAACTTTGTCTCTATGGTATTTTTCAAAATTTTGCTTAATTAGGTGGTGCCTGTATTCTGAACCATTACGAAAAATTCTTTGACTAGATCCTGAATCTTGCTGGTGACACTGGGGCATGAAATTGGATAAACATTGCACCAAATCCAGTGTTCAATCAGACTTAGTGCAACTGTATCAGCTGCTTGTCTGGTTGTCCAATTCTCTTTTGCCATTACACGTTGGATGACATCTTTACCAAGAGGAAGTTTTCTGTTGGGGAATGAGTCTGTGCTTGAAAATCTGTGACCTCCATCAAGAATTTTAACTGTCACTGCATCTTAACATCCTACTATGCAGTATTTTTTGGCAATAAGGTTATCAAACTACATGTATTTATCAATTCTATAAATTTAACTTAAAAAGAAAAATTTGAAATATAATTTCAAGTAAAAAACAAAATATTTGGAGAAAGGCTGAAAAATTGTATTTTTTGAACAAAAATGATGAAATATGGATTTTTTAATGCATTATTGACCCTGCAGCCCCCTGCAAATGTTTTAAATCTGCTTCAGAGGTAACAAATACATCAGAAAAATTTTTGAATTATCTTTCTATCATGTCCAGAACCCGAGATAGGTCATTGGGTTCAAATTTTGGTCATACACACACATACAATTTGTATAAATTGGCTGGTAGCAGTCAGTTTTGTATGCAACCACCCAAAATCAGTATTAAAGTTTAATCCTGGACAAAAGACAATTATCTAGACCCCCTCAATTTTGATCCTGGCACTTTTGCCAGTTTTGCAAGTTTCTTAACCCTTTCAGTGCGTGTGGTAAACTATGTTTACCATAAAAAAGCCCGACTCAGGACGCATGGTAAACTATGTTTACCATTAAAAATCTTCTCTCAGGACGCATGGTAAACATTGTTTTCCACGTTTAATAAACAGTCTATGAACCCCCTCGTTCCTATTAGAACAACGTAGTTAGTTCCCTGACTAATATTAGACATCAATAAGGTGGTATTTGGCATCTTTTTTTATTTTCTGACTCTCAGCTCACCAGAGGGGGGGAGTGAAATAGACTCCCCCAATCAGTTCAGCATGGCATCCACAAGCAGTAATAAGCGTAAAAAATCCTCTCTAGATGAGAATGAGATAAACGAATATCTCTCAATGTGTTCTGAAAGTGATATAGAATGTGAAAGTGAGGATGACTGGGCGCAAGATAATGTACGGGATATTATACAAAACCGATCAAGTAGTGACGATGATGAAGAAAATGTGGTACTTTTGGAAAGAGATCTGCCTAAAGCAACAAAATTGAGCGAGAATTTTGAATGGCAGGAAATTGGTGAAAATATAGGCTGTACCAGAGGTGGGTGGCAGTTTACTGGTGAAAATAAAGTGCTCTTCAATGGTCAAACTCATACGATGTATGATGTTTTTTGTGAAGTTTTTCCCAAAGAAGTAATTGAGCTAATGGTTACAGAAACAAACAAATATGCAACTCAATTTCTGGCTGCTACACCTAATCTGAAATCAACATCTCGGTATAGTGCATGGGTCCCAACTACGTTTACAGAAATGAAGCAATTTATAGGGCTTTTACTTCTCATGGGTATTATACAAAAACCCAAGATAGGTATGTATTGGTCAACCGACAGTTTTTATGCTACTCCAGTATTTACAGCAATCATGAAAAGAGACAGATTTACCAACATTCTTTCTTTTTTGCATTTTGCTGACAATGCAGATGAGACGTTGAAGGAAAGAGGGGGGAAGATGGTGAAATTGCATGACTTTATTGAGTTGATGACATCTGCTCTTGAATCAAAATATTCAACTTCTCAGAATCTAAGTTTGGATGAATCTTTGTTGCTGTGGAAGGGCAGACTCAGTTTCCGGCAATACATAAAAACGAAAAGATCACGTTTTGGGATAAAAAATTTCAAACTTGTGGATGAAAATTGTTACTTTGAAATATAAAATATATACCGGGACCATGGAAACTGTTGCTGATTTTTCTAAGACTGAAAGTATTGTAGTAAGTATGATGGAAAAATATTTAGGAAAAGGTCACAACGTCTTCACTGATAACTTCTATACATCACCAAAACTATGCAAATACCTTAGTGATAATAAAACTGGTGCCGCAGGGACTGTTAGAAGTAATCGTAAGGGCTTATGCCATGCTATGAAAACTATGAATGTGGCAAAAGGAAAGAAACTTGCCTTTGAGACTCCTGAACTGCTTTCCCTTGTGTTTCATGACAAGAGAAGAGTTTGCATGCTCTCCAATTACCATTCGAACAGTGATGTGACAGTAACACGTAGATCAAAGGAAGGTCGAGTCGAAAAAAACATTCCAGCTTGCGTACATGAATACAACAAACATATGGGATATGTAGACCGAACAGACCAAATACTGCATTATTACTCTGTCCCAAGAAAGTCTCTAAAATGGTATAAGAAGCTGGCAATGCATTTGATTCAGGTGCGAGTACTAGATGCTTGTGGAATTTATAATCTCATAAAAAAGGGAAAAGTTCCCTTTCTAGACTTTTGCCGTGAGATTATAAAAGGACTGACATCTGCAGATGAACCTAACTTGAAGAAATCAGTAGTTCCAAGACTAGTTGGAAAACATTTTACCAAGAAAATTACATCAAATTCTGAACATACCCCAAGACCAACAAAGAGATGCAGGGTATGTTATGCCCATGGGATAGAAAAATGAGTACATTTTCAATGCGAGACATGCCCCGATACCCCAGGGTTATGCGCCGAACCATGTTTCAAAATTTATCACTCAGCATTTAACTTTTAGTTAACTAAATAAAGATATCTCTATTTTATTTCATTTTAACCTTTATTTTTTTGTTACCCATGAAAAAATTGAAAATATTATTGATAGAAAACCTATTTTAAAGGCAAACAAAAGACGAAGCAAAAAAATAATTCGTTTATTTTCTGGCGCATTTATACGCGCAGCTTTCGTTCTGGGGTATCAGCGTGACACGCACAGGGCGTATCAGAATGGGACGCAGCGAAAGGGTTAATAAGTTCATGATCATTGGAAAGAACCAGATCTATCTAAGATTGCTTGATCCCTAGTTGGTTTGTCTACAAATTGCGTTAGAAAACAGTCATTATAGCAGTCAATGAAGAAGTTACTTCCCTATTATTTCCCTCTAAAAGGCTCTATGTGAGACAGGTTAAAATCTCCCATAATTAATGTTCTAGCACTACAACCTTTATTTATTTCTTGAACCATACTGTCATCAACTTCCTGTGTTTGGTTTTGAGGTCTGTAAAATGCACCTATCCAAATATACTCTTTGCCTGAAACATGAATATCAACCCATATTGATTCTACCCTATTGTCTAATTTAATACTGTCATTCTGAACTTAAGTTAAATTATTCTTAGTGTATAAGAACAAACCTCCCCCCTGCCTATCTATTCTCTGGTAAATATACATTGTATAACTATTTGACTCGTACTCTGCTCTAGTGTCATTGAATGCTGTCTCACTAATGCAGACTATATCCAGATTTTCACTAATCATATAACTAAATACTGTAATTCATTTTTCTTATTCCTAAAACTGTGCATTTGTATAAAAACGCTTCAACCCTTGGTTAAAACTGATTCCCTACCTTTGGCTAGATAGTTGATATGCCTATTCCTTACATAATCCATATTTAAGACTAACAGTATTTACTTTACCAATACCCTGATGCTTTATCCCCTCTGTTGATTTAAAGTTATCTTTCAAAACCCCAAAGAACTCTCATTTTCCTCCAGAAGCCTCCCATACAAAGCAGTTCCTCTTCCACTAAGATGTAATCCATCCTTATTGTAAAGCTCCCTTCTTTCATAAAAATTATCCCACAAATCTATGAATTCAACCCCTTCACTAGTACATAGCATCCTAACTTTATCATTTAGGCAGGGTTCCTGCCTGTTTAACTCCTTGCCTCAGTACCTTAGAGATATAATTGCAGTCCCAGTGGATACTTTTAAAAAACATTTGGACATGTTTTTTAGCCAACATACTCAACCAACCCACAGTTCTAGGGTATTCCTCTGCCAGACCAGCCCTCACAAATTTGATAGTGGATCATATCTTATGGCATGAGCAAGAGAAAAGAAGGATGGTGACTATGTTGTGGCCCTGCCTCAGAAGGTGCTGAGTGGACTTCATGGGAGCAGTGCAACCTTGAGGCAGAAGTGCTTCAAGGTAAATTCAAGGTGTAGTCCTCCCTGTAGGAAGGCCTTCAAAATGAAGAATTTTATTTATTTTTCAGAGTTTTCTTCTGTTAATTGTGATGTATTGCCAGAGTTGTGTGTTTTATACTGTTATATTAAAAATTGTATTTAATCCAGCCATAATAAAAGGGATAAAAAAATAGGTCAGTGTATTTCTGTTCGGTTTGCCTTGGAATTCCAGTTCCTTGGACCTAGAGTGATTGGGACTGTTTTCCTGTGAAGGTGAAGAACTAATAGAGAGATTTTTGGGAAGTAGCTTACAGTTAATGTATGGGTTAAATCTGACTAATCTCCTAGAAATAGACAGCTGATGTGAGAGAATCCTGACCCAGAATAATAATTTGATTTGTGTAGAATTTATAATTAGCATAAGGATCAGGACTAGACTATAAGTGATTGGTGGTGGAATACATTTGGCATAGAATCCAGAACCTAGTGTGTGCATTTGTACATCATCATACTAAGAAATGAGAAAGTTGGGTGTAAGGAAAACCAGTACCCAAGAAGATCCTACAGGATACTAGAGATTACTAGCCCCCTACCTTGACATTTCATTGTCCCAAACCCAGAAACTTAAAGGGTGCTGGGTGGCCTGATGATATTGACATTTTGGGGACTACAGCCTACTCAGCCACTGTGCACAGCAGTATCACTTATCTGTGACAGCATTGAAATACAATTAATGTGTCAAACCCAATTAAAAGGGGCTTGACTTAGTAAGGTGAAATGGATGGGAAAGTCTCAAACTCTTGAAATATTTACCCCACATTCACAGGTTTTGGTTCAGTGATGAAAATTCATTTACAGTTTGACCTGTTAACACTCAAAATGGTCATGTGTACTCTGCAGCAAAAACCAAGAGAGAAGTGACACCAGAAAGACATTTACTGGAGTGGTCTAACCTCTCCAAGAACGTTATGATCTCGTGTTTTGCCTTGAAAATTAGTAAAACGTGATGTCATTTTTGCTGAACCAGAAGCTAAAGTAAATGTTGTCAAGTATCATAAGTATTGGAAAAAACATCTGCCAAAAATTCGCAAAATTTCTGAAAATTGGTACACATTACAGCAAGATGGTGCAACAAGCCATACTGCCTGACTATTAAATATCTAGACAGAGAAGTTACTGAGTACTGACCTACATAAAACCTGATGAATGGCCAGCTAACAATCCAGACTTATCCCCATTGATTATGCAATATGGAATGAGCTAAAAGGAGTAGTTTACAAGAATGCTAGGTTTGATAACATTGCTCAGTTAAAAGTAAAAGATTGAGGAAAAGTAGAATTCTCTGCCATACTGTTTCATAAATATGGCTCTTTATAGTTGGTGCCATCATTTGGAGCTTTGCATCCAATAAAATGGTGGAAACATTCAGCATTTCATTTCATAATATTGGTGGTACTCTGGAGTAACTAAGTAAATTTTTTTTTTTTTTTTTTTTTAACTTTGTTTTTGCAAACTGAAATACACACTTCAAAAGACAATAGATTGCTTTTATCTGCAGAATCCTGTGTGTTTTAAATATTGAAAGATAAAAATTGATCTAGCTGTAACTATCTTGTTTTTGGACTGAAGATATTAGAAAGTGTGGAAACCTCTGACCATTAAGTGTTTATCTATGGTCTCATCTTGTTCCAAATCAGGCTTGGGTTCAAGTATCTCATTTAGTTAGATTTTTAGGTACTTGTACTTGTACTTTCATAATAGTCTGTACCATACTTGTACTTCATGAAATGTACAGACGCTCCCTCAGTTACATAAGCCTCAATGCAAAATGAACTGTATGTAAATATTCCCATAAATCCTCTCCGCATCATCTCCAAACTTTTTTCATGAAATTGCCTTTAATTGTATTGCAATAA
Source organism: Bathynomus jamesi (assembly GCA_023014485.1). Taxonomy (NCBI): domain Eukaryota; kingdom Metazoa; phylum Arthropoda; class Malacostraca; order Isopoda; family Cirolanidae; genus Bathynomus; species Bathynomus jamesi. The sequence goes on from JAJOZX010001344.1 coordinate 276,458, forward strand.
TGACTGGAAAGCACCCAAGTGATCGTAAGAGTGCAAGACAGTACAGCATTTTGAACTACTAAATTATTTCTTTCCTATGCTTTTATTGCTACTATACTGTATTTAGTATCACAAAGTCAGGCTTTGTGATGAAATTGTAAACAAACAAGGATAAATTCCATTTTCTTCCATGAAAGTATTTGTACTTGACAATTAAGTACTTGGAATTATGTGACAAAATTTTCTATATCAAGTACTTGTATTTGTACTTACTTTCTCAAATTCCTGAAGTACTTGTACTTGAGAAAAAGTACTTGAACCCAAGCCTGTTCGATACATATACAGGGTGTCCCACAAAAAAAGTTAACCGTACTTTGAATTAATATAACTCAAAAACTATTAGAGATTTTTGGGTCCTGCAAAAATGTTTTATTTAACAACTATTTATCTGTCAATTCTGGAAATTTCATTAAATTTCCTTTTACGAAGTTGATACATTAATGGTTTTAGTGGAGGCTATCAAAAATATGTTTGCGCAAGGAAGTAAAATAATGAAACTTCGAAGTTTAAAATTAACAAATTTATTTAAATCCATTAATAACAAAAACACCTCTTCATATGGGTAATACAAATTTATTTTTTAATTTTCTAAGCACCGTTTCCTTCCACATGTCCTCCATTTCTTTCCAAGCACAGTTGCGCCTTTGATCGCATTGATTGCACAACTTTTTTGATCAACTGGTGATTTTCCTTAAGTAAATTGACTTCACGTGTGATACTATCTCTTAACTGGTTTATGTTTTCCGGTGGAATAGAATACACTTTACTCTTTAGATATCCCCATAAGAAATAATCGCACGGTGTTAAATCAGGGGATCTTGGGGGCCATTCAATTGCATGATTTAGCGCGACAATGCGGTTGCCAAAATTTTCTCAGTTTTGTTCTTACAGCAAGCTGTCTATGAGCTGGTGCGCCGTCCTGAATCCACCAAAGTCTATTGAATTGATTGCTGTAAATCTGGAGGAGTTCTGGGATGATCCGTTCGTTGATCATGTTCAGGTAGGCAGCACCATTCAAGTTATTGTCGTAAAACAATGGGCCGACAAGATAGCCATTCCCGCATATTCCGATCCACAGAGACACTTTCTGCTGACAAATACGTGTGTCAAAGTTGAATGCTGGGGGGTTGTTCAGCAGTGCATATTGTCGAATATTATGGCTATTTACCTTTCCATTCATGAAAAAGGCTGCCTCGTCACCAATCACAATGTTTTCCAAGAAACGAGCAGGTTTATGGAGAAGCCATTCGACAAATTGTCTATGACGAGGAAAATCAGTTTCAAGAAGCTGGTGTCTTACATGCATCTTATAGGGATGCCATTTTAAGTCATGTTTAACAATGCGGTTAAATGTTGACTTTGACAATTGTAACCCATTCTTTCTGACTGATACATTTGGATTTTGAAGAAGTGTCATCTGAACATTTTCGATATTTTCTGTTGTTCTTATGGTTTTCCTACGACCCGAACGACCTTTATTTAGATTTAAGCATGTTCCTTCATGTTGGTATTTCCGAACATTTTTCCAAATAGCGGGCTTGCTTGGTGGGTGCCTACCTGGAAAACGTTGTTCAAATAAATCTTGTACTTGTTTAATACTGCCAGTCTTAATAAAGTTTGTGATTACAAATACGCGTTGCTCTTTTGTTAACTGCATGATAAAAAGGGTTCTTTTGAAGTAAACTTTTACATAGAAATGCTTTGATTTGCTTAATAAGCAATAATGACGAGACCATACCACAGCGTGTCCAAAAAACCACTGTGCAATGGCCTAGGCTTCGCTTGAAGAATCGCACAGTGACCTAGGCTCCCTAGGCTCCCTACGCTTTGCTTGAAAGTGCACGGTGACCTAGGCTTCCTAGGCTTCGCTTCATTATTTTACTTCCTTGCGCAAACATATTTTTGATAGCCTCCACTAAAACCATTAATGTATCAACTTCGTAAAAGGAAATTTAATGAAATTTCCAGAATCGACAGATAAATAGTTGTTAAATAAAACATTTTTGCAGGACCCAAAAATCTCTAATAGTTTTTGAGTTATATTAATTCAAAGTACGGTTAACTTTTTTGTGGGACACCCGTTATATGTTAGTCAATGTGTGAAATCACTCATTTCACATAATACTTAAAAATTTCAGTCAGTGTGAAAGTTATTTCACTTAATGCCTAAAAATTTTGGGCATTTAGGGTAATTTGATAGTGATTAATGACTTCATAAAGGTTAGGTTAGATTAAATTAGGTTAGTAATGTGTGTTATGTTTAAGAGTAACAGGTATTATGGAAAATGCTATAACATACATAAGTGTGTATGTTATGCTCAGAACTCAACAATTTTAATGGTACTGTATATATTTTATGGTGGGTCGGGACAGTAAGAGCCAATCTACACAACTTCAAAAGGTCAAAGGTAACTTGTAACCCAATTTGAATGTGACCTCCTGATCCAATTGGGCTAAAAATTTCACAGGTGTATTTAGGGTCAAGAATAATCCAGGGTGCTAAATTTCAGAAAAATCAGAAGTGGTTGGGTGTTAGATTGGACTTTTTCAGTTGACTTGTCTTGGAATAACCCCAAAGATGAAAGGTTTGAGTGAAAGAACTTGGTTTTGGGGTCATTTCAGAACCTGAAAAACAATGTAAATATGAGTAAACTATATTTTAGATTTGGAAAACTATGAATTTGTAAAATTTAATGGTTCACATCTGACAGCCTTTGAAAACAATCTTCAAATGCCCAGGTACCAAGCCTTATTTCTACAGACTGGCAATTAATGTAGCTGTTTTCTGTTTTGTTTTTCTTATCAATGTCATTTTTATTTCAGTAAAGAGTAACAAAATTTGAGCTTGCCTGAGACCCAGTTAGTAGTGACCCAATATGAAATATTACTATGATTTATTATCTCAGCCTTCAAGAGCTGTGCTTATTTTTTTAAAGAAAACAAAAATAAATTTCACTAACTGTCCAGTTGCTCTAAGAAAAGGTAAGATCAGTTTTTAAGTGATTTAATTCTCTCTCCCACCCTCTTTGAATAAGTATTTGTAGTCATAAAAATTTAGTTTATTCAGGAAAATGAATAATCATCAGATACCAGTATATACTAGGCTTAGCATTTGAGTCTAATTGCAGACTAAAAATTGAGGCTGTATTAGTCTCTCAAAACAATATTGAGGTAGGCTATGCATATGGTTTAGTAGGAAGATGGGTAGGTCTTCTTAAGTTATTTAATTTCAATTTTATTTTTGATATTAGCTATTACTAGCAAAAGATTGGCGCTACGCACCAATTTTGCTAGATCTGCGGTGCTTGGACCTTCGACCCAAACTGAATTGTGGGCCCACAGCGTATTTTATTTTGAACATCAATAGCCCTTTATCTGGATATTGTTCCCATTCCTCTCACCTTGGGCCTCAGTAATTGGGGTGCCTGTGGCCCTCCAATTACTGGTGAACCAATTATTCAGTCAATAAAACTACAGAAAAGAACGCAGCCATGAAAATCTAAAACTTCACAAATCTTGATACGATGAACTCGGATGTGAAGCTCAAGACTTTCATGACTACATTCTTTTCTATAGTTTTATTGACCAAATAATTGAACTGACAGTAATTGGGGGGTCGCAGGCCCCTAATTACTGGGGGTTAAATTATTTGGTCAATAAAACTATAGAAAAGAATGCAGTCATGAAAATCTTAAGCTTCACCAATATTGACACAATGTGAAGCTCAAGATTTTCATTGCTGCATTCTTTTCTATAGTTTTATCGCTGTACTGGGGGCCCTCTGGCCCAGTAATTTGGGGGGGGGGGGGGGGGGGTCACACATTTTTGTTCATTACTCATCACCCCCATCCACCATACGAAGTTTGGTCGAAATTGGTTCAGAAACGTAAAAGTTTTTTCTGCGGACAGACAGGCAGACACATTTTTGCTAAATTATAATAATGATGCCTGATTAGGTTAATTAAATGGCCAGTTAGGTCAACTGAATTCCCGGGTGTGTTAATTGAATGCCCGGTTAGGTTAATTGTACACCCTTGACAATTGGTTAGGTTAAGTCATGATATTTTCATTAAAGCCAACAAAAATATCACAACTTAACCTAACCAATTGTCAAGGGCATACAGATGACATAACCTGGCATTCAATGAACCTAACTGGGTATTCAATAATAGCGGAGTGACCCGGTGTTGCCGGGGTGGATGTTGAACGCTATATATATATATATATATATATATATATATATATATATATATATATATATGCCCGGTTAGGTAAACTGAATGCCCGATTAGATTAATTGAATGCCCAGTTAGGTTAATTGTACACCCTTGATGATTGGTTAGGTTAAGTCATGATATTTTTGTTAAAGCCAACAAAAATATCATGACTTAACCTAACCAATCATCAAGGGCATACAGATGACCTAACCTGGCATTCAATGAACCTAACTAGGTATTCAATAATAGCAGAGTGACCTGATGTTGCCAGGGTGGATGTTGAATGATATATATATATGCTTGGTTAGGTAAACTGAATGCCCGGTTAGGTTAATTGAATGACCAGTTAGGTCAACTGAATGCCCGATTAGGTTAATTAAATGGCTGGTTAAGTCAACTGAATGCCTGATTAGATTAATTGTACACCCTTGACAATTGGTTAGGTTAAGTCATGATATTTTCGTTAAAGCCAATGAAAATATCACGACTTAACCTAACCAATCATCAAGGGTGTACAGATGACCTAACCTGGCATTCAATGAACCTAACTGGGTATTCAATAATTTTACCATAGGTTTCGTAATGATCTTCATGACATCATTTAATGTTTTAAAATTAATTATTTAATTTATTAACACCCACATGCACAACCTCGGGACCTAATCAATGTGTGTGTGTGTGTGTGTGAAGTTTCATGTTTGTAACTGCTTCCATTTTGGAGTTATGGCTGATGGCTGGAACACACACACACGTCTTTTTATTTTTATTATTATTATTATAGATAAACAATAGACTGGTACAAATTTATAACCAAAAGACTTCCCAACATCAACAATTTTTGATAAAGAAAAGGGGAAAATTGGTTTTGTAGGCCTAGGGGGTCCGAAATTTTCATAAAATGGAAAATAATTGCTATTTTCTTACTTACAGCGACAGGCATAATGATATTAGGATACCTAATAGAAATTTTTTAATATTTTAAAGTGGGGAAAATAAATAATTTTCTAAAAATGATCTTAAACTATAAAAGCGCATCTAATCAGATAACTTAATTAACGTATTTCTATGACAACTAAAAAATACAGGGTGGCCGTAAGTTTCCATACATAGGAAAATTTAAACGTTTGTTTTTATGTTTCAGATACCCTAAGAATATGCGTTTGACGAAAGAGCAACGAATTGAAATCATACTGATGGCTGGGTCGGGAAGCAGTCGCATGGTTGCAATGAACTTTAACAGAAAACATGGAACGAACATCACACACGACACTGTGGCAAAACTTATTAACAAGTTTCAGAAAACTGGAAATGTTGCAGATCATCTAAATGAACGTATCACCAACGCCATTACAAGCATAACGTCAACTGTGCTAATGCGTGTTCATCAACAGTGGGGAACACGTATTGAAATGTGTTTTCAAAACAATGGCAACCATGTAGAGCATATTATATAAATAAAAATGGTTATCCATAAAAAAATGTTTATTTTTCCTATGTATGGAAACTTACGGCCCACCCTGTAGAATGATAAATCAATATCCTATCAAATTGTTTGTGTATACGTAAAATTATTTGTACAAAAGCCACAGTAATAAAACGCACAAAAGTCACGGTAAATAATTTCAAGTGTGGCTCATTTAACTTTAAACTCGTGTTTATTTAAATTGCCCATTTTAATTATGTAATTTTTTGTATTGAATTGATGAAGAAATCTTTTGTTATTTTTTGTACTGAATCGATAAAGAAATCTTTTGTGAATTGAAAAATGTTAAAATTATAACAAATATCAAAATATTTTGTATAAAAATCATTGAATTTAAAAAATGCATGTTTGTTTTTAGTTTTTTGCAAAAAGTTCTTTATGAATTTTTAAAATATATACTTTTTTAAATTGAATTGATAAATAAATCTTTTGTGAATCAAATGATATTAAATGTTTAGTAAATATTGACTTATTTTGTGCCAAAATTATGATTAAAAATGAAAAATTAAAAAAATGGGTGTACAGGCATGGGAAGAACTGTACCCCTAAAAGGGGGGAAGGAATTATGTTAAGGAATTTTTTTTTAGCATGGGCACTGCAAAATAAAAAGACGCATCGAATGGTGAAAACTGCATTGTTCTACACCAATTGTAGCGACCTGTAGGTGTGCGCAAAAAAAACTGTTACATATATATATATATATATCTATATAGAAGGCTTCATTTCTGAAATAGTATATTAGAAGCCTAACTAGTACCATAAAAAATTTTTCCATGGTATTCCTATTTTCTAATAATGTTTGAAATTTACAGCAGAACACAAAACCCCAGAATTTGCAAAGATTAACCCATTCATGTTGGTACCTGCTATAGATGATGATGGTTTTAAATTAACAGAAAGGTAAGCAATTTCCTTCCATGAATATACTATATTGTACTGACACAAATACTCCTATTATATAGGAATATATATAGCCTTTGGTTAGCTTCCCCCGAATTCTTCATTCTGACGAAGGTCAAGCTTTTCACTCCACCTTAGACCTACAGTTTAACATGGAATCTGAACCAAATAAAGAACAGCCCAGATAATGCATCTGGTTCTGTTTCCTCAAGTCGATATAAACATTGTGCCTCAGTTTATTTAGGACAAACTGGGAAAACTTAATGTCACAGTGAAACAGCATAAATATGCATTGTTTATCCATATATATATATTTTTTTTATGTAGGAAGAAAGGACATGAGGTAAATGCCCACAAAAAAGCCTCTCACCTTTGAAAGGAGGAGAGAGCCAAAATCAAGGTCCATAGTTTTTGAGATGCTTGGAGGCACTGCTTGAAAGATTGGAGGTCCTACACAGGTGGAAAGATGAATTGTGGAAGGTTGTTTCAGAGTCAATTGGTTAAGTAGATGAAAGACAGAATACTGATCAACCCTTGTGTTAGAGAGTTGGACAGAAAAGTAATATCAAAAGTCTGGTACTGCAATCCTCCTCTTAAAGGAGGAGGCATGTAGTTAGAGAGTTCAGAAGAGCAGCGTCTGTTGTAATAGCGATAATGGATTGGAAAGTACTATTTTTTTTGTGAGGTTAACGGATGTTGAGACAAGTTGAGACAAACAGTATGTTAGGCTTTACATCATTGTCTTAAAATTTTCCCTCGTAAAGCATATTAAATATTTCCACCTCTTTCTAGTCTTTGCATTTTCTAAAAGATTGTTATGCATAGCTAATATGCAAATGATCTTTAAAAATTGAGGCATGCACTCTTTCTGTCAGGAGGGAAACTTACTTCTGTTTGTTTTTAGGGTGCTCAAGAGCATGACTCCAGATTCCTGGGATCTTGGGAGCATTGCTCCAGTAAATTTGACCATGAGAAAAAGTAAATTTTGGTTTGGGTTTTGTTCATCCGCTAGACGTTATGCAATTTTTTTGCGTATACGTTCTTGTACAAACCAATTTTTTTAAATTACAAATTTAGTTATTTTAAGTTTAGTTGGTAATTCCATATTTAACAATTATTTTTATTTTTTGTTAAGCTTCAATGTTTTGATAATTAAAATTTTATTAAAACGTATATTTTTTTAATATAAAATTATCAGGATTGGACTATGTTCCATTGATCTCGGCCAGGTTTGATAAATTGGCCAGATAATTACTTGTGCGGTTTTAAGTAATCCACCATGACTCTAGAATTGAAAAGTTTAGTTAAGTTTAAACTTACTTTTACTTACTTTAACTTACCTACTTTTACTTACTCTTCCTTACTTTTACTAAGTTTAAAGCACTTACTTTTACTTACTTTCATTGTACTATATTTACTTACTTTTACTCACTTTTACCATACTATATTTACTAACTTTTACTTATTTTGTATTTTTTCAGGTAGTCAATAATCAATAATGGATCCTAATATTGATGAAGTTGGAGAGAAAAGTGAGGGTGTTAAAAGGGGTTACTTTTGTGGTCAATGCAAGAACAAATATTCAAAGAAGCAAAACTGGGAGGAACATTTTAATTCCAAAAAAAATATTTGTTACAATACAAGAGGTCCCAGAGTTTGGGCCCACAGCTTAGATATTGCAGTAAAGAAATACCAGGATGAAGTGCAGCAAAGAGATAACGGCAAAGCAGTCATTTAGTTTGTTCACAAAATGTGCTAGTGCTAGACCTCAGAAAAATGAACCAACTTCATCAACTGCTAATCTAGAAAATGAAACTTTTTGACGATGTTTCACAGACTGAAGAAAGTGCTTCTCCTCCACCTAAGAAACAAAAGGTAAGTGAGGAATCTGCGCATCAGACTAACAAAACTGCTTTAGAGGAATTTGAAAATTCCCAAATCCAGAAGACATTGAATGCAATTTTGCGCCTAACAAAAGAAACTCACCAAGCTGTTGTGGTTAATAAAGAGAAGAGTCAAAATATGCCTTCAAGTTCAAGTGTTGCATCCAAATCTAATAAAGCAAAAAGCAACAAATTTGACATTTCCATAGCCCATTTAAGCAAGTGTAAATCAATACAAGAAATCCTGAACAATGATTTGATCAAATCTACATTCAAATTGGTGGAAAAGAAGGATCTAGGGCATGCTGATGATTCATTTTCAGTACCAAGTGATATAATGGAAAACATCGCAAATAGTGACACTAATATGCCTGATGTAGATATAGCTGTTGAGGATGAAGATGATGATAATCAAGAAGATATTGATGATGCTTCTGATGATAAAATGTTTACATTATATTGCATAGCTTGCACAGACCCCAAAGCATGTGCTTCAGACAAACATTCTAACATAAAAGGTTACTTCAATGTTAAAGATTTAACCTATGCATGCAAACAAGGAGAAAATCAAGAGAGATGGTTTAGAAATCTGAAAACCCACCTGAAGAGACATTTAATTAAACTTCAGCATCATCAAAGAGCTGCTGTTTATGAAGTGATGAAAACATCTTCTCGGAACACTACTAAACGCATAGAAGACTTATGTGGCAAATCTTATACTACATAATGAAAACAAACACTGCATGGGCTCTATATCCAGTACTTCTAGCTGTATTACATAGGTCAGGTTGTGAGGTTGGAAATTTGAATCATAGCACACATGCGTGCGAGACAATTTGTGAGCTATTAGATAATCAACTTAAAGAACAAACTGTAAAGTGGTTCTTAGAACAAACTTCAGTAACAATAACAGCTGACATTGGAACAATTTTGGATTAAGCATGCTAGTTGTATTAGTTATGAGTGAAGAAGATAAGACTGTAAAACTTGCTGGGATAAATTTAGTACCCAGCAAATCAGGAGTTTATTTGGCCAATGAAATTGTTGATGTGTTGAAGTCTCCTAATCACTTGAAACTATCTGAAGAAGCAATTAAATCCAAGGTATCTGGAATGGTTGGAGATGGGGCTTTTTGTAAGGACAACGAGCCATTTAAAAACGAAATGAAAAAGTTGTTTGGAGAAAATTTCAAATTTCGATGGGACTTAATGCATCTTGTGAACAGAGCCCACGTTGATGCATTGAAGAAATTTGTAAACTAAGTGAGCTTGTAGACTTTATTCAGAATCACTCTTCAAATCTGAGATCAGGCCTTGACTATACCAATATGGTTCTTGACAATATCATTGGTTTTAAGAGACCAAAACTCAAATCTGATACTCGCATGGTTAATTACGAATTTGATCAATTTGACAGATTTGTGGAAAATTGTGTGTTTTTTGATCATCCACAAGAGAAAGAAATTAGTGCCAAGTTCTATGTATTGATTTCCTATGTAACAAAGATTATGTTGCAAGTAGCTCAAAAAACCACAGTTAGTGCAGAATTTGTAGAAAATATATTTTATAAAGAAGGAGGGAAAACTGTTATGTTAAGAGTGATGGAAACAATTTCCAAATTAGCTAATGGAGGAAATGCAAATGATGTAGTTTCTGAATTTAAGCACGATACCACAGGGCAGCAAAAGGAACTAACAGCTGAGGATTACATCCTAAATGAAGTTTACAAATACATCAAGAAACGTTCTGATTACTACCAGGTTGCTGAAGTTGCTAGACCATCCAGAACCAGATCTGAAAGTAGTTTTACAAAAGACTCAGTGATAAATTGGCTGACAGAATATATAGAACAGCTGTGGAAAGGAATCACACAGAGATTAAAGCATTTTGATAAAGATGGATCAACTGCCTGGAGTGAAGCACCAGCTGAAGGGACATTCTCCATTCTTGGTTACATTGTTGAACACAAAGGATCCATTAAGCCATCTCATTTGACTAAGCTGTGCAGAATTGTGAAAGAGGGTCCAGCTCCAGGCACTAGATCTGCTGTAATGATCACACAGAAAGCCATTGATCAGTGGCCAAGCATACATGGCGGTAAATTCACAACAAATGCCTACATGCAAGGTCTAACATCGTCCACTGTTGCTGCTGCAATGAATAAATAAACTTAAGGTGAGTTATAAACTGTACATTATTGTATTATTATGTTTAGCTAAAACAACTTGTAATTGGTATGTCGTCAATTCAAGAGTTTACTATCATTAACCTATCTAGTGGTGTAAGGGGAAAAAAAGTAAATTCAGAGCTGTGCTCCAGTAAATTTTTTCAAATCTGGAGTCATGCTCAAGAGTGCAGTATAGCTATCAAAACATTAATGTGCCATCCTAATAACTGAAAAAGCACTTAATTGTCATGTAGCATTTATGCTGAAACTCATTTGGTACACATGTCTTGAAGGTTTTCTAATTTTCCTTTTTTTCTAATACAGTGTTGCCATACTGAGATACCTTACAAAAACATATGCTAGTCAAGTTCCGGATCATTGGTATCCCAATAATGCAAAGGCCCAGGCAAAGATAGATGAATACATGGAGTGGCAACACTTGAATACAAGAATGAACTGTGCCATGTTTTTTCAACACAAGGTTAGTCTAAAAAGGTGTAGTCACTCATTATTTCAGAGAACCAAAAAAAAGTCCCAATTGGTTAAAAATTCATCAGTAAGAGTTTCGAGCTTGATAGCAGATGTTTTGAAAGTTGGCTTACTTTTCTACAATGTAATAAACAGAAGGCAAGTAATGGATAATGGAATTATATGTAGTGTAATATGCAAACTGGAGTAGAATAGAATTAAAACACGTACTAAAGTCGCAGTGTTTGTTATTAACTGAGCCTGTTAAATATGCTGCAACATTTTACATTGTAAACAGCTTACATGGCGAAATTTTCATGAACAGACCTCCAACTGTGTTTAAGACTCACCTGAATCATAGTTTGTGTTAGAATTGATTTGCTAAATAGTTAAATGAAATTAATGAATAGTTAAATGAGGTGTATAGGCCTATTGTCTGGTTTTTTTTTTTACAAGAGTACATTACAGGCTTTTGAGGAATTTTAGAATTTTAGGTTAGGTTATGTTAGATTATATATTAAAACTACGTTTTTCCGATTGTTTTTGATGTTGTTTGAACGAAATTAACCTTCGTTCAAACCCATCAAAAACCATCAGAAAAACAGTTTATTTACAAAGCCTGTAATGTACACTTGTAAAAATTTACCTATTGTCGAAAGTGTGCTACAATATATTCGTAGGAATCATCTGAATATTCATAATGTGCTATATGCACATTCTTTGTGGTATGAGGGTTGTTGTAATAAAAGGTTTTCTTTCAAATATTCCCAGAGAAAGAAATATGGTTGTGATACTGTGATAGATTAGGAAATTTTGGTGGCTACAAATCTTTCGAAATTATTTGGTCACCAAAGAAGAGTTGTATGTTGCTAGTGATGGGACGATACCAAAATTTTTAACGATTCCGATTCCGATACCACTAAAAAGTCTCGATTCCGATTCTCAATATTTTTAAATATAATTTTAAACTTGTTTTTCTGGAAATTGTCATATTTTACTCTGGTAAGATTAACTATTTACATTATGAGTATGGTAATATAAATTATAAATTATAATAGATTGGTTTAAAAATAAAAATCAACTGTAAGTTGTAACAATTCATTTTAATCTTCTTGATTACACATCATGGATATACATGTTTTAATGTATAGCTACAATACAATAAAAATAAAATTTGTTATCCTCTTTCATTTAAATTTTAAAGTTTACATTGCAAAACTGGTTCAATTAAAAGTTTAAAAAAATCCTTTTACTCAAAAAGCAATCCTTACTCCTTAGCCTACAAAAGCAGATAAATAAGTGAATAAGTAAGAATTTATTTGTATTCAAAACCCAGGACCCTTAAATTATAATGCAAAAACATTAGCATCTCCCCCACACACCTTCCGCTTTCCTTTCGTATCACTTTCGCTACCGCCACCTCTCTTTTGAAAAGATAATAAATTAATTAATTTTGTTATTAAAAGTTAAAGAATCGTTTTAAGAATCGGAAATCATGGTACAATTCTCTCGATACCGATTCCGATTCCTGAAAAATGCTCGATTCTTCCGATTCTCGATTCCGATTCCGATTAATCGTCCCATCACTAGTATGTTCCATACTGTGACATGGAGCATCTTTCACTATCATATTGAAATTAGTCCTGTTCAAGTTCAATGTTGTCTAACCGATTTAGCAATTTAACAAAGCACCAGCGGACACATGTTGGTACCTGTCAGCTTTCTCATTCACCATATTAACTCCAAATTTTGGTAGGGTATAGAACACGTACGTACGTATGTGTGTACGTTTGTATTTGTTTCTAGGACAATGCATATAACCACACTGATTCCAATTCAAGAGTTTTATGATACATTATGCATACGAAACACTTTAACATTTAATTTTTCTTCGTAGCTGTTGATTCCTATGCTGACACAGTCTCCACCGAATGAAAAGAAAATTGCTGAATTTAAAAAAAGAATGGAAGGCACGTTAGACAGTTTCGAAGACATTTGGTTGAAAGATAATCAATATATTGGTGGACCTAAAATTTCTTTAGCTGACCTTCTCGCTATCTGTGAACTACAACAACCAAGTTAGTGACATGATGACTTTTTACATTAATATTCAAGTGTATTGCATGCTAACTGGAGGCAGACTTTACTTATTATTATTATTATTTTGTATGTAACTTACCCTTTTGTTGAAGGTATGGTCAGTTATGACGTGTGTCAGAATCGACCTAAACTCACGGCCTGGTTCGAAAGAGTTAAAGAAGAACTTCAACCGGAATATGACGAGGCGAGCGTTATTGTAGAGAAGATGAAGATGATGTATGAAAAAGGAATGATTGAACTGCCTTCCGCTAAGCTGTAGTTGTGATATCGTAATGAAAATGGAACGTTTATATTTTTGTAATTGACAAATTAATGTAATTTTAGTTTGTAATTTACTGTTGTTGAAGTAGATCAGTTGTTTACTTGATAATTATTTTCAAGTAAATATTATAATGTTGGCCTAGCTTACAAAATTAATTCTCTTATACTGTTGTTAATATAGTCTGTTTCGGGGATATTGTTTATATATTCTGATTTTGTATAATTATTACAGATATATTTGTGGTGCTAAAGCTTTATCAGAAAATTATATGCTGTATATTTATTTTGATGTTTCCCCCTTTGTATATCCACTGCATGCAGACGGTTTCAAATAAAAATGTGGAATGCTGAAGAAAAAGGCGTTGGAGGCGGGGGGGGATCTTAAACTATTACAGTTGTAGGTGGGAATAAATAACAATCGCCTTACTGTGATATACACACTTACTCGTTCAAAGTGAAAGGCTGGTCACACCACAGTTTGAAGACTATAAGCCTGTAGACTTAGTGTTGGAGAAGATGTTGGGCAGCAGAGGAGGCAGAGAGAACAGTCAACGGAGAACTTTAATAGACGCGGGAGAGCCTGAGAACAGCCTATGTGAATTGCTGCAGACAATAAAGACTAAGGCACTGAAGAGACACTAGGTACAGAGGGCACACTGGAAACGAGAAAGTGAAGGAACAGACTCATTGCTAGAAGGAAAAAAAGTAGTACGAAAAAATAAAGTACCATAGCAGAGAAGACTTCACGAAGGAAGAACCCAAAGAAATGGAAAGAAAATTTATGGAGGTGGCAACAAAGAAAGAAAGAAACCCGAAAAAGGAGGCATTAGAAGCAGAACAAAGGGAGTCATAGAAGAGAGCACAGTTAAGAGGATTGAGAACAGAAGAAGACAGTCAAGATAGAGAAAGGCAGGAAGATCTCGAGGGAGACATATCCCGGCAGGAGACACGGACAAGCGGGATTAGGAAAGAGAGACAGAGAAATGAGATTGCGTAAATGGTGAGGAGAGGGCCAGAGGTTGAGGTGGTCTTTCCAGAGTTCGCAGAAATAGGCTGCGATAAGTCGGTAGAAGGCAGTATTTTTTCCAGGAATTGATATTAGAGAGGGTGTTTGAATTTTCAGTTGGGGTGAAAGTGTACTTTATGCATGGCACAATAATTAAATCTGAAAGATGTTCCACGACCATTTTATTATATTTAACTTGTGTTTTGAAATAATAAAGTTTTTGACCTGCAACATAAAACACGCATGAATTAAGTAAATGTTTTGTTAATGTTGAGAGATATACAGGGTGTTTCAGGTCAACCCTAGAAATACCAAAATATCGAATACCAAATACAAACTATAAATTCCGCCAATTTCCATATTTCTAGGGTTAGCCTGAAACACCCTGTATTGTTCAGAAACAGGAAAAATGTAAGCATAAAAGTGTCAAATTATTGACGATCTTCATCTTGGGGATGAGGCTATCAGAAAAGACTCCCACCCCCTGTCATGTCCAAGTGCAGTGTTTACACCAACGTCAGTTCAAGTGAAGCGAATAAGGCACAACCGCAGACAGGAAACAGTGTCTTAACTTAATCGTGAGTCATCGAGAAGTTCCCATGATGTTTTTTGATAATTTACGTACGATTGAATTCGAAAATAGATTGGGAAAAGTAATTACACGTTTTAGTGACGTATGAGGAAACATCTCATTGGAACAATATTTGGGAATGTCGAGGTTATTTATGAATGCGAGACCAATTTGATGAGTACTTATCTCTGAATAATTTGGAAAGTAGGATTTTATGAAAAATTTACCATCCTTTTCCAAATAAGAATATTTGTGAATGGTGTACAGTGTGAAGTTACCGAATACAGTATAAAGATAGAGAAAAAATGTCACATTCTTAGTCATGTGCTAGAAGCATTAAGAAAGAATCACCATTGGGAAGGTGTAAGAAAGTGTTTTTAGGTAGTGAGTAGCTGAGATTAAATCCACTCGCGTAACGGCGAAGATGCTATGCGTGCGTGCGTGTAGAATTTTACTCGTTTCGTAAAATAATCGTGTTTGTAGTTGCTTTGTCTTCACTCAGAAGTTCAAATATTTGAGAAGTATTTTAATAGGGATAGAAAGGGAATGGAGAAACTTCATATTAACAATGGCTGTAACATACTTTGCGAGGAAAACAAATCTGATTTGGTGTTTAAATGATAGATGTGGAAACGGCTGTGTTCGGAGAAAAATTCTCCAGTCTGGACCAAAGTGAAGAAATTCATTGTAAATTTGTCCGAAGTACGTGCATCATCACTAAAATATAAATAAACGCTGAAATCAAATGAGTAATTATCCAATTATTTCATCAGATGTCCAACAAAATCTTTACAGGAATTTGAGCGTAAAACTTTTGAATAAAGTAAGATTGCCGAATATATATGAAAATGCTGAAAATCAAAATGATGTTGCATAATTTGGAGAAACATTTTTTAAACCGAATTGTAATTATCGAAATTGGAAAAGTATTTGTCAATTTAAAAATTATATATATTTATTTTATGAGGAATGAGGGGGCTAAGGGCGAACGCCCGCAAAAGTGACCCCTCCACTGAGGGGCACTTCAAAAATTATGTGAC
The DNA here is from genome assembly GCA_023014485.1 of Bathynomus jamesi. Taxonomy (NCBI): domain Eukaryota; kingdom Metazoa; phylum Arthropoda; class Malacostraca; order Isopoda; family Cirolanidae; genus Bathynomus; species Bathynomus jamesi. Next base: position 292,592 of record JAJOZX010001344.1, read on the forward strand.
GCTTTTTCACCAAAATTTATACCCCAACCCCCACATAACCCTGTTACACGTATCCAACCACCACCTAAAAATTATGTAACCAGCACTATCCCCCCCCCCCTCTCCCGACCAAATGCGAGAAATATCTTAGTGATTAAAACGATGTGCTATATACGATTGCGCTTGGCGTCCAACCGGGAGTACACCACGCAGTGAAGTGTAAACGTTGCAGACGACGCTCCACTATCACTGCTCCCAGGCTTGTGCCTGCTGTGGACGGTTGAAATTACCTATCTTGTAATTTCTCAGTTTACTGTATTTGTGGTGATGAAATGTTATGTAACACTTGAGGTGACCCCGCACACCCCCATGTAACACACTGTAACACCTGGCCTAACACCCCCCACCCTCTTCTGCGTTACATAATTTTTGAATGGTCTCTGAAGACGGAGAGAGCCAAAAACAACGTCTCCAATGCTCAATGATGTCATTTTTTTTTTAATATAAACTTTGAAAAGATTGTATAGTGTGTAAGAGGCATGTATATGTAGTGAGGAATAGAGGGAGAAGTGTGTATGTGTGAGCATGCTGGACTGCTCACAGATAGATGAGACACTAAAAAAGATTAGGTAAGGAGGACAGTGCAATCTCCTGACTCAATATAATTATGTGAGTGATTTTTGCAGTGGAAAGCTGTCGAATGAGAAACAAGACTAGTTATGAGATAGTTAGAAACCAGAAATTAAGTTATAACTACAGAGTTGCGCAGAAAAAAAGTAAGCTCCTTACTGTAAAGCTCCCTTGGTAATTGTATGCAATATCCCCCTCACCTCAGTTTCTAATAAAAATTATTGCAATGTGTAGAAAATAATAAATAAAACCTTTCCTTTAAGTAAAAAAAATTTCGGTCCATCATATTTATGAAGATATTATTTAATTAACGATATCCATCTGATGTGACGTTTTTCTGAGTGGGCTAACTTTTCGCTACTCTGCGACTTAATTAGTTGGTTGGTTTCTGTTCTGGCTATTTTTTTTTTTTTTAATTGGATTCAGTTTGGTCGTGTTTGTGATCAGGGCTGTGGAGTCGGAGTCGGTAAAAATGGACCGACTCCGCCTCCTTTTTTTTTTATGATGTACTTTATATTGGTTCAGGTTAAAGCTCCTAATAGGAGCTTTAACCTCCTATCTTGCATTATAGTTATTTTATGATGATTCCCCTACATCATGATCTTTCTAGGAGCTTTTCCTGCATATCACTAATTACTGTTGATTTTCTTTTCAGAAATTTATATTTGAATACATTCTGTGTAAGCTAATTCTAAATTTTTATTTTCAAAAGCCCCTTATAAAATGGCTAAGAACACTCCAGTTAAATCTAGTGTTTTTGAATACTTTACCATAACCACAGATGAAAAACATTTTGTGTGTCAATGTGTGGTTGAAGATGAATTTAGAGAAATTTAGCTTAAAAAGCAGCCTGATGATTCACTTGGTAGTGATGAAATGCCATTCTGGGTTAATATAATCAAAGTATATTTATTATTTAGAGGCAGGAGTCGGAGTCGGCCCTTCTAAAATTCTAGGAGTCGGAGTCGGAGGCTTGGTCTACCGAGTCGGAGTCGGAGGCTTGGTCTACCGACTCCATAGCCCTGTTTGTGAAGAATTATGACGTGCTGTTCGTGTGGTTTCGACTTTGAGAACTTGATTCGTCATGTGCCTTAGATGAAAACTAAAAAAGTGCATAACTTAACATGTTATTACACTATCATTTGTATAATTTAGGTCTCGGGGGTACGCCCCCGTAAAGATCACGCATCACAAATTGATCGGTATAGGGTTCACTTTGTGATGCGTGATCTTTACGGGGGCTCTGCCCCCGTACCCCCGAGACCTAAATTATACAAATGATAATGTAATAACATGTTAAGTTATGGTAATTGTATACAACATCCCCCTCACCTCAATTTTATGAAATTGACTTAACAATCGATGTAAAACCTTTATTTATAGCATGTAATTACTTTATTTAACATATCCCATTAGGGTATATCTTAGGGTTAGGTTGGTTAGGTTAGGGTGGTTTCCGAAAATAAATAAAGTAATTATATGCTATAAATAAAGGTTTTACATCGATTGTGAAGTCAATTTCATAAAATTGAGGTGAGGGGGATGTTGTATACGATTACCAAAAATAGGTCAGTGTATTTCTGTTGGGTTTGCCTTGGAATTCCAGTTCCTTTCTTGGACCTGAGTGATTGGGACTGTTTTCCTGTGAAGGTGAAGAACTAATAGAGAGATTTTTGGGAAGTATCTTACAGTTAATATATGGGTTAAATCTGACTAATCTCCTAGAAATAGACAGCTGATGTGAGAGAATCCTGACCCAGAATAATAATTTGATTTGTGTAGAATTTATAATTACATAAGGATCAGGACTAGACTATAAGTGATTGGTGGTGGAATGCATTTGGCATAGGATCCAGAACCTAGTGTGTGCATTTATCCATCATCATACTAAGAAAGTTGGGTGTAAGGAAAACCAATACCCAAGAAGATCTTACAGGATACTAGAGATTACTATTCCCCTACCTGGACATTTCATTGTCACAAACCCAGAAACTTAAAGGGTACTGGTTTACAAGAATGCTAGGTTTGACAACATTGCTCAGTTAAAAGTAAAAGATTGAGGAAAAGTAGAATTCTCTGCCACACTGTTTCATAAATATGGCTCTTTATGGTTGGTGCCATCATTTGGAGCTTTGCATCCAATAAAATGGTGGAAACATTCAGCGTTTCATTTCATAATATTGGTGATACTCTGGAGTAACAGTAAATTTTTTTGGTAATGGTTCAGAATACAGGCACCACTTAAGCAAAATTTTGAAAAATACCATAGAGACAAAGTTGTTTCTCTCATTAAAATACGTTGATTGCATGTGTCGCATAGTCCATTTGTATAATTTAGGTCTCGGGGGGTACGCTCCGCCCCCGTAAAGATCACTCATCACAAACTGATCAATATAGGGTTTTATAGGTAATTATGTATATAGACACGTTCAGTCATTTTACACCCCAAAATACCTAATACTGATCAATTTGTGATGCGTGATCTTTATGGGGGCTCTGCCCCCGTACCCCCAAGACCTAAATTATACAAATGGACTATGCGACACATGCAATCAACGTATTTTAATGAGAGAAACAACTTTGTCTCTGGTATTTTTAGAAATTTTGCTTAAGTGGCGCCTGTATTCTGAACCATTACCATTTTTTTTTTTAACCTTCTCTTTCTGTAAACTGAAATACACACTTCAAAAGACAACAGATTGCTTTTATCTGCAGAATCCTTTGTATTTTAAATATTGAAAGATAAAAATTGATCTAGCTGTAAATATTTTGTTTTTGGACTGAAGATATTAGAAAGTGTGGAAACCTCTGACCATTAAGTGTTTATCTATGGTCTCATCTTGTTCCAAATCAGGCTTGGGTTCAAGTATCATATTTAGTTGGATTTTTAGGTACTTGGACTTTCATAATAGTCTGTACCATACTTGTACTTCATGAAATGTACAGATGCTCCCTGGGTTACATAAGCCTCACTGCAAATTTGACTTTATGTAAATGTTCCCATAAATCCCCTCCGCATCATCTCCAAACTTTTTTAATAAAATTGCCCTTAATTGTGTTGCAACAATGACTGGAAAGCACCCAAGTGATCGTAAGAGTGCAAGACAGTACAGTATTTTGAATTACTTAATTATTTCTTTCCTATGCTTTTATTGCTACTATACTTTATTTAGTATCACAAAGCCAGGCTTTGTGATGGGTTTGCATTTATGTTTTGTGAATAACAATAAAATTGTAAACAAATAAGGATAAATTTCATTTTCTTCCATGAAAGTACTTGTACTTGACAATTAAGTACTTGGAATTACGTGACAATTTTCTACATCAAGTACTTGTATTTGTACTTACTTTCTCAAATTCCTGAAGTACTTGTACTTGAAAAAAAGTACTTGAACCCAAGCCTGTTCGATACATATATATGTTAGTCAATGTGTGAAATCACTCATTTCACATAATACCTAAAAATTTCAGTCAATGTGTGAAACACAGTCATTTCACTTAATGCCTAAAAATTTTGGGCATTTAGGGTAATTTGATAGTGATTAATGACTTCATAAAGGTTAGGTTAGTAAACAACTTCAAAAGGTCAAAGGTAACTTGTAACCCAATTTGAATGACCTCCTGATCCAATTGGGCTAAAAATTTCACAGGTGTATTTAGGGTCGAGAATAACCCAGGGTGCTAAATTTCATAAAAATCAGAAGTGGTTGGGTGTTAGATTGGACTTTTTCAGTTGACTTGTCTTGGAATAACCCCAAAGGCGAAAGGTTTGAGTGAAAGAACTTGGTTTTGGGGCCATTTCAGAACCTGAAAAACAATGTAAATATGAGTAAACTATATTTTAGATTTGGAAAACTATGAATTTGTAAAATTTAATGGTTTACATCTGACAGCCTTTGAAAACAATCTTCAAATGCCCAGGTACCAAGCCTTATTTCTACAGACTGGCAATTAATGTAGCTATGTGTTTTTTTTTTCTTATCGATGGCATTTTTATTTCAGTAAAGAGTAACAAAATTTGAGCTTGCCTGAGACCCAGTTAGTAGTGACCCAATATGAAATATTACTATGATTTATTATCTCAGCCTTCAAGAGCTGTGTTTATTTTTTTAAAGAAAACAAAAGTAAATTTCACTAAATGTCCAGTTGATCTAAGAAAAGGTAAGATTAGTTTTTAAGTGATTTAATTCTCTCTCCCACCCTCTTTTCCAGTACACTTTATTGGTGTTTAGAGACCAAATAAGTATTTGTAGTCATAAAAATTTAGTTTATTCAGGAAAATGAATAATCATCAGATACCAGTATATAGTCGGCTTAGCATTTGAGTCTAATTGCAGACTTAAAATTGAGGCTGTATTAGTTTCTCAGAACAATATTGAGGTAGGCTATGCATATGGTTTAGTAGGAAGGTGGGTAGGTCTTCTTAAGTTACTTAATTTCAATTTTATTTTTTATATTAGCTATTAAGCCTAACTAGTACCATAAAAAATGTTTCCGTGGTATTCCTATTTTCTAATAATGTTTGAAATTTACAGGAGAACACAAAACCCCAGAATTTGCGAAGATTAACCCATTCATGTTGATACCTACTATAGATGATGATGGTTTTAAATTAACAGAAAGGTAAGCAACTTCCTTCCATGAATATACCATATTGTACTGACACAAATACTCTGATCATATATATATATATATATATATATATATATATATATATATATTCCGCACAAGATGAGGAGGAAGAACGAACAAATGAAAAATGAGGTACCACCAGGGAATCGAACCCGGAATCATCCGATTGCCGGTCAGATATGCTATCCACTACACCATGGACCTCGATCAATCAGAAGTCGTAATTCTACATACGAACAGAAACCAATGCCCTGAGGGTGCACCTCCGCATGCCATACATATATACATTTTAACTGCAAACAACACACAGTATAATTAGTGTAAAGAACGACGCTTGTGTAGAAGAGCGTTCCGCACAAGATGAGGAGGAAGAACGAACAAATGAAAAATGAGGTATACTGTGTGTTGTTTGCAGTTAAAATGTATATATGTTCGGCATGCGAAGGTGAACCTCAGGGCATTAGTTTGTGCTCGTATGTAGGAGAATTACGACTTCTGATTGATCGAGGTCCATGGTATAGTGGATAGCATATCTGACTGGCAATCGGATGATCTTGGGTGGTACCTCATTTTTCATTTGTTCGTTCTTCCTCCTCATCTTGTGCGGAACGCTCTTCTACACAAGCGTCGTTCTTTACACTAATTATACTGCAACTGTAAAAGCACTTAATTATCGTGTAGCATTTATGCTGAAACTCATTTGGTACACATGTCTTGAAGGTTTTCTAATTTTCCTTTTTTTCTAATACAGTGTTGCCATACTGAGATACCTTACAAAAACATATGCTAGTCAAGTTCCGGATCATTGGTATCCCAATAATGCAAAGGCCCAGGCAAAGATAGATGAATACATGGAGTGGCAACACTTAAATACAAGAATGAACTGTCTCATGTTTTTTCAACACAAGGTTAGTTTAAAAAGGTGTAGTCGCTCATTATTTCAGAGAACCAAAAAAAGTCCCATTTGGTTAAAAATTCATCAGCAAGAGGTTTGGGCTTGATAGCAGATGTTTTGAAAGTTGGCTTACTTTTCTAAAATGTAATAAACAGAAGGCAAATAATGGATAATGGAATTATATGTAGTGTAATATGCAAACTGGAGTAGAATAGAATTAAAACACGTACTAAAGTCGCAGTGTTTGTTATTAACTGAGCCTGTTAAATATGCTGCAACATTCTACATTGTAAACAGCTTACATGGCGAAATTTTCATGAACAGACCTCCAACTGTGTAAGACTCATCTGAATCATAGTTTGTGTTAGAATTTATTTGCTAAATAGTTAAATGAGGTGTATAGGCCTATTGTCGGGTTTTTTACAAGAGTACATTTCAGGTTTTTGAGGAATTTTAGAATTTTAGGTTAGGTTATGTTAGATTATATATTAAAACTACGTTTTTCCGATTTTTTTTTATGTTTGAACGAAATTAACCTTCGTTTAAACCCATCAAAAACCATCAGAAAACAGTTTTGATTTACAAAGCCTGTAATGTATGCTTGTGAAACTTTACCTATTGTCGAAGGTGTGCCATAATATATTCGTAGGAATCATTTGAATATTCATAATGTGCTATATGCAACTTCTTTGTGGTATGAGGGTTGTTGTAATAAAAGGTTTTCTTTCAAATATTCTCAAAGAAAGAAATGCGGTTGTGATAGATTAGGAAATCTTGGTGGCTACAAATCTTTCGAACTTCCTTGGTCACCAAAGAAGAGTTGAATATTGCGTATGTTCCATACTGTGACATGGAGCATCTTTCACTATCATATTGAAATTAGTCCTGTTCAAGTTCAGTTTTGCCTAATCGATTCAGCAATTTAACAAAGCACCAGCGGACACATGTTGGTACCTGTCAGCTTTCTCATTCACCATATTAACTCCAAAGTTTGGTAGGGTATAGAACAAGTACGTACGTATGTGTGTACGTTTGTATTTGTTTCTAGGACAATGCATATAACCACACTGATTCCAGTTCAAGAGTTTTATGATACATTATGCATACGAAACACTTTAACATTTAATTTTTCTTCGTAGCTGTTGATTCCTATGCTGACACAGTCTCCACCGAATGAAAAGAAAATTGCTGAATTTAAAAAAAGAATGGAAGGCACGTTAGACAGTTTCGAAGACATTTGGCTGAAAGATAATCAATATATTAGTGGACCTAAAATTTCTTTAGCTGACCTTCTCGCTATCTGTGAACTACAACAACCAAGTTAGTGACATGATGACTTTTTACATTAATATTCAAGTGTATTGCATGCTAACTGGAGGCAGACTTTACTTATTATTATTATTATTTTGTATGTAACTTACCCTTTTGTTGAAGGTATGGTCAGTTATGACGTGTGTCAGAATCGACCTAAACTCTCGGCCTGGTTCGAAAGAGTTAAAGAAGAACTTCAACCGGAATATGACGAGGCGAGCGTTATTGTAGAGAAGGTGAAGATGATGTATGAAAAAGGAATGATTGAACTGCCTTCCGCTAAGCTGTAGTTGTTGATATCGTAATGAAAATGGAACTTTTATATTTTTGTAATTGACAAATGAATGTAATTTTAGTTTGTAATTTACTGTTGTTGTAGATCAGTTGTTTACTCGATAATTATTTTCAGTTAAATAGTATAATGTTGGCCTAGCTTACAAAATTAATTCTCTTATACTGTTGTTAATATAGTCTGTTTCGTTGATATTGTTTATATATTCTGATTTTGTATAATTATTAGATATATTTGTAGTGCTAAAGCTTTATCAGAAAATTATACTTTGTATATTTATTTTGATGTTTCCCTTTGTATATCCACTGCATGCAGACGGTTTCAAATAAAAATGTGGAATGCTGAAGAAAAAGGCGTTGGAGGCGGGGTGGATCTTAAACTATTACAGTTGTAGGTGGGAATAAATAACAATCGCCTGACTGTGATATACACACTTACTCGTTGAAAGTGAAAGGCTGGTCACACCACAATTTGAAGACTATAAGCCTGTAGACTTAGCAGTGTTGGAGAAGATGTTGGGCAGCAGAGGAGGCAGAGAGAACAGTCAACGGAGAACTTTAATAGACGTGGGAGAGCCTGAGAACAGCCTATGTGAATTGCTGCAGACAATAAAGACTGAGGCACTGAAGAGACAGTAGGTACAGAGGGCACACTGGAAACGAGAAAGTGAAGGAACAGAGGAGGAAAAGAAAGGAACAAACTCATTGCTAGAAGGAAAAAAAGTAGTACGAGAAAATAAAGTAGCATAGCAGAGAAGACTTCACGAAGGAAGAACCCAAAGAAATGGAAAGAAAATTTATGTAGGTGGCAACAAAGAAAGAAAGACCCGAAAAAGGAGGCATTAGAAGTAGAAACAAAGAGAGTCATAGAAGAGAGCACAGTTAAGAGGATTGGGAACAGAAGAAGACAGAGTCAAGATACGAGAAAGGCAGGAAGATCTCGAGGGAGACATATCCCGGCAGGAGACACGGACAAGCGGGATTAGGAAAGAGAGAGAGAAATGAGATTGCGTAAATGGTGAGGAGAGGGCCGGAGGTCGAGGTGGTCTTTCCAGAGTTGGCAGAAATAGGCTGCGATAAGTCGGTAGAAGGCAGTATTTTTTCTATGAATTGATATTAGAGAGGGTGTTTGAATTTTCAGTTGGGGTGAAAATGTACTTTATGCATGGCACAATAGTTAAAGCTGAAAGATGTTCCACGACCATTTTATTATATTTATCTTGTGTTTTGAAATAATCACAAAGTTTTTGACCTGCAACATGAAACACGCATGAATTAAATAAATGTTTTGGTGACGTTGAGAGATATACAGTGTGTTTCAGGTCGACCCTAGAAATACCAAAATATCGAATACCAAATACAAACTACAAATTCCGCCAATTTCCATATTTCTAGGGTCGGCCTGAAACACCCTGTATTGTTCAGAAACAGGAAAAATGTAAGTATGAAAGTGTCAAATTATTATAAAACTAAGTTTCCAACCAACAACCAAATAGATTTTTTCAAACTAAATTTTTTTTTAAAACCAGATCTAGTTGGAAAACTAAATTGGCGACTGTACGTGACTAGTTGACTGCCATGGGAGTGTTAGGAACAGTGGTGGGAAAATTACTAAGATTTCGTTAATCGAGTCGTCGTCGTCCTCCGCAGCTTATTATCCCATCTTTACATGGGGTCGCTGTTTTTGGTTCGTCTTCTCCATTCTCCTCTGTCGTATACCACGTCCTCCTCCAAGTCCTTCTCCCTGATGTCCGCCACCACACAGTCCCTCCATCTCGTCTTCGGTCTTCCTCTTCTTCTCCGTCCCGGCAACTCCATCTCCAGCACTCTGCGCCTCACATACTACTACTCCTCTTCTCCTGACGTGTCCATACCACCTCAGCCTGGCCTTCTGCACCTTCTTAGGTGCTTCCGCCACCTTCACTGTTCCTCTTATATGCTCATTTCTGACCCTATCCCTCCTCGTCACTCCACACATCCATCGAGTAAAAGTAGAAATGCCGAAAGTAATCAAGAAGTAAAATTACTAGCTTAATAAGTAATCGATTAAAAGTAAAAATTACTGATGTCTGAAAAGTAACTAAAAGTATAAAGTAGAAATTACTTCTCTGGATTAATTATATATTGCTTTTCAATGTCTATTTTTATTTACATAGCACAAATTTGCAACATTGATATTCTTGTAATATGATTGCAATTTTAACTATCAGTGAATGCATTCAGAATTCACTGTAATGCTAAATTTCAGATATTACTGAAGTTTATACATTACATTACGCAAGAAACAGTACCACTCAAATTTGCTGGAGTTTAATTTTACCAACAACTGACTTTCAAAGTTCTTGTCACTGATGCGTGAACGACAGGGTGTAAAAATTAACCCTGCACAACTAATTTTCGCTCGCATGCACCCCGAAAAATTTCGTAGATTCTGGGCCAAAATTTCTGGATTAAAATACATATGGCAACACTGCTCCATTATTATCAGTAATATGGGATTGGAGAATAAACATCTTTGGGAAATCCAGAAAAAAATAAAAGAATATAAAGTAAATGTATAGCTTTGTAATCAGTTACAAGTAGATTACTGGAAAAACTACTTAGTTACTGTAATCTATTACAAATGCTTCATTACTTGCCTACCACTGGTTGGGAAATTCCTCGTAGGAGAGGTAGTAGGAGCAAGAGGCGTCTCTCTTCAGAGAGGAGTCGAATAGCCGGAGAGTATTTTGAAACTAGAGTCCATGGAACTCTGACGAAACCTTTCGCAAATCCAGTGCCCGGAAGTAGACTGGAAACAAACGGGAAGTTTCCTTGTTGTGCTTCATCACAAAATTAGCAAAAAAGCAGGTTCTTGCGGTCAGTCGAGGTATGAATAATACCACTGCAGGTAACACACGACAGGTCAGGGAACCATGACAGTTGTAACAACGAAAACATGTAGGGGGAAAGGCCTGAAAAACCGTATATGACCGGGGTATCCGAGTATTAAAGTCGAACACTGGGAGGTAGTGTCATCTGGTCGGTCATCAAGATTCCAAAGTCTTCGGAAACCAAGACATTTCCCACCCACCAACTTCGAGGATTGGTGATCCAAAGGCTGCAGCAAGTTAGAAGTCATTATCAGGGAAAATTGAATCAACAGGAGAAATCTTCCTGAAGGAGAGACTAAACTATGAGTCTGCCAGCATCGAACCTTCCAAAGATCGAGCTGGGTTATCATCTTCAGCAGCTTCGAGAGATGACTAAAACTCGGTTTGAAATGAATTGCTGAATCTTTGTCGAAATTTTGTAGGAATCTTCAAGAATGAGCTTACCAGCTAGATTCGCTAAGAAGCCCAGCTATTCGTAATGGATTGCTAAACCCGCAATAACCAGCACCTTCATAATCGTGACTGATGGAGACGGAGAAGCAGGGCTGTTCAACCCCACCAATACTCGAGGAAGATGAAGGGATGTTATTGAATAGTCTTGTAAGAAGCCTCGGAATCTGAAGGAGGCCGTTTGTTCCCAGATACCTGTTACCTTAATCCGCAATAGAGAGAACCCCAATCGTCTGAAAGACAGCCTCATCCCTAAGATGAAGATCATCAGAAAAGACTCCCACCACCTGCCATGTCCAAGTGCTGGTGTTTACACCAACGTCAGTTCGGGTGAAGTGAATAAGGCACAACCGCAGACAGGAAACAGTGTCTTAACTTAATCGTGAGTCATCGAGAAGTTCCCATGATGTTTTTTGATAATTTGCTTACGATTGTTAGAAAATCTAGAAGAGGAAGAACCATTGTTGTCCCAAGGCGATATGATGACTAAGCTGATTGATGCAGCATTGCTTGTATATATTAAGTTAAGGTGTATATATATCCATCTCATAATTGTAAGGTTAGTGAAAAATTAACTTAATTTAGAGCTAGCATTTTTGAGCTCTTGTGGCATCATTGTTTGGTCACACTGTTGGCATAATTTTGGGGCGCTGCGCGTTCTTTCTACTTGTTTGTGGGATGTCGTACGTACAGGGTGTGGTCTGTTAGAGAGCTCTCTTGCAATTCAGTTTGGTTGTTTAGATACAAGATTGTTGCATCGTGCAATAGTCCAGGTTGCGTTGTTGTTGTTGCAAGGTTGAGAAAGAAGACCATAAATAGTACCCCTTTTGTTTATATTAAATTCATGTAACAAAGGTCTAAGGTAGGCCCGCATCGAGTCGGCAACCCTGAGGTAGGACCTAATAGGATCTCAAATCCGTAAGTTTTAATTTTAGCTTAACTTGGGCTGTAGGTAGCACTGGCCCTTTAGAATTTGGCCGTTCACGGCTCAGCTGGGATTTTGAACCCAACAAATAAATAAAATAACATGGTCCTTCAGAACCGGATTCTACCCCAAAACTGAGTCAGTGACTATTTTTCGGCAAAGTTCTGATTGTGCAAATTGTAGCCCAAGTTAGGCCTAGACGGGTTGAGTATTATTGAATTAAGGTCCCAGGGTAGAAAGTTTGGTCGCCCAATTGCGAAACTTGGCCAGTCGTCTGTCGTTGTTTTTGGCCTACATTTTACCGGTTTGGTTAATTTTGGGTTATTATTGAATTAAGGTCCCAGGGTAGAAAGTTTGGTTGCCCAATTGCTAAACTTGGCCAGTCGTCTGTCGTCGTTTTTGGCCTACATTTTACCGGTTTGGTTAATTTTGGGTTATTATTGAATTAAGGTCCTGGGGTGGAAAATTTGGTATTCCATACTGGTGTTTGGTTAGTACCCCATCCAGCAATTCAGTTTATTTGAAAGTAAAATTTGCGTTTGATCAGTTTGGTTAAGTATTTCTGCCAATTCAGCTCATTTGGTATTGAGCCCAATTGTTGTTTGCATTGAAGATGAGTGCATCTGAATTGAACAAATTTATAAAAAGGAGAAGCGCCTACAAAGGTCTAATTACAAAGGTCATTGCCACTATAGATTCTGCCATAGAGCAAGAGGATTTACGCTTAGTGACTGCGCAGCTTTCCATATTAGAAACTAAAAAGGTTGCTCTAAGTGAGGTAAATGTTAAAATTGAGGCTCTTATAGAAGAGGATGAAATAGAAAATAACATAATTTACTTTGAAGAGATTATTGATGATATAATTAAAGTAGGCCTCCGAGCAAAAGAGTTTAGCAGCGCAGTACAGTTAGAGACCAGGTCTAATAATGAAACACAACACTCAACAAATGATGTTTGTGAAGTTAAGGTTAACAGATCTGTAGTTCAATTACCGAGGCTTGTACTCAAAACATTTTCTGGGAGTATTCAGGAATGGCAGGGATGGGCAGACAGTTTTCAATCAGCAGTTCATTCTAGTCAAGTGTTAAGTGCCGTGGAGAAGTTTAATTATTTGCGGTCCCTCTTGGAAGGGGAGGCAGCAAAGACTATAGCAGGATTAGCATTAACAGAGGCTAATTATAATGTGGCTTGGGATATATTAAAGAAACGGTTTGGTAAGCCAGAGATCTTAATTAAAAGCCACCTCCGTGCACTTTTAGCTATACCTCCTGTTAATAATCCTAATAGTGTCAAGGAGTTACGGCAGTTATATGATGAATTTGAAATTAGAACTAGGTCCCTGGACAACTTGGGTGTAGGAATGGAAAGGTATGGTATAATGTTGGTTCCTACACTGGAGTCTAAATTGCCTAGCTCAATTTTGCTTGAATTAAGTAGGGGACACTCTGCAGAACATGTGTACATCCCCTTCAGCAGATGTTAAGTCTTTTAGGCACAGAATTAGCAAGACGAGAGGGAGTTGAGTTTGCACAGTGGGATGGTAAACAAGGGGACAAAGGCAGGCACAGCACCAAAGTTTCCACAAAAGGGAATAGCCCAGGTACAGTGTCAGCTCTACATGCATCCTCTGAGAATAAATTAAAGGGAATCAAGGAATGCATATTTTGCGAAGGCAACCACAAGTCATATAAATGTGAGGTGGCTGAGGCTTTACCCCTTGAGGAGAGAAAGGACAGGGTAACTAAGTCCACAGCATGTTTTAAATGTTTTTTGAAAGGTCATAGAGCAAGGTTTTGTAAGTTTAAAATTTTGTGCAAAAAATGTCATGGTAGGCATCAGCCATTATTGTGTGAAAACACTCCTAGTAGGCCTACCCCAGAAGTAGAGACATCAGTGGCACATGCCACTGCTATGCAAGGGAGTAAAAGTAAAGGGGGATTATTGCAAACAACTGCAGCCTTATTAATTGGGAATGAGGGAGAAGCTACTGTAAGAGTGTTGTTTGATAGTGGTAGCCAGTGTAGACCAGAATTTCCAGAAAATTGAAGTTTAAAGAACTTAAGAGGGAAAATTTAAGAATTTCTGGGTTTGGGGGTTCCGCTCAAAACCGAACCAAATTTAAGAAGGTAGAAGTTCTGGTTAAAGGGTTGTTACCGCAAAGTCCCACTATCAAGGTCCAAGCTGTAGAGATTGAGGAACTTTGTGCTTCAGTCACTACTTGTTTAGATATGGCATGTGTCCAAGAATTGCAAGTTAAAGGAATTAATTTGGGCAATAATAAGTTTGAAAGAACAGAAGATATTAGTCTTTTGATTGGAGCTGACTATTATTGGAACTTCATCACTGGTAATATTGTCCGCACATCTCGAGGCCCGGTAGCTATTGAAAGTAAACTAGGCTGGATGCTACATGGTAGTTATTGCAATGAAATGGAAGTTAAGGCTCTTTTTGTTAAGATTGAGGAGAACAGCCATGGTCTGGAAAGGCATTTGAAAGCGTTTTGGGAACTTGAATCTATTGGCATAAAGGACAAACAGGCAAGTACAGTGAACAATGATGTTTTAGAGCAATTTGAAAAAGGGATTGGGTTTAGAGATGGTTGCTATGAAGTTGGCCTACCATGGAAGGATTTGTGAAAAATGCTCTGTATGAATTGGTCCACAATTAACCCACCCCTTATATCTCCAGTCTAACTATAGAGTAGATCAAGTCCAGCCTAGAGGGGTCAGCCTAGAGATTCCGGAAATGGTCCAGAGCGGGCAGATAAATTGAGGTCCACAGTAGGATTCCTCACCAAATTAGGTTAGGGCAATCTACCTTTACCTTTGTTAAGCTATGAGTTGATGCTGGGTCTTAGGCCACAATGTAGGCCTAAGTTGTCTGACCCAGCTTAATTTAATGAGTCTACGTAAAACTGGGTTAAAAACACAATTAGTCACTTACTGCTAGTTATTAGAGAGTCCCTTTTCCTGTCTTGTTTAATTGTTAAGAGCGTACTTGCTGGTGGAGATCTTTTTCCGGTGTCTGTTCTTCTCCCTTCCCTCGTCCCGTCTTCTCGCCCCGTTCCTCGTTTTCCTTCTCCTTTGTTCTCCTTTTCGCGGGGCTTTTTCCACCAGCGTCGTCTTGGTTTTTTCCTCGGTTGGTTGATCAGTAATGTATATCTATTACCGAGCACGCTCTTGTCACACAGTATATAAATACTAGTGTGGAGAATAACTCTGGTGAACAACCAATTGGTTTCATCCACTCAGTTATTGACATAAAAGGAATTTAATAATTGTTAGATTAACTACCTACCTACTCAGTGAACCATTTTCGTTACCTCCCAACTACCCACTCATCAGTTTTCCATAGATTCTTGCAAACCCGGTTCAAACCTTCAGCTAGCTAATCGGAGGTTGGAGACTTCATTGTACAGGCTAAGAAAAAATGAGGAGTTGTTAATTGAATACAATGAGGCCATCCTAAGTTATGTAAGGGAGGGCTATGCTGAAAGGGTGCAAGGTGAGCTGGTGAGCCAGGAGGCACATTATCTGCCACACCATGCAGTGGTACGGCGAGACAAAACTACCACCAAACTGAGGGTAGTTTTTGATGGCTCAGCCAAGGACAAAGGTGGTGTGTCCTTGAATGACTGTTTGGATGCTGGGCCAAATTTAAATGCAGATTTATTTTCCTTGTTACTGAGATTCAGGTTTGGTAGAGTAGCATTGACTGCAGATGTGAAGCAAGCCTTTTTGCGGATAAAGTTAAAACCAGAGGACAGAGATGCAGTAAGGTATCTGTGGGTGGATACGAAAGACTTGTTGGAAAATTAACCTAAGGTTCAAGCATATAGAATGAAGTCAGTGTTGTTTGGCCTCAGCTCTAGTCCATTTCTGTTGGCAGCTACTATGCAGTACCATTTTAAGAAATATTCTGAAGTCTATCCTAACACTATTGAACACATAAGGAAAAATTTTTATGTTGATGATTTGCTGTGTTCCGTGGATAATACAGAAATGGCTAAACAGATATTCATGGAGGCTAGAGCTATAATGAGGGAGGCTGGCATGGAGCTTAGAAAATGGCAGACCAATCATTCGCAATTACAAGAGTTTATGAGTCATTCCTGTGTAGTACCTGATGCAGCAGAAAGTATTGAGGATTCTGGTATTAAGGAGTTGTGGGCAATAGACGCAAAGGTGCTAGGCATTGTTTGGCAGCAAGATGATGATTTGTTTACCTTCAATGGGAAATCTTTAGTAGAGCTGGCTGAGAATGAGACAAGGTGGTCAAAACGTACAGCTCTTAGTTTGGCTTCAAAGGTCTTTGATCCTCTTGGATTCCTGGCTCCATTTGTGATAAAGTAAAAAATTTGGTTTCAGAGCCTCTGGGAAATTGGACTTGGTTGGGACCAAGAGTTACCTGATCATATGGTGGTAAGGTGGAAATATTGGTTCAAAGAATTGGCACATCTTGGAGACATTGAAATCCCAAGATGGTACTTTGGAGAGTTGAACAATAGTCCAGACAATTTGGAGCTGCACATCTTTTGTGATGCAAGTGAGGAAGCCTATGCAACTTGTATTTATATAAGAGGCGCATTGCAAGAGGAAGTAAGTTGCAGGTTGGTTGCTGCAAAGAGCAGAGTAGCACCTTTGAAAAGGCTTTCTGTTCCAAGGTTGGAATTGATGGGTGCAGTTATTGCTAGTCGGCTTGCAGTTATAGTGCAAAAGTCTTTGGCCCTCTCTGAAATTCCAAGTTATTATTGGACAGACTCCACTATAGTTTGGCACTGGTTAAGAAGCCAGGCAAGGAAATGGAAACCATTTGTTGCCAATAGGGTGGAGGAAATTCAAGCGCACACAGATCCCAAGCAATGGAAGCATTGTCCAGGCACCCAAAACCCCGCTGATTTACCAACACGAGGAATTTCAGTGAAAGATCTTGCACAGTCAAGTTTGGTGGTGGAATGGGCCGGAGTGGCTAAAACTTGGAAGTGAAAACTGGCCTTCTAATCAGCCTATTGTAGGAGAATGCCAGGCTGAAGAAGCATGGGTGAGTGAGGTGAGAAAATGCGCTGTGAACAGTTGTCAAGTTATGCAGCAGGACCCCATATTGAGGCTTGAGGACATTAGCAGTCTGAAAAGATTGTTAAGAGTGACAGCATGGGTATATAGATTTACCAACAACATTAAGGGAGAAACAAGAAGGGAAGGAATTCTGAACAGTAATGAGATTCAGCAAGCCAGGAAATACTGGGTGGTATATATGCAGAAGGAAAAATTTGGTGAAGAGAGAATTGCTCACCAGCCATCCATTACAGGTTCTACCAACACATTCTGCGCTCAAGGGTTTGGATGTGTTTTTGGATCAGGATTTATTGAGAGTAGGAGGTAGACTACAGTTTTCTGGGCTTCCAGAGGAGAAAAGACATCCAATTTTGCTACCTTCTGGGGGGCACTTTGTGGACCTTTTGATCCTGGATACTCATCATAAGCTGTTACATGCTGGAGTTAGAGAAGTGATAATAGAGATCAGACAACAGTTTTGGATTCCCAAAATTAGACAAGTAGTAAAAAAGGTCTGCATAAATGTGTGGTTTGCAAGCGTTGGAGTGCAAAGCCTTATTATGAAAAGGTGGCTCCACTTCCAAGAGAACGGTGTGTCTATACTGCCCCATTTGATGTAGTGGGAGTAGACTTTGCAGGGCCAGTCTATGTGTATGAGCGAGGGGAGTCTAACAAAGGTTATATATGTCTTTTCACCTGTGCTACCACCAGAGCAATCCATTTGGAGTTGGTAAGCAACTTAAGTAGTGATGTATTTCTTTTGGCCTTTAAAAGGTTTGTGAACAGAAGGGGTTTCCCAAATAAAATCATATCGGATAATGCAAAAACCTTCAAAAAGGCTGCAAAGGAACTCCAAGAAATTTGGTCCTTGCTAAAAGAGGAAGGATTCCAATCCTACTTTTCACACCAAGGGGTACAGTGGGAGTTTATTGTTGAGAGAGCACCATGGTGGGGAGGATTTTGGGAAAGGCTAGTGAGAAGTGTAAAGTGTCCATTAAAGAAACTTTTAGCTAATGCTCATTTGAGCAAAGAAGAATTCTGCACTGTTTTATGTGAAGTAGAAGCAATGGTGAACAGTAGGCCTATCACTTTTGTTTACAACAGTATGCAGGATGCAGAGCCATTGACACCAAATCATTTTCTTTGTGGTAAACGATTAACATCAAGCCCCAGTGTGCCAGAAGACTTGCAGCCTATCCAGAGCACTCAAGGAGAGTTAACCAGACGGTTCAGGTACCTTGAAGAGCTACAAGATCAGTTATGGAAGAGGTGGCAGATGGAATACTTGCCAGAACTCAATTATTACCCATCAGGCAAGGTAAAGGGCTCCAATGCAAATTGTATCAAGGTGGGAGAAGTGGTAATGATTGGGGATGAAAGACCAAGGCAATGCTGGAAGCTTGGCATAATTGAAGAGTTGTTTGTTGGCAAAGACAATTTAGTTAGGTCTGCACTGGTAAAGACTTCAGGAGGAAAGTTAAAGAGACCTATACAAAAACTCTATGCTTTAGAAATCAGCAAAAACACAGATAGTCAAGATGAAACATTTGAGTTACAGCCTCATGGAGAAGGCTTGGCTAACCTTGCAGAAGGTAATGACAACAATGCCTCTTCGGTGGGGAGTGTTAGAAAATCTAGAAGAGGAAGAACCATTGTTGTCCCAAGGCGATATGATGACTAAGCTGATTGATGCAGCATTGCTTGTATATATTAAGTTAAGGTGTATATATATCCATCTCATAATTGTAAGGTTAGTGAAAAATTAACTTAATTTAGAGCTAGCATTTTTGAGCTCTTGTGGCATCATTGTTTGGTCACACTGTTGGCATCATTTTGGGGCGCTGCGCGTTCTTTCTCTACTCGTTTGTGGGATGTCGTACGTACAGGGTGTGGTCTGTTAGAGAGCTCTCTTGCAATTCAGTTTGGTTGTTTAGATACAAGATTGTTGCATCGTGCAATAGTCCAGGTTGCGTTGTTGTTGCAAGGTTGAGAAAGAAGACCATAAATAGTACCCCTTTTGTTTATATTAAATTCATGTAACAAAGGTCTAAGGTAGGCCCGCATCGAGTCAGCAACCCTGAGGTAGGACCTAATAGGATCTCAAATCCTTAAGTTTTAATTTTAGCTTAACTTGGGCTGTAGGTAGCACTGGCCCTTTAGAATTTGGCCGTTCACGGCTCAGCTGGGATTTTGAACCCAACAAATAAATAAAATAACAACGATTGAATTCGAAAATAGGTTGGGAAAAGTAATTACACGTTTTAGTGACGTATGAGAAAAGATATAATTGGAACAATATATGGGAATGTCGAGGTTATTTACGAATGCGAGAGACCAATTTGATGAGTACTTATTTCTGAATAATTTGGAAAGTACGATTTTATGAAAAATTTACCATCCTTTTCCAAATAAGAATATTTGTGAAAGGTGTACAGCAGGCGTCGGCAACCCCTGGCACGCGTGCCAAACTTGGCACGCGAGGCATCTATCCTTGGCACGCGAAAAGATTTAATTTTTTTTTATAATTTTAAGATTAAAAAAAGAGAGGAGAAATACTACTCAAGACCATAAAATTATTTTTTTTTAAATGGAATTGGCACGTAACACCAAAAAGGTTGCCGACGCGACGCCTGGTGTACAGTGTGAAATTACCGAATATAAAGATAGAGAAAAAATGTCACATTGTTAGTCATGTGCCAGAAGCATTAAGAAAGAATCACCATTGGGAAGGTGTAAGAAAGAGTTTTAAGGTAGTGAGTAGCTGAGATTAAATCCACTCGCGTAACGGCGAAGATGCTATACGGAAATGTGTGTGTGTAGAATTTTATTCGTTCCGTAAAATAATCGTGTTTGTAGTTGCTTTGTCTTCACTCAGAAGTTCAAATATTTGACTGAAGTATTTTAATAGGGATAGAAAGGGAATGGAGAAACTTCATATTAACAATGGCTGTAACATACTTTGCGAGGAAAACAAATCTGTTTTGGTATTTAAATGATACAGATGTGGAAATAGCTGTCTTCGGAGAAAAATTCTCCAGTCTGGACCAAAGTGAAGAAATTCATTGTAAGTTTGTCCGAAGTACGTGCATCATCAGATGTCCAATATAAAATCTTTACCGAAATTTGAGTGCAAAACTTTTGAATAAAGTAAGATTGCCAAATATATATAAAAATGCTGAAAATCAAAGTGATATTGCCGAATTTGGAGAAACATTTTTTAAACCGATTTGTAATTATCGAAATTGAAAAAGTATTTGTCAATTTAAAAATTATGTATATATATATATATATTTTGTTTATTTATTTATCATGAGGAATGAGGGGGCTAAGGGTGAACGCCCGCAAAAGTGACCCCTCCACTGAGGGGCCCTTCAAAAATTATGTAGCGCTTTTTCACCAAAATTTATACCCCCCCATCCCCCCCCATAACACTCTGTTACACCTATCCAACCACCTCCTAAAAATTATGTAACCAGCACTACCCCCCACCCCTCCCGACCAAATGCGAGAAATATCTTAGTGATTGAAACGATGTGCTATATACGATTGCGTTTGGCGTCCGACCGGGAGTACACCACGCACGCAGTGAAGTGTAAACATTGCAGACGACGCTCCACTACCACTGCTCCCAGGCTTGTGCCTGCCGTGGACGGATGAAGTTACGTATTTGTGGTAATGAAATGTTATGTAACACGAGGTGACACCCCCACCCCATGTAACACACTGTAACATCTGGCCTAACACCCCCCACCCCTTCTGCATTACATAATTTTTGAATGGCCCCTGAAGACGGAGAGAGCCAAAAACAACGTCTCCAACGCTCAATGATGCAATTTTTTTAATATAGACTTTGAAAAGATTGTATAGTGTGTAAGATGCATGTATATGTAGTGAGGAATAGAGGGAGAAGTGTGTGTGTGTGTGTGTGTGTGTGAGCATGCTGGACTGCTCACAGGGTAGATGAGACACTAAAAAAGATTAGGTAAGGAGGACAGTGCAATCTCCCCCTGAATCAATATAATTATGTGAGTGATTTTTGCAGTGGGAAGCTCAGTCGAATGAAGAACAAGACTAGTTATGAGATAGTTAGAAACCAGAAATTAAGTTATAACTACAGGGTTGCACAGAAAAAGTAAGCTATTAGTTTTATTACCACAATAGCTTTTTTTCTGTTCAAAATTAGATTAATTTTTTTTTTTAATTTTTAACCCTTCCATTAGTTTATATTATTAGTTTGTAATACACTCATCTTCTCTCGGTTCCAGGTGATTTTAAAATAGTTCGGCCTAAAACTGCTATTAAACATACGTTTGTATAGTGCCGAAGATCTTGTATTAATTAAATAATTACGTATTGTGAAACAATATAGAACCAGAAAAATGATGGATGTTTCCAAATAAATCATGGACTCGTTCTGGTGTAGAAAAGATTATAAGTAAAATTGATAAAACGGAGTATTGCAAGAATTGAAGGTTGTGGTAGACCACGTGAAGCTCACACTGATAAAAATATCGTAATGGTAAAGAAACTGGTCCTAAGTCAGGAAGATCGTCCAAGAAAACGTATGATGCCACATCAAATTGTAGCCGAAACAGGAATATCAAGCGAATTAAAGATTTGCAGTTGAAAGTTCACAAACGCCACCCTGTAAACAGCTTGACTTAGTCAATAAGGTGAAACGGATGGGAAGGTCTCAAACACTTCCTGAAAGAATTACCCCACATTAACTGGTTTTGGTTCAGTGATGAAAAATCGTTTACAGTTTGACCTCCTGTCAACACTCAAAATGATCGTGTGTACTCTGCAGCAAAGACCAAGAGAGAAGTGACCCCAGAAAGACTTACTGGAGCGGTCTAACCTCTCTAAGAAAGTTATAATCTCGTGTTTTGTCTCGAAAATGAGTAAAAAGTTGTAATTTTTGCTGAACTAGAGGCTAAAATAAATGCTGTACAGTATCGCGATAACGTGTCAGAAAAAAACATCTGCTGAAAATCGGTGCACATTACAGTAAGATGGTGCAAGAAGCCATACTGCCCGCCTGACTATTGAATATCTAGACAGAGAAGTTACTGACCTACATAAAACCTGATGAATGGCCAGCTAACAATCCAGACTTTTCCCCATTTGATTATGCAGTGTGGAATGAGCTAAAAGAAAGAGTTTACAAGAATGCCAGGTTTGACAATATTGCTCAGTTAAAAGTAAAAGATTGCAGAAAAGTAAAATTTTCTGCCACACAGTTTCATAAATAGGGCTCTTGATAGTTGATCATTTGGAGCTTTGCATTCAATAAAGTGGTGGAAACATTGAGTATTTGATTACATAATAATGGCAATACAAAAAAAAAAAAAAACATCTTTATTGCGCATCATTCACAATCCATAGACACTTAACCTAACATACAAGTACAAAAACAAAGCCAGCATAGCCATTTAACCCAACATACAAATACAATCTTATTATAACAACTAAATATGCATATATAATCTTTGCTACATTACAAAAATAAGGTATTGTAAACCAGCAGTTGTCTGAACCAAGACTGCCATATAGGTGAGAGGTACACAGTATCTGAAGACAGGACATTGCACAATAACACATTAGAGCTGTTTTGGACCCTAGTAATGAAATTATATATATTCTTCCGGATTAACATTTGGCTGGTAGGTAGGTTACGCGTAGTAAACATAAAACTGGCACTACACCATTTTGGTTCCCTACATAGCATACGAAAAATATTATTATAAGCAACAGAGAGTTTATTCATAGCAGTTTTTGTATAGTTCCACCACAGATGGGATGTATACAATGCAGTACAGTACATTCTAAAAGGATAAGTTTTAACTGATTCTGAACACATACCAAATTTCCTTACTAGCATGTTACCCTGTACGTACAGCTTTTTATGTTGCCTCTCAATATCAAGTTCGTCTCGCAGCATGTGAGTAATTACATGACCTAAGTATTTACACGTGTCTTTGACAGGTATTGTCTGACCTTTCATTTCAAAAGACCCACTTGATACAAGTTTCAGTAGATTACACCTAAAAATCAAAATACAACTCTTTGCCCCATTATAGGTGATGTCATTTTCTACCCCATATTGTTCATATATCTCTGATAGTACCCTTAGCCCATGGGGAGAGTGTGACAGAAGAACAAGGTCATTAGCATACATTAAATGATTAATTTTTTCCTTTCCAATGACACGGCCAGTACGTGCAGTTTTTAGTTCATTGGTGTGATCATCCATGTATATACAGAAAAGATAGGGTAATGATATACTCCCTTGCCTAACACCATTAGTTACCTTAAAACCTGGTAATACAGTGCCTTGCCATCTTACAAACATAGTCTGCTCTGTATACCAGAATACTGTACAAGTATCCTAAATATATATTTAGGTACCCCTCGACACAAGGGTTTCTTGAAAAGTTTGTGATGGTTAACTCTATCAAATGCTTTTGATACATCCAAAAAACAGGAATATACACTGCTACTTGACATCTTGTACTTTAGGACGGCTTCCTTTAACATATAAATACACATGTCCGTGCCATGTTCCACTCTGAAGCCAAACTGATTGTCATAAGTCTGCAAGTAAGTACTTATCCTATTATAAATGACATATTCTAACACCTTAGAAAGTATACTGGCAAGTGCTATTGGCCTATAATTATTCTTATCACAGATACTAGCACCCTTATTTTTAGCAACTGGCAACAATACAACTGACAAAATGGACTGTGGCAAGTACCCATGTACAGGGCTAGCGAGAGCTGCCACGGGCCCCAGGGAAGGATTGGTATATGGGCCCTCCTGTTTACTCAGTATTTTATTATGAATGTTTTGTGTGTGTCAAGCAAACTGATTATATGTCCAAGTCACCTATTCAAAACATACAGTATGATAATCTCTATAAAATGTATGTTCATTAATTATATTTCCATTGCTTTATTAATATTTTTAGATTTTATCCCCCCTCTTTCCGGGCCCCGGGGATTTAACCCGGCTTCCCCGCCCTCTCGGCGGCCCTGCCCATGTATCATACAGCTTGTGAAACACATATTATACGAGGACTACAACATTTTAAATGTTCTGCTTGTATGCCATCTAGGCCACAACTTTTGTTATCATCTAGCTTATGAATAGCCTTCCAGATTTCTGAGTCATTAATTAGTAGCTCCTCAGAGCATTCTACATTTAGGCATATGTTTAGTCTATCCCCTCCCCCTCCCCCGAGACAATTAAATAGGGTTTCATAATGATTTTTCCACAGT
The DNA here is from genome assembly GCA_023014485.1 of Bathynomus jamesi. NCBI lineage: Eukaryota > Metazoa > Arthropoda > Malacostraca > Isopoda > Cirolanidae > Bathynomus > Bathynomus jamesi. The sequence goes on from JAJOZX010001344.1 coordinate 316,912, forward strand.
TCTGCAATGTTTTTTACGCCATGTACACCCTCTATTACATTTGGCAAGGTAAGATTACTTTTGTTAATTTTATTAACCTCCTTCCAGAATTCCCTGCTGGAGTATTGGTAATGCCAAATTTTTTGGCGGGAGATTCCCTTCGAAGATTCTCTTCATTTTTCCTTATAAATCTAAGAGCACCCATGAATCCAGCACGAGTTCTTTTTTTCAGTTGAAAGAGTTCTCCCTGCCTAGGTTTCCCCATCGCAACCCATTCCACGAATACATTTTTAGCTACATCATACAAATCAGTCTAGAGCTGGGCACTTGCGGTTTTTTTTGCGGTACTGCGGTACTGCGGTACTACCGTGTTTGTCGGTACCGCGGAAAGTACCGCGGGAAATTTGAATGCGGTAGCGGTACTGCTGTACTTTCAGCGATCCTTTGCGGTACTGCGTTATGCGGTACCGGTTTGGTAGTGCGGTAGTAGTACCGCCGGGCGGGCGGGGAAAGTTGAAGTTGAAGTTGAAATCAGCATAGTATTCTGCCCACCCTGGATTGACATTTACTTTTCCCCATTTGGTATTCTTAAAGCTACTTCCACTCGCAGCCTTAATGGCATGTACAAGCTCACCGTAACACTTATTTAAGAGATCTACAGTATATGTTTTATATCATCACAGGAGGGATTTCTACAAGCCAAAGCTTCCGCAGGAATCCTCACAAGCCTTATCAGTGCATCAGTTTGCATTGTATGGTAATCTACTTCAGAGTGGCTAAGATTTGACCAATTAACCTTATAGTAATCAGCATTATCACAGTCATTGTCTAAGTCAGGTGCTACCATACAATCAAGTCCTAATACAAATGGGATATGATCAGATTCAAATACATCATGAAGTATGGACATGCTATTGATTATATTATAACCATCGTGGGAGGCTATACAGTGATCTAGCCACGAGTCCCCCAGACATCACTAACATATGTAAATGAGTCATTAGGGAGTAGTAATTTACTGGCAAGTTTATAGTCGCATGCCTCACTGATAAGAAGGTTAGCAAAATCTGAACCAGGTTTATTGATATTGCTGTTAAAATCACCAACCACTGTAACACACGAAGAGACCAGCTTCTTCTAGCAATATATTTAGTTTACAGTCTATCTAAACATACCTCCTCGTTTTCAGCACACTCATAAAGCATATAAACATTGAATATATACAGTATTTTGTTATAAATAGTTAGTTTTGTGGCTACAACCCACTCATATTCATAACTAATGGGCTCTATAAACCTATCCAGCTGCGAGTGCCACATTATAGCTACGCCTTCCTTCTAATTCTGTCTGCTCACAGTGATAACTTCATTATCATCATCATCATACTCTGGAGTAACTAAGTAAATAGTTTTTTTTTACTTTCTCTTTCTGCAAACTGAAATGCACACTTCAAAAGACAATAGCTTACTTTTATCTGCAGAATCCTGCGTATTTTAAATACTGAAAGATAAAAATTGATCTAGCTGTAACTACTGTATCTTGTTTTTGAACTGAAGATATTAGAAAGTGTGGAAATCTCTGACCATTAAGTGTTTATCTATGATCTAGTCTTGTTCCCGATACGTGTATATGGTACAGTCGGTGTGTGAAACCAGTCATTTCACATAATGCCTAAAAAATTCAGGCATTTCGCGTAATACCTGTTACCCTTAAACGTAAGTAATACGCATTATTAACCTCACCTAACCGAACCTTTATGAAGTTATTAATCGCTTAATCGAATTACCCTAAATGCCTGAAATTCTTAGGCATTATGCGAAATGACTGACTGGTTTCACACATTGACTGTATATATATATATATATATTGGTGGCCATCAGTCACGCATCACCCCATCAATTTAAACAAAAAATTGTTTTAACGTACTAATGAATTGTGGTCAGTATTTCGTACATTTACCTTTTTTTTTCCAGCACTTCGGGGATACGGCGTGGCATGGAATTTACCAGTATTTCGCAATACTCCGGCGTAATTTCCTGCGCACACACCTTCTTTATGGCTTCAAGCAAATCATTCAATGATGTAGGATTGTGACAGGTAACTTTTTCTTTGAGGGTTCGCCAGCAGTTCTCTATCGGGTTTAATTCGGGTGAGTTTCCCGGCCAAGGCACGATCAGCTGAAAACCCGAATTTCGGAGCCAATCAGACACGGCTTTGGTGCGGTGACATGACGCTCCCTGCACTTTAAGGACCATAACATTCATTTAACTATGAGTCGTTTTCTTTCTAATTTTATAATTGAAGTTGTGTTTTTTCAGTAATAAATAATAGTGATTTATAAGTGTGAATTTCTTATCAATCCAACGTTTATATGCGTTGACAAAATTCCAGTTATCTACTGTTCACACACCTTCAATAATCCTAGAAAGCCAGTGTGGAACTGCACATACAGCAATTAGTGTTGGGTCTACGTAATCCCATAATGAAAATTATATTTATAGGTTGAATTAAACAATTGTTTGGTTACTCAGCAATAATAAAAATTAACTTGCGTACAATAAAAGACGTCATAATTTCCAGAAAAACAAATGTACTGTACTTTTATTGCAATAGACCACGATGGCTTTTCCAGATTAAACTCGCTTAGAATTTACAGTTAAATACAGCGTATATAAATGACATTATCCAGGACCGGCGAGAGTTGCCACGGGCCACGGGAAGGATTGGTATATGTCCCCCCCCCTGTTTACTCAGTATTTTATTATGACTGTTTTTTGTGTACATAACAAGCAAACTGATTATATGTCCAAGTCACTATTCAAAACATACAGTATGATAATCTCTATAAAATGTATGTTCATTAATTATATTTTCTCTCTGTTATTTAATCAATTGCTTATTAATATTTTTAGATTTTCCCCCCCCCCCCCCACCCCCCCCCCCCCCCACCCCCCCCCCCCCCCCCCCCCCCCCCCCCCCCCCCCCCCCCCCCCCCCCCCCCCCCTTCTTTCCGGGCCCCGGGGATTTAACCCGGTTTCCCCGCCCTCTCGGCTGCCCTGCCATTATCCATTGATAAAACTTGCCAAAAACTTTAGCATATATTTAAAGAAGGGTTCAAAATTGATCATTCTAAATTTACGGTTAATAAATATAACAATGTAGCGCTAGAAACAGAACATTCTACTATTAATTTTCATAGCCAGGTTTTACTGCTCCGCCTCTTGGGGTCTTTTCTCAAGTTCCTCCAATGAATTTAGTAATTGATATCAAAGAGGTGGAGCGACACGTATGATTGGTTATAATTTAACATTTGTTTGACCAATGGAAAGCTTGGATTTTATACAGGGTGTTCATTTGATCAGTTAACCCAAAGAAATTCAAATAAAAAACTAAATAAAAAGAACTATAATTCATAGATACACGAAACTCTGTGATATGAGAATCAGGACATCTTGAAGTGTTGGCCTCGCCTAGCTTAGGCCAACACTAGACCAATCTAAGCCTCGTCCTAGCCTAGGATTTAGGCTTGTGAAGGTGGCGTTAAGCTTGGAACAGTGTGTATTCGTTCTGAAAACTTCTGCATTGAACATGGCAGTGAACACTTTCAACATTTCTCATGACGTGTTTCCACTGTTACTGTTATTGTTTCTTATATCACAAAATTTCATGCATCTCTGAAATATAATTACTTTTTATTTGTATTTCTTTGAGTTAACTGATAAAATGAACACTTCGTATTAACTCGGCAGAACTGTTTTAATTTTACCAATTTAAGCTCCCAGTTTTTTTTTTTTTTTTAATCCACCTACGTTCCAAGAGAGCCACTCTGTCTGACTTAAAATTCCGCAGAATACCCTCTGGCGTCAACCAGAATTAGATGAGGAGTAAATCGGATATGTGAAGTGACAGTTAAATAAATTTTTAATTTAATTTGAATCTATTTTAGCGAGAACCAAAACTGATGATTCGCGTTACGGTTTTTATTAACTTTTAATTATTTATTTCTTCATAACATTATAAAATTTTTAAATACTGTACAGTACTCACTCAGTTATCCGTGATTGAAGGGTGGTCCACAATCATAGATAACCTGATTTCGCGGTTAACTCAGTATATCCCGTCGATGGGTAGGTGGTGCAGCCGCTGCTGGCCGCCATCAGTGACTGGCCTCCCACCACACACAGTATAATAGTACAATTAGTCTGTACTCACCACAAGACGGGTCACGAATGTAAACACCGCACCAGATCACGGTTAACTCAGTGTCGCGATCACGGATAAGTGCGCAATGGTCACAATTAGTAAATCGCGGTTAACTTAATTCATAGTTGAGTGAATCACGATAACCGCGTAAGTACTGTACAATATGTAATTAGTCCTTCTGGTTTAGCTTCAATTCAAACTTGTAGATATGATATTATTATCCTATATATTTCATAGGGACCTTATAGGTAAATTGTTATAGTCTTTTGCGTGTTTGTTTTTGACAATGTATTCTCCACTTTATTTCCTATGATTTAGATTCTGTTTTACCTTTTATCTATTAATTAATTCTAGTCGGCTACACGGACCTAATCAATGGCTTTCAGTATTCAATCTGCCATTATTCCATTCAACCCAAGTATTCTGGAATTTTTCCATTTATTTAATATTCAAAAGTTACAAAAGGATGTTTTAAAGGTCTCATTGTAAGAATCTTTGGTACACGGCCGTTTTTTCCGTTAGCCTGTTTATTATAATTCCACTTCAGTCATATAATATTGGGATAAGCATGCTTGTGGTTTGTCCTGAGTCTTTCATAGTGTGACTAAAATAAAGGTGTTGGGTGAAGGTTGTTAGATTTTCCTTGCCAAAAGGAAATCGCTTTATATATATGCGGGATAGACATCGCTCACCTCATGAGAAGTGAAGTGCAATTTACTTTTCTACGAGTTACCCTGAATGTTGGGGTTACCTCGAATTAACCCAGAAATTGAGGATAACTCGAGTTATCTCAATTTTGGGGGCAACTACGCAGTTACCCCCAAAATTCAAGGTAACTACGCAGTTACCCCCAAAATTCAGGGTAACTACGCAGTTACCCCAAAATTCAGGGTAACTACGCAGTTACCCCAAAAATTCAGGGTAACTACGCAGTTACCCCAAAAATTCAGGGTAACTACGCAGTTACCCCTAAATTTCAGGGTAACCGCAATTATCTCCAAAATTCAGGGTAACTGCGCAATTATCCCCAAAATTCAGGGTAGCTGCGTAATTATCCCCAAAATTCAGGGTAACTACGCAGTTACCCCCAAATATCAGGGTAACCGCAATTATCTCCAAAATTCAGGGTAACCGCAATTATCCCCAAAATTCAGGGTAGCTGCGTAATTATCCCCAAAATTCAGGGTAACCGCAATTACCCCCAAAATTCAGGGTAACTACGCAGTTACGACTCAAATTGAGAGTAACAACGGAGTTAAAATAGGGGTAACTACCGCGTTACCACCAAAATAGGAAGTAACTGTCGAGTTACCCATAAAATTGAGGGTACTCCAAAAAATTGGATAACTCGAGTGACATTGAATTTTAGGGGTAACTACGAGTTACCCTAAATTTTTATGGTATACAGTACATATATGTACTATTTATAGCAAAATGTAATGACTTTAACGTCAACACTTAAAAAAAAGAAGTCGATGACTGAAGAATTAGCTTTGTTGGAGATTAAGGGATGTTAAGTTAAATGAATCAGGATGAAGATCTTGCAACCATTCCCACTCTTAGTGCGGATGATGATTAAAAATGAATTTAGAAAAAATTAATAAAATGATCATTTTAATGTAGTAAATTAATATTTTAATGCTCATGGGTGTTTTCCAAGACTGAATAAAAACGTCTGGCGATAGCCAGATTAAAATCAGTTAAGTGCACCTTCGGGACTAAAGGTTAAACGATCGTTTAAGCGATACACCAGTTTTGTCGTCAAAATTAAACTGTGCAGAACTGCGTTAATTTCTTCAGTGATCAGGTGAAATACATAACGAGGCTTCTTTTATGAGGCCTCTTTAATGAGACTTCACTCCAGAAAGTAATGAAGTTATAGGGTTCTCGGCAAGCAATTGATATTTGCATTACACAGCTGTCTAATACTCACATTTCAGTGTATAAAAATTCCTTTCTTTTGTAGTACAGTATATAGATAGGTAGATATGGGTGCATAGGTACATTTTTAATGATTCCTCATTCGTGCCTATATTTATGCACTGCATTGATACTGTTATTGACCAGAGCTTTTATTAGCTGCTAACCTCCTTGTGTAGTCCTTAAATAGTTACCAAGTTTTATCAGGGTGCTGTCTCATCCACTGGACGGGAAGTTTATATTTTACTATAAGATTTCTATAGTAATAATAAGCGTGCTGTCCTTGCCTGGCCATCCTATTTCTCTTTGTAAAATCAAGAACAATTATACTACAGCATGGACCCTACATCGAATTCATGTATTCCTCTTTCCTTTACATTTTACTTGCAACAAGATTACAAGAGCGTGTGAAATCAGTAAATTTAAGAAGTTTCAGCTCATTTCTACTGAGACTCGCATAAATACTATCGAGAGCTCTCCATTAGAATGAGTCAGTCATTATTAAAAGGGTATAATTTTACATCTTCATAACAGTACCACGTTAACAAGTTAAATAGACAAAAGGAATATTTTAAAAGATTAAAGATTTGCCGTTATGTTGTTAGTCAGACGATGTGACTTTGGAATTAACTTAAATAAGATGGTCTGAAACAAACCATGCTTAGTTAATGATAATACAAAAGGAAAATTAATGTTTAAGAACGACCACATAAACAGTAAATAATTCAGTAAACTCCATAACAAGCACTGAATGCCAAAGCTACAGTAGAACATCTTTGAATAAACCAATCCTCAAACCTAGATGAATGGCAAAAGAAACAAATCTCGACCCAAGTAACAACAATCAGCGATATCCTGCGCTGCAGTGGAATACTAATACTATACATCTAAATTAACTGACTAAATGAGTGCAGCCATTCACAAGGCAACACACTTTCTGAGACAAAGGCGTAGGGGATGGCATTTTACCAGGGAGAGGGACGAAAAAGCATAAGCACTATGTGTAGCATAAAATAACAAAGGTTAGAGTATGAGTAACATATATTAAAGCTTTTTATATAAAAAAACATTACAATTTACAAAAATGAGATAAAATTTGGCTACATTTCTAAATGACAAGCAAAACTACGGCATTGCAGTTGATATAGAATTCAGTAGTCCTCAACTTACGTTTTAATTATTAACTACAAGTATAGTAGCAAGTACAAACAAACACTTTATTTCAGACTCAACAGGTACAAACACTATACAAGAGGTCCATAGAAGATTAAGAGATAGTTGTCTGGCGCAATGACTAAGTAGGCCAGTGAATCACTGTGTATAATGAACATACAAATGCCTACGCCAGTGCTTCCAGATTTCAGATTTATAAAATATATCGGAGACCAGTCCACTAACCATGGCTTCTGTTATCTTATTGAGTGACTCACCAAGCCTAGTGATAAATCTAAATACAAAATTGCGAATGACACTGACACAGTTAGGCACCTTATTGACTACAAACAGCATACTGACACAAGAAGGAGCACCATTTACAAATCTTAGAGTCCTTAATAAACTCCTAAAAATATTATTATATGCAACATATAATTTCCTCAAATTATCCTGTAGTTCAAATTATCCTGTAGTTCCACTACAACTGAGCTGTATACATTGGAGTACAAAAAGTTTTAAACAAAATCAACTTAAAATCTAATGTACACATATGAAATTTTCTGACCAAAGTATTTCCCTGAGCATATAATTGTTTACATTGCCTTAGAATATCACAGTCATCTGAAAGACTATCCGTTAGTATGTGGCCAAGATACTTAGTTTGGGTTACTTCTGACAGCACCATACCATTCAATTGAAATTCAGGAAATTTTATATACTTGTGGGCTTTGGTCCTCATAATCATAACATGACTTTTAGCAGGATTATATTTTATGTCGTTATCCTTCCCATACCTTTCACACACCTTGAAAAGTGTGCTGAGCCCTTTTACAGATGGAGAAATAAGAACTAGATCATCTGCATACATCAGACGATTAATAACACAGGCCTGCGATGGAAAACTTTTTTCATAATTTTAGCTGTTTACAATGTCTTTTTGTGTGCTGAATTCGAAAAACACAATAAAAATGTCATACGACACAAAGTTATTTCACAAATTCGATTTTTTTGTGAAGCGACTTTGAGAAAATGCCAGATTTCCGGAAATTACTAGAAACTTCTAAGACTATAAATACTGGGTTGCCAAACCGTATGAGTCAGTTGTTACTCAGATTTCATGACGTGCGCACAATGATTCATCTGAAGCGAATTTTTTCAGTGATTTTGAGTTGTTTTTTGTGTTTTATATCAGCGAACTAGCGTGTTTTGATAGTGTTAAGAAAGCCTTATTTAGCCTTTATTAAATTAAATTCAAGACTCTTATTGTGTTCTGGGTACTGTAGTAAGTTGTGAATCATGGCTAGCTGTGGATGTGTCAACAGTCCCGACAGCTTCTGCTACATATGCAGGGAATTTGTGATCAAGAAACATCAAAGAAACGTAACAAATTTTATTAGGCAAGTGTACCATGCCTACTTTGGAATGAAACTAGGAGACCAAGACAAACCATGGGCACCACACAAAGTTTGTTTTATTTGCGTAGAGGATCTAAGAAAATGGTGTAAAGGCAAAAAGAAAGCATTCAGATTTGGTGTGCCAATGGTATGGAGGGAGCCAAAAAATCACTGTGATGACTGCTATTTTTGCTCTTGTGATGTTAATTAAAGGCTATAACTCAAAAAATAAGAAAGCCATATTTTATCCAAATCTTCCATCAGCTTTTCGACCTGTTCCTCATGGGCCAGAAGTTCCAGTTCCGCTTCCACCAGAAACATTGGAAGATTTGCCTAGTAATTCTGGTTCAGATACTGATCATGAAGAATTTCAGTGTGATATAGGAAGTCAAGACCCCCAGTTGTTCACTCAATCTGAACTAAATGATTTAGTGAGAGATTTGGGATTATCCAAGGAATCTGCTGAACCCTTAGGCTCCAGATTAAAAGAAAGAAATTTATTATCAGCTGGAACATCGATATATTTGTATAGAAGAAGAGAAAAGGAGTTTATTCACTACTTTTCACACGAGGGCAATTTAGTTTACTGTAGTGATATTGATGGTTTGGTACAGGCATTTGGCATTGGGTACAAAGCGGATGAATGGAGACTTTTCATCGACTCTTCTAAAAGAAGTCTAAAAGCTGTTCTTTTGCACAATGGGAACAAGTATGCCTCTGTACCTGTTGGTCACTCGGTACATCTCCAAGACAGTTATGAGAATTTGGAATTGGTTCTTACAAAGATAAAATATTATGATCATCACTGGATGATTTGTGGAGACCTTAAGGTATTGTGCATGCTTCTGGGGCAGCAGGGAGGATATACTAAGTTCCCATGTTTCCTTTGTGAATGGGATAGCAGAGCAAAGAGTCAACACTGGGAGCAAAAACACTGGCCACAAAGAAGATCTCTAGAACCTGGAAGCAAGAATATTTTGCGTAAAAATCTTGTTGACCCAAAGAAAGTACTTCTACCACCTCTTCATATAAAACTAGGCCTTATGAAACAGTTTGTTAAGGCATTAGAAAAAAGTGGAGAATGCTTTAAGTACCTCTGCAAGAAGTTCCCTAACCTATCAGAAGCAAAATTAAGAGAAGGTATTTTTGTAGGCCCAGACATTAGAAGACTGCTGTCAGATGAAAACTTCTTGTCTGCGATGACTGAAGTAGAAAAAGAGGCTTGGAATTCCTTCAAAAGTGTGGTTACTAAGTTCCTTGGGAATAATAAGGACCCTGAATATGCACTCATTGTTGAAAACATGCTGGAGAAATTCAAAGCTTTGGGATGCTCAATGAGTATCAAAATTCATTTCTTGAATGCACACTTGGACTTTTTCCCTGAAAGTCTAGGTGCAGTAAGTGAGGAACAGGGAGAACGTTTCCATGAAGACATTAAGGAGATGGAAAAGAGATACCAAGGCCGGTGGAACGTTAATATGATGGGGGATTATTGCTGGATGCTGCATCGTGAAAATCCGGAAGCAGCACGCAAAAGGAAATGCAACAGGCGCAGCTTCACTGGCAAAAGAAAACGGGACTACTAAGCCATTCCACTAAGTAAAGATGTAAATATCCAAGTTTTATAGTTTTTAAAATAAATATATTCAGAAATGGTCAGGAAATAGGTTTCATGTGGTAATTCTTCACTACTTATTTTATTCAGTAACATATTACAACATAAAAACGTCATAACAAATTGTGAAAAAACTATACGTGATGGAGCAAATCTGAGGCCGTTTTTGGATTTAGCACCCCAAATTCCTATAAAACCAGCATACAATTTCAAAAAAGTTTTTAGGACCCTCAATTTTGCAGGCCTGTGTAATCATTGTACCAATATAGCAGCCTATTTTACAGGTGTTCAGCACAACAGATAGATTACACAGGCCTGCGAATGAGAACTTTGTAAGAGTTGGTTTCTTACTAATAAATGATTTTATATAATTCAACTACGCTAATTTCGAATAAGGTGTCCATTTTTTCTATCACGTAAGGATTTTCTGCAAACTGGAAGGGAAAAAACAACAACATAAATAAATATTATTTATTTCAATTTACATTAGGTACCTATTTCGCTTTGTTATACTAATTATAAATGCAAATAACTTTAAAAAGAAAGAAGACTATTAACGTCAATTACATATTCTTCTTTATTTGTCCTGAGTTTTCTTGTTTTAGTCTCGAATGTACGCGCTGTTCCTTTTCTTTTGTGTAATAATTCTGGAGTGTCCCGTTTCAACATCCAGCAGTAATCAGCCATCATGCTGATGTCCCACCTTCCCTGATATCTCTTCCCCATTTCTTTGATGTCTTGGTGAAACCGTTCTCCTTGTTCTTCGCTGAGTGCTCCGAGATTCTCAGGGAAGTAATCCAAGCGTGACTGTAAGAAATGTAATTTTAAACTCGTATTACAACCCAACTCTTTGAACTTATTTAGCATGTTGTTCACAATGTTTTGGTAATTTGTGTCCTTGTTGTTCCCCAAAACTTTGCTGATAATATCCTTAAAAGCAATCAACGCTTCTTTTTCAAGATTGTTCATTGTTCCAAAGTGTTCAACCAAAGTCAGTTTTCTAATCTGAGGACCAACGAAAATTCCTTCTTTCAATTTTGCTTCCGAAAGAGTTGGGAATTTACCACACAGATACTTAAAACAATCTCCATCTTCGTCCAAGGCCTTAACGAATTGCTTCATCAAGCCCAATTGTATGTGAAGCGGAGGTAAAAAGACTTTCTTCGTGTCAACCAAACTTTCACGTTAAATGTTTTTAGAACCAGGTGTCAGGTTGACTCCGGCTGGAAATTTTGTATAACCTGGTTGGTGACCTAACAATATACAAATCACTTTTAAGTCTCCACAAAATAGCCAACCGTGTTCTTTGTATTTAACCTTAGCTAGAAGAAACTCAAGATTTTCGTACGTTTCCTTCAAGTGAACCGAATGAGCCGCAGGAACGGATGCATACAAGTTACCGTTGTGAAGGAAGACGTCTTTTAGACTTCTGTTGGAGGAATCAATGAAAAGTCTCCTCATTTGGGTCATAGACTGCAGCGCCTAGCTTAAGTATTAGTTCCGAAATATTATTGCAATATACCAGTGAATTTTCTTGAGAAAAATATTGGATGAATTCTTTTTCTCGATTTCTGTACCAGTAAAATGACGTCTCGGGAGAAAGCAAGTTCTTTGCACGAAGTCTGGATCCCAAAATCTCTGAAGAATCCTTCGGGAAACACAAATCTTTTATCAAATCATTAAGTTCACTTTGTGTAAACAATTGGGGCTCACCAGATGTTTCGGTTTGAAAACAATCAGTATCATCGTTTCCATCGTCATCAGACACCGAATTAGATTAAGTTATATCAATAGTATTTGGTTTAGTAGGTACAGGTATACCAGGTCTATGATCAACAGGTCTTTTAGCAGACTGAAAGTTTGGCTAAGACATTTCCTTTTTATTTTTAGTATTGTAGCCTTGCACGTTACATGAACAAAAATAGCAGTCATTGCTGCGATTTCTAGACTCACGCCAGACCATTGGAATCCCAAAAGGTAAGGAATCCTTTTTACCCTTACTCCACAGTCTAAGTTGTTCAACACAAACACTGCAAACTTTATGTGGAGCCCATGATTTGTCATGATCCCCAAGTTTCATTCCGAAGTACGCATAATATGCTTTCTTGACGAAGTATGTAATATCTCGCCTTTGTTTTTCCACAAATATAACCGAAAATGTTTGGGCTATTTACACACCCTCTGGTTGCCATAGCGACAAATAAACAAGTTTCAAAAGAGAAATATAGTCACCGCGCACCTTTGAACAATAAAGAACTATAACCTCGCACGCACTAGACAGACTGACTCATCTCGTGATTTGTCAATCACTTATATACTAGCGGTGCGTTTCTCAAATGTTCTAGAAGACGCTATGACGTCACTTCTCATCTGGAAGCATTTATAGGCAGTAGTTTTTAATCAAAATTTAATTGAGTCAATTTTAATGAAAATTATTTACATATGTAATATGAAATATGACATTTTGTGAAAAATCTCTACGCGATGGCGAAAAATGAATATTATTTTCGAAATCAGCGTGCAAAAATTACTATATGAGTGATAAAATATTTCGGGCAACAAAATCATCGCAGGCCTGTGGTATCCATATAAACGTTGAATAAGTAGGGGGATAGTATCCCTCCCTGCCTGACACCATTGGTCACAGAGAATGGCTCTGAATTAACCCCACCCCATCTTACAAGCATTGTCTGGTTATTATACCAGAATATTAATATACGGACCAAGTAACCAGGTACATTATGATTTACAAGTTTCATGAATAATTTGTCATGATTAACACGATCAAATGTTTTAGAGGCATCCAGGAAACACAAAAATACATTAGCATCTAGAGTTTGGTATTTACAGACCATTTCCTTCAAGGCATACACACACATATCAGTACTGTGTTTCTTTTTGAAACCAAATTGGCAGTGGTGGGCACGCGCAACGATTTTTGTAGCGCCGCAACCGCAACGCAACTCTGCTGAAATAGTTGCGCCGCATGCGCAAGCGCAACCCTTTTCAAAAAGTTGCGCCACAAGCGCAAGCGCAACCAAAAATGTTGCGCCGCAAGTTGCGCCGCAACTTTTTGCGGCGCAACTGCCCACCTTTGCAAATTGGTTATCACTAGCATACATGTAACATTCAAGTCTATTAATGAGTATATATTCAAACACTTTAGACATAATACTGGCCAAGGTTATTGGCCTATAGTTATCTTTTAATACTGGTACCAAAACAACGGATAACATTGTATCCGGCAAAACACCATGTATGAGTAAACCTGTAAAGCACAAAGCTAACAGAGGCACTACAAACAAACAAACAAACAAAACATCTTTAATGCGGATCATTCACAATCCATAGCCACTTAACCTAACATACAAGTACAATCTTGCGTATACACTGAACTTAATGCAAAAATAAGGTCAACATAGCCACTTAACCTAGCATACTGGCATACCGTTTGATTAATTATATATCTGACAATTTTATGTATATTGTTATTACATGAGACATCTTATAACACTTAACACTTATTATAACATAACCACTTATCATAACGCAACTTAATATGCATATATAATCCTTGCTACATTACAAAAATAAGGTATTGTAAGCCAGCAGTTGTCTGAACCAAGACTGCCATATAAGTGAGAGGTACACAATATCTGAAGACAGGACATTGTACAATAACACATTAGAACTGTTTTGGACCCTACTAATGAAATTATATATAATTTTTTATATATTCTTCCGGATTAACATTTGGCTGGTAGGTAGGTTACGCGTAGTAAACATAAAAGTGGCACTGCACCATTTTGGTTCCCTACATAGCATACGAAAAATATTATTATAAGCAACAGAAAGTTTATTCATAGCAGTTTTTGTATAGTTCCACGGTCCACCAAAGATGGATGTATACAATGCAGTACAATACATTAATCTGTCACTACTTAATTAAGTAATTAATTACTTAAGTACTTAAGAAATTAATTCACCACAAGAAGTAAAAAAAAAACAAAGGAATGTCTGGAAAAATCTGCCCTGAAAATGCTCAATTCCCTAGTCCTAGGGGGGGGCCCCCCCCAGACCCCTCACCTCATACGCCTGTGTTCTGAGAGATATTTTATTCTTTCACTAAAGATTTATTATTAATGTGCTGGGTGTGCTAACTTGAATTTAAACTGTTTCTAAGAAAATGTTTTGTAATATTTTCTGTGATTTATGGTTAATATTTCATTTGTGTTTCTAAATTAAAATACGGTATGCATTTCAGTCAAGGTTAAAGGACAAAAAAATAATATACTGTAATGCAGCGGTTCCCAAACTTTACTAACTGTCGGAACCCTTACAGACTTGTTTTTATTTCGCGGAACCCCAACTCCATATATATATTATAATATATATATATATATATATATATATATATATATATATATACAGGGTGGTGCAAAAGTCTGGACCCATAGGCGGTTTATATGGAAAAAAAGTGTGGCCTGCAGGAAGTTTATTATGAAATGAAATTTAATTAACCATACACCAGTGACTAAATTATGTTAAATTTAACGTTCTAGTTCAGAATTTACAATAAGTGTTCGAATTGATGTCCATCTTCTTCCAAACACGTTTCTACTCGGTTGACACAAGACCTTTGCACATTTGTAAGCATAGTAATATTCGTTCTTATGGCTTCAATTTCTGTTGTGATGTTATCCTTTAGCGCTTGTATTGTGCTTGGTTTGTTAACGTAAACCACTGATTATAAAAATCGAAAGATATTTTTTATATAGTAAATTGCCTATGGGTCCAGACTTTTGCACCACCCTGTATATATATATATATATATATATATATATATATATGCAGTGGATATGCGCCTACAACTGACCAACAACAAACCAAATTTCCAACAACTCTGCTGCACTAAACAAGCCCATAAATCACATTAAAGTACGCCAGTAAGTTATGTAAGTTTTGTTGCTCAATAAATATTTTACAGCTCTAAATCTAATATATATATATATATATATATATATATATATATATATATTAGTGATGGATCGAATAACCGCAACCGCCGTTCCATAAGTGCGGTTGCGGTTGTAAAAGCTTAGTTAATTTTAACCCTGAACAAACCCTGAACCAGTCAAAAAGCAGCCAAAAAGAGCCCGAATGACTGATTCTCCTGAGCCAAGTTCTTCAAAGTCGTCACTACTGGACTCGATGAACGCATTTTTGAATTCAAGCAGTGAAGAAGAAGAAAGTTCACCAAGGATCAACAAGAAGATGCGAGTTCTTCTAGACAACTATCACAAAGAAAAAAGAATTGCTCCCGACGATGATCCTCTTCAGTGGTGGAAAGATAACGAACTAAAATACAAAGAACTTGGCTGTATTGCAAGAACATATCTTGCTTGCCCTTCAAGTAACATTCCAAGCGAGCAGCTCTTCAGTGGAGCGGGAACGTTGTACGATGAGAGGCGTTGCCGCTTGAAAGGTGAAAATGCAGCAAAAATATTATTCTTGAAATTCACACTGCCTGTCATTAAGTTTGACATCAGTTTTTCAATTGAATAATAATCCATAACTTTCCAATGGGTGGAGGCTGGGGAAAGTGGTAGGTGGGATGAACAGTGCGATGGGTCCTCGTCCCTCATCCTGGTAACACACTTAGTGCAAAATATGGTTTTAATTAATTTGACCTATTCTTTCATAATAGCTATATAAGTTTAGAATATACTTCATTTAAATAGTATTTATTTAGTAAATACCTTATGTTGAACACAAGTTTTGCAACACACAAATAGCGGTAGCGGTGTATTGCAAAACTTGTGTTCAACATAAGGTATTTACTAAATAAATACTATTTAGTATATATTATGCACCAAGTGTGGCTAAATCGCACTATAGTGGCTAAATCCAGTTAATAATTACGCATTTTTCCTAGTATATGATAACCGCAACCGCAACCGCGGTTGGAAAAAATTCGACAACCGCAAACACAACCGCAACCGCGGTTGTGAAAAACCGACCACTCGATCCATCACTAGTATATATATATATAGGACCGGATAAATGGAATGCCACACTGATCAAAAACTGCAAGAATGCAATCGCTGAGCCCCTATACTGGATATGGAGACGATCATTAGACACGGGAGAAATACCGGGCATCCTGAAGAGCGCGAACATAGTCCCAATATATAAAGGAGGAGATCGATCCCAGGCCAAAAACTATAGGCCAGTGTCGCTTACATCTCATCTCACTAAAATATTTGAAAGAATAGTTAGACAGAAAATCTATGACTTTTTGGAAACTCAGAAAAAATTCAATGATAACCAACACGGGTTTTGATCGGGCAGATCATGCCTATCACAACTAATGGAACACTACAACAACATTATTGATTCACTTGAAAGTAATGAAAACTATGATGTACTATACACAGACTTTGCTAAAGCGTTCGACAAGTGTGACCACGGAATCATAATACATAAACTGAAATATATGGGAATAACAGGAAAAGTAGGGAAATGGATATATAATTTCCTTAGTGAGCGGAGGCAAGTCGTTACAGTACAAGGAGTATCTTCATCAGAATCAGAGGTCCTCAGCTCAGTACCACAAGGAACAGTATTAGCTCCACTACTCTTCATAATCATGCTAACTGACATAGATGAGAACGTTAACAGAGACAGCACAGTAACATCCTTTGCGGATGACACAAAGATCAGTAGAAAAATAAGAAACCCAGAAGACATAGGATCTCTACAAACCGACATAAACAAAATCTACAAGTGGACTGAAGACAACAATATGAAGTTTAACACCGAGAAATTTCAGCTATTACGGTACGGAAAAAGAGAAGACCTAAAGTGCATGGAATATTATACCCCAAATGGACAGGAAATTCAGAGAAATTCCAGAGCAAAAGATTTAGGGGTTGTAATGACAGATGATGCGAAATTTGAAACACAAAATAAGATAGCAGTAAACAGAGCAAAGAGAATAACGGGTCAGATATTGAGAACTTTTAAACGAAGGGATAGGAATGTAATGATTCCTCTACTGAAAACCCTGATAATACCCAAATTAGAATACTGCTCGGTCCTAACTTCCCCATATAAAAAAGAAGACATTAGACAGCTGGAGGGGATCCAAAGAAGTGTAGTGAATACTCTTATTTTAGTTTCAAGATAAATGTTAATTTTACCGTCTTGAATTTCGGAATAGCTATAAATTCATTTTAAATTAGTTACCCATCATAATTCAATTGTGAACCACATTAATACTAATTTTATGTATACTGTATTATTTTATTGTATGTAAACATAATTAATTATATATCACAATTGTCAGTTAATTATTTATATTCAAATATTTATTTTAATCTAATACCATGTCCATTTTACAAATAAATAAGCCGACGACGACGACGTAAACCAACAATTGGTGACCCCGGAGCTGGATTCCCCCCTTTTACCCGAACGACTAGGATTAGACTGTAACGTCGTTCGTGCCCATTAGGGTGCATCAAACGCCCTTAGGTTCTTGGATTTTAATGTCTATTCTCTCAAATGTTACACTTGTTGCTAGAAGTGTGTATGCCAAAAATTAATTAAATCGGAGGTGGTACTGGGTGGCCACCGGTCACTTTTATATTTTCGCGGCAATTTTCGGGGGCCGCGCTATGTAAAAATATCTATTTTTTTTATTTACCAACCAGTTGACTACTTACATTGTTTCTTTTAATATAGAGTTGCTAAGGGGTGATTTACATAACATTTGAGAGAATAGACATTAAAATCCAAGAACCTAAGGGCGTTTGATGCACCCTAAAGGGGTGATTTACAAAAACATGTACCATAAACGAAACTTCACTTATAGTCTAATAATATCCTTTATTGTCTTTCAGAAACAATGGAAGCTGTAACAATGGAAGCTAAGAAGACCAGATTAGCAAGTGCCATTTTTGGTCTTGGTAATGCTCTTACAGAAGGAGATGGTACATTGACAGGAGTCCGCCTCCCAACTTGCCGGCAGGTTCTTCGATGCGTGATGTGGCACATCCAGAAAGAAATATGTGAAGGCAAACAAACACAGCCACTCAAATGGAAATCTGCCAGCATAGTCCTTATCCAGCTGAAAACATTCTACACTAAAGCAAATATTCCTATGCTTTCAGACCATCAATGCTGCAAACTAATACTTGACCTTCTTAATGACAATAACAAATTGCGTCAAATACCTGTTTCTCGCAGAGAATCTCCAAACACTTTGGCTAAGTTGCAATCCATGAATGAACGTCTTGATAAGACCTTTGGTGTATGGACAAAAGATGCAATGACAAACATTAAGAATGAGGAAGATAGAGCATTTTTAGAGTCAATGAAATCTGACAGAGTAGCCTCATTTGGTAGTGTTGACAAGAAGAAAGCTGATAAAGATCGTAGAAAGAAAAAAAACGCATCTTAGCGGAAGCTTCAAGACGAGAACGTCATGAATCATCCAGTGTACAAGAGATGAAAAGTTCTGTATGCTCTGATGATAGTGCCTCTGCAGATAGCTTGGAAGAAACTGAAGAAGAGGCGATTCCAGAGCTTCAAAGGAAGCGTAGTCACCACAGATCAACATATGCAGGTACGTCTGCCTTTATTCCTCATGATATTCTGAAAAGGCCTTCAGTCGTGTCTGTTGCTACTCGACTAAACATAACTCCTGTTCAACAGGCTGTGCTCACCGAAGCTGTAATTCAAGAGGCAGGAGGTGATCCACGTCGTGTGGCCAAGTCGTATTCAACTGCTGATAAGGCTCGACGATCAATAACAAGTGCTATCGCCAAAGATATTCGAGAAAATTGGATCGCCCCAACAGCTGCAACACTTCACTGGGATGGCAAGCAGATGCATACGCTCACAAACAAGAATGGCAAGGAAGAAAGATTGCCAGTGTTGGTTGGGAATGCCACTGATGTAAAGCTACTGGGAGTGGCTAGATATCCTCGTGGAAGTGATATGTCATCAGGTGACATCATTGCCGAGCACACTTACACGTTTCTACATTCATGGAAGTGCAAACAGTCAGTTGTCAACTTATGTTTTGACACAACAGCATCAAACACTGGACACGTTACAGCTGCCTGTGTTACCATTCAATCAAAACTGGACCGTGCTCTTCTGTGGTGTGCATGTCGCCATCATGTTGGAGAGGTAATCCTGGATCATGTGTTTGACGCTCTCAAAATTGAGACATCAAAGTCTCCAGAAGCATCTTTGTTCCAAAGATTCCAGAAGAATTGGGAACGCATATCGCATGCAAAGGATGAAAGTTTAACCAAAATTGACATTTCAATGTACAATGACGATGCACAACAACTGCTTTTATCCTGCAAAAACAAGGTTTTAAGCACAATCCGCACAAGCGCTTCATACTGTAGGGAAGACTACAAGGAAATGGCACAACTCTGCCAGGTAGTCCTCGATGATGATGTCACAAAACAAGGAACACTCCACAGACCTGGGGCCATGCATAAAGCAAGGTGGATGTCAAAGATTCTTTATTCCATCAAAATATGCCTACTTGAAGAGCAAATTTCTGTACTACCTCGAGGAACTGTAACAACACAACATCAACAGGAAAAACTGAAGGAGTTTGTTGTTTTTGTTGTTTATATTTATTGTGATTGGTGGCTCATATGTCAGTCTGCTTCAAATGCCCCATGGTTTGATTTGTGCTTATACAAGACTCTGCTCAACTATAAAGCTGTCAACTCAATCATTTCAGTCAGCGCTGTGAAAGCCTTTGATAGACATTTGTGGTATTTAACCCCAGAACTGGTTGTTTTGGCACTGTTCAGCAATGCAGTACCTCAAAAGGAGCGTCGTGCCCTTGCAGATGTGTTACTGGCCATACAACCAGATGAAATGCCAAGCACTCCAAAACACCGCTACGGTTCTGGATATGGCAAACCGTCATTTCCAAAAATTACAGAAGCGACAACCCTGGCTGATCTTGTGAACGAGGACTCGTAGTTTACAGTGAACCTTCTTCACCTGGATATGACCTTCCTAACAGAGGATGTTGACAATTGGCAGAACAATGACCACTTCAAGGCAGCCAAGTCCATTGTGGATGGGTTAAATGTTGTGAATGACCCTGCGGAGAGAGCAGTAAAGCTCACAACTGATTTTGTCTCAGCTGCAAGAGGAGAAGACCACTTCCAAAATCTTCTTCAAGTGGTTGAATGTGACCGCAAAGCGAGGCCAAATTTGCGGAAACGAGCAAAGTTGGAGTAGTGACATTGGCGTTGTGTTTTATACATTTTCAACTTTCAATCAATGTAAGTATAGTAATACCGAATATTTGTATATTAGTATTATAAGTAATACCGAATATTTGCCGAATATTCGGTGCATCACTACTAAATATATAAAAGTGGCCGGTGGCCACCCAGGACCACCTCCGATTTGATTTATTTTTTGCATACATACTTCTACCAACAAGTGTAACATTTGAGGGAATAGACATTAAAATCCAACAACTTTTTGAAAATCATGGGGGCGTTTAATGCACCCTAGTGCCCATCACCCCCTTCACCCGAGCGACTAGGACCAGACTGTAACGTCGTTCGTGCCCATCACCCCCTTCACCCGAGCGACTAGGACCAGACTGTAATGTCGCTCGTGCCCTCTGCCCCTCACCCCTGCCCGTGCGCTCTGTGCCTGCGCTCGTCTCAACCTCCACTCCTTCGTTGGTAACTTGTCGTCTTGCTTGTACGTCAGCAAGCATAGGAGAAGATGCCTGACGACGCTGGTGCCATCTCCCACTTGAGCGTAAAGCTCCCCGTCTTCTGGCCGGGTGATCCATTTATTTGGTTCCACCAAGTGGAATCACAATTCAACTTGGGAAGGATCACCGCTAGTAGGACGAAATACGATCATGTTTTGTCCTCTCTACCAGCGAGCATCATCTCTGAAGTCCGTGACGTCATCGTGTCTACTTCCACGAGTGAGGACCCATACAACGATCTGAAGTCTGCCATCCTGTGCCGCACCACTGTCTCCGAGCGTGAGAAACTACATCAGTTAATCTCAAAAGAAGAACTTGGAGACCGTAAGCCCACTCAAATGCTGAGGGCTATGCAGTGCGCTCTAGGCGAACGCGCACAAACCTTCGATAAGGACATCTTTAGACAGTTGTTCTTGCAGAAACTTCCTCCATCAGCTCAGCGTGTCTTGGCCACTATGGATCCTGCTACTCCAGTTGATAAACTAGCAGAAACTGCCGACAAAGTAGTGGAGATTGACACAGCTCCGGTCAACAACGTGAACACACAATCGGAACTGGAGTTGAAAGTGGAAGAGTTAAGTCAACAACTCAACCACGTTTGTTCTCTGCTACAAAATCAACGGCAAAGAAGCCATTCTCGGTCAAGATTTACGAAGAGGCATCGTTCGAGTTCCGGGAAGATCTGCTTTTACCACTCGAAATTTGGAAAGAAGGCTAGGAAGTGCATCTCCCCTTGCAATTTTTCGTCGGAAAACCCCAGCAGCGAGTCCTAATGGCGTCTAGTACTCGCACTGCCAACCTGTTATTCATAAAGGACAGGAACTCTGGTGTCAATTTCTTGGTCGATACCGGAGCGTCAGTCAGTGTATTCCCTCAAAAATCTGGTCATACGCACTCGGAATCTCCGCCTCTATACGCTGCTAACGGTTCACGCATACCCACGTACGGTACTCAGTCGCGTGAACTAAACTTGGGCCTTCACCGATCCTTCAAGTGGATTTTCATTTGTGCTCAAGTGCAGCATCCCATAATCGGCGCTGACTTCCTCCAGCATTTCAAACTCCTGGTGGATCTTGACAAGCGACGCTTATGCGACCAGGCCACACTGCTTTCTGTTCTTGCCAAACAGGTTGCCCTTCCGGACGCCTCTAACTCTGCACTTTCCCTCGTTCCCCCTAATTCCATGTACCAGTGCCTTTTCCAGCGATATCCAGGAATTCTTCAACCTATGCAGATGGGTGATACCATTAAGCACACCATTACCCATCACATTACAACAAAAGGTCCCCCTGTGTTTGCAAAACCCAGACGTCTTGCCCCGGACAAACTGAAAGCTGCCAAATCGGAATTCCAGCTTATGATAGATCTTGGGATAATAAGACCTTCCAAAAGCAGTTGGTCCTCTCCCCTACACCTGGTCCAGAAGAAGTCAGGAGACTGGAGACCATGTGGGGATTACCGGTTTTTGAATTCGACAACCATCCCGGACCGATATCCGGTACCAAATGTCCAAGACTTTACTTCTCTTCTCCACGGCAAATCTATCTTCAGTAAAATAGATCTCGTTAAGGCTTTCCACCACATTCCCGTAGAGCCTTCGGATATTCCCAAGACTGCAGTTTGTACACCATTTGGGTTATTCGAATTTTTGAAGATGCCGTTCGGGCTACGGAATGCTGCGCAAACCTTTCAGAGGTTTATAGATGAGGTCACCAGAGGCTTAGACTTTGTTTATGCCTACATCGATGATTTGCTTGTGGCCAGCTCAACGGAAGAGGAACATAAGGAACATCTTTCACTCCTCTTTCAACGCTTAGAACAATACGGTGTTACTATTAATGCATCTAAGTGTGTGTTTGCACAGCCAACCTTGGAATTTCTTGGTCACACGATTTCGCAGCACGGAATTACCCCCCTTCAGGACAAGTGTGAAGTGAAAAAAATTACCCTATGCCAAGTAATCAGCGTGAGTTACGTCGGTTTCTAGGTTTGGTAAATTATTACCACAAGTTCATTAAAAACTGTGCTAGTGTTCTTGCTCCTCTACACGCTATGATCACACACAAACGCAAGGTAACGAAATTGTTATGGTGTAGCGATAGTTTACAGGCGTTCGACAATGCCAAAAATGCTATCAATAGTGCATTGTCTCTGTCATTTCCTATCAGTAATGCCCCCCTAACTCTGACGGTCGATGCATCAGATGTTGCGATCGGTGGGGTGTTGGAACAAACCATTAACGGTCAACAAACACCCGTCGCGTTTTACTCGAAAAAGCTGCAGCCAGCCCAAACGCGTTATAGTGCTTTCGGACGTGAACTTCTTGCTATTTACTTAAACGTGAAGCATTTTCAACATTTCCTTGAAGGCCGAGAGTTTTGTGTTTTTACCGACCACAAACCTTTGGTCACTGTCTTCAATAAAAACAGCTGTAACCACTCTCCCAGAGTCATCAGGCAACTCGATTATATATCGCAATTTACCACAGATATCCGCCACATCAAAGGTGTCTTGAACACTCCAGCGGATGCACTTTCAAGAATAGAGATTACTTCTGTTACCCTCAGCTCTACACTGTGGAATGCTATTGCACAGGATCAAGATAAGGATACGGAACTACAAGACCTGCTCAGAGAAGACTCCACTCACTCACTTTCCCTCAAGAAAATGAGTATGCCAGGATTGTCTGTGCCCCTCTATTGCGACGTATCAACAGCTGCTATTCGCCCTTATGTCCCTCCATGTCACAGAAAAGCAGTCTTCACGGATCTTCATAAGCCCTCCCATCCTGGTATCCGTGCTTCGCAACACCTGGTTACCTCTCGCTTTGTTTGGCCCTCGATGCGGAAGGATGTCAAACATTGGACCAAAACGTGCCTTGCCTGCCAGCGTGCCAAAGTCCAAAGGCACACCAGGTCCCCCTTTGACGCATTTCCGCCCCCATCCCAGCGATTTGAAATAATTCATGTAGACATTGTTGGCCCTCTTCCAGTGATTCAAGGCCAACGTTATTTGCTCACCTGTCTCGACCGCTTTTCCAGATGGCCTGAAGCCATCCCACTTCCTGATATCCAAGCGGACACTGTTGCAAGAGCCTTTCTTCATGGATGGGTATCAAGATTTGGATTGCCGACAAAAGTCATCACTGACCAAGGTCGCCAATTTGAGTCTTCGCTTTGGAAGAAGTTTACCAGCTTGTTGGGTACAGTACATGCGCATACCTGTGCGTATCATCCGCAAGCTAACGGCCTCGTCGAACGCTTCCATCGCCAGCTGAAGTCATCCCTTATGTGTCACGAAGACTCCCATTGGATGGATAAACTTCCACTCGTGTTGCTTGGTATTCGCTCTGCATTTAAGAGTGATCTGAAGACTACAGCGGCTGAACTAGTCTATGGAACAACACTGCGGCTACCAGGTGGCTACTTCACTGCAGGGGATAAGTCATGTGATCCTACGGAATTCGCTCAAACACTTTCCTCTCACATGCAGTCCCTTCAGCCTGTTCCCCCTCGATTGACTAGCCAACAGAACATCTTTGTTTCCCCAGCCCTCCAATCTTGCACCCACGTTTTCGTTCGTGTACCTCTCCCAAAACGGCCTCTCCAATGTCCATATGACGGGCCCTATGAAGTTCTCCGACGTACGCGCAAATCATTTCTCATCCAGCGCGGTTCCAAGGTCGACAAGGTTTCTATCGATCGTCTTAAGCCTGCGTTTTTGGAATCAACCTTAAGTGAGGTACAAGTAGCTACCAAAAAGGTCCAGCGGAAATCTGTGTCGTTCGGAACTCTTTGAACTTCCTCTCTGGTGGGGGAGTGTGTAGTGAATACTCTTATTTTAGTTTCAAGATAAATGTTAATTTTACCGTCTTGAATTTCGGAATAGCTATAAATTCATTTTAAATTAGTTACCCATCATAATTCAATTGTAAACCACATTAATACTAATTTTATGTATATTGTATTATTTTATTGTATGTAAACATAATTAATTATATATCACAATTGTCAGTTAATTATTTATATTCAAATATTTATTTTAATCTAATACCATGTCCATTTTACAAATAAATAAGCCGACGACGACGACGTAAACCAACAATATATATTTCATTTTTTATTAATAGAAAAATAAATTCTTTCTACTACTTCTTTCACCACCTTTCTCTACAAAAAAAAAAAAAAATGGTGTCAATAATCCAGCAGGGTTGAAAGCACCTTAAACAGAAAAAACAAACAAACAATAGAAATCCAAGGGTTGAAAGCACCTTAAACAGAAAAAACAAACAAACAATAGAAATCCAAGGGTTATATTTTCCACCTTTGGTACTGTCGCAGTTTCGCCTAACGGACTCAATACGGCTAGTGAGATAATCACTGGTTGGCACTTAACTAGCGGCAGTGCTTATGGCTACATCATCCAGGTTAACCTATACCGGATAGATGCGCTACGGTCCCAAGCCGTAGCTTGCCTAGGCCGACGACGACGACGTAAACCAACAGAAGCTTCACAGCCAAGATCAATGGGTGCAAAGAACTAAATTACTGGGAAAGGTTACGAGAACTAGACCTATATTCACTGGAAAGGAGAAGAGAGAGATACACCATTATTTACACTTGGAAAATAATGGAGAAACTAGTCCCTAATCTTACTCTGAATCCCATAACTCCCCAAACAACGATGGAAAGTAGAAGCGGTAGACTGTGTCGTATTCCCAAATTGAAGGCGAGACAGGGAACATCCTTAACCCTGAAAGAAAATAGTTTTGTAGTGAGAGGACCAAAACTGTTTAATCAGTTGCCCAAAGACCTAAGAAACACGAAGGGAGCTGCAGTGGAAATCTTCAAAAGAAGACTAGACGTCTGGCTCAGAACAATCCCCGATGAGCCGGGCGTACCTGGCTATGTGAGGTGGAGAGCGCAAGAATCCAACTCACTACTTCACCAGGCCAACTCGAGAGGAGGGGCGACAAGCTTGACCTTCGCGAAATGAGAAATCATCACGCGGAACCTTTGTAAGGTTGTAAGGTAAGGTAAGGTATATATATATATTAGATTTAGAGCTGTAAAATATTTATTGAGCAACAAAACTTACATAACTTACTGGCGTACTTTAATGTGATTTATGGGCTTGTTTAATGCAGCAGAGTTGTTGGAAATTTGGTTTGTTGTTGGTCAGTTGTAGGCGCATATCCACTGCTGCATCCAACTTATTACGGTACTTATTTATGGTCGCTATATATCGAGAAAATTCAGCCTCACACATATAAGTTGATACAAAGGGGAGGAGATTCTTCAATGCTCGTTTTGTAAGATCGGGATATTGATTTAAAAGCTTTATCCAGAAAGACAACAAAGAATCCTTATCAAAAGTTGTTTTGAGTGTCAGATCAGTTGAAATATCAATTAGCTGCGCTTTTTCATTTATTGGAAGATTTTGTTGTTTCAAAATAATGAATTTCGCTTACTGATCCCAAATCCACGATGGAGCCATTTCAAGTCAGAATAAGAATATAAAATATTATTTGACAAAAAGCCAGAAAATTATGTGTAAATATTAGGACCTTAATTAGACCTTAATATTAAGACCTGATTAGACTGATTAAAAAACGTGTCACGGAACCCTTGTTAAGCCTCTGTGGAACCCCAGGGTTCCGCGGAACACAGTTTGGGAACCACTGCTGTAATGGAATCAATTTTAATAATGTAGAGCGGTCAGTTTTTTAAAAATTAAATAGTATCTCATAAAAACGTTTTCTTCGACAAGAGTAACAAAATAGTATGGTAAACTTATAGAAATTAAATTTTATCTTTTCTAAATTTCACAATTTAATTCGAATTGACCTACAATCAGGGCCGGTTTTAAGCCGATTAGACCGATTTGTTCAAATTGGGCCCCGCGCCCCGAGGGGACCCCGCGCACGCGCTCGAGTGGGGGACGCTATGATGAATTAATGAGTGTCCAGTGTGCACGAAGTTTCTTGTTACTGTGAAGGCAGTGAAACTATTCAGTCCGTCCTCGTATATCTATGTTTCAATGTTTTATTGCTAATCGTTTGTTTATTTGTTTTGTAATTTCAGTTTATCGTCGCCGTTTAGCTTTTTTAAAAAAAACGGTAATTTGTGGACGATATTCAAACCCTCAACACAGAAAGAGCGCTGTTAATGAGATTATATAACATAAAGCTTGGAATGTAAAGTTGTGTTGTTTGTTAAATATGTCCAAATTGTTTATATGTCCAAACTGCAAACTTGAAGTGTCTTAAGCCTGCATGTAACAGAGAAACGTGGTGGTAAGTAGATCCTACATATTAAATTAACTAGTTTTTGCCTCATTATCATAGAGAGCATTTACATTTCTATTTACTAGAGCTTGTTCTTTTGCCCCCTGCGCTTTTCTTCTTACTCCCAGGCTTTTAAAAATCATGAAATCTTTTGCTTTAATCATTAGATGCATACATGCACATCTTTATTATTTTTCAGTGCCAGGGAGTCTTTATTGTGAATGATTTTGTTTTTTGTTTTGTAATTTCAGTTTATCGTCGCCGTTTAGCTTTTTTAAAAGAAAAGTAATTGAAAAAGCCCTTACATCATCGTCATCATGGCAAGCACAAGCAGAGATAGAGACAAAGGGCGAAAGTATTTGAGCGGCAATCAGAAACGAGCACTGGCCAAGGCTAAGGCAGCTGAAAATGAAAAACAAAGAGGTGCTCTAGCGAAATTTCTTGTCACTCCAACTTTGAAACGACAACGGGTAGAGGGCCCCGCTAGGCGCTAACAATTTTCTAATTGTGCCCCGCACTTCCTAGCGCCGGCCCTGCCTACAATTTGTCGTTCTTTATAATAACTACTTAGTAAAATATTTAAATAAAAAATAAGAATGTGTGAACGTTTACTTGGAAAACGTCAGTTAATTAAATTCAAGAATCTCTTACTCAGGTAAAGAAAGACTGAAAATGTGCAAAATAAAATGCTCCTTGTATGATGTGCAAAATTTAAAAGAAAGGTGAAAAATTATATGGATAATTTGAAACATTTCAGTGGTTATAAACTTCCTTTTAAATTTAGAATGATTCTGAAGTAATATTTATTTCCAAAAGTGTTTTATGACACCGGAATGCAATTAAATGCAGTATGATTTCTACCCTGATTTAGTCTCAGAATGTTTGATATTTTCTCTCTCTCTCCTTTATAGTGCCAGATTCTGACGTTCAGCGTCTTATTTTATTCACAAAGTCATATTTAACCTAACTTATATATATATATATATATATATATATATATATATATATATATATATATATATATATATATATATATATATATATATACAGGGCGTCCCAAAAAAATGTATACACACTTTAACAGCTGATAGCTCAATTGATGTTTCTTTCTTTCCAAGTTAAACCCATTAGAATTAATAATGGCAGTCAGACTAAGCTTTGAACAAAGGAAATTCATTCTAAAATGCTACTGGAAGTGTGAAAACGCAGTTGAAGTGCAAAGACAGTTTAGGAGGGAGTTTCAAACAGATCCACCAACGCGACTTACCATCACTCGAATTAGAGATAAGTTTGAAGCCGATGGAACTGTTCAGAATGTCCACAAGAAGCGTTCCGGAAGACCACGGACATCGACAAGCCCCACAAAGCAAGAAAGAGTACTGGAAACGTATCACCAAAGTCCAAGAAAATCTGTGCGGCAAGCGAGTCGTGAGGTAGGAATTTCAGAATCGTCTGTCCAACGCATTTTGAAGCGCTGTCAATGGAAAAGTTACATTCCAAGATTAGTCCATGCTATTAATGAAGATGATGATCCGGACCGAAGAGTGGAGTATTGCGAGTGATACTTGGCACGATGTGGATGTGGATTGGACGAAGGGGTTTCGTAGAATACCCTCCGCGTTCACCAGACCTCACACCACTAGACTTTTTTTTATGGGGATACTTAAAAGACAAAGTCTACGCTATAAAACCTGCAACAGTCGCTGAATTGAGAGCAGCCATTGAACGAGAATGCACACAAATACCAAACGAAATGTTTCGTGATGTTTGCGATTCCATTGCTTCGCGTTATCAGCAGTGCCTGGACCAGAACGGACGTCAGTTTGAAAACAGGCGTTGACAAAACAATTAAATAATGTCTGTAGATTCTATTACATTTTGAAAATGAAATGTATTTTAATAAACACTGCTTTTATAATTATTTAAAGTGTGTATACATTTTTTTGGGACGCCCTGTATATATATATATATATATATATATATATATATATATATATATATATATATATATATATAACTAAGAACTAAGTTACCTTACTAAACTTAAATATTTTGGTCCCAATCCAACATAGGTTAATATTCCGCTGAACAAAAACCACACCACCTTTACATGACAGCATAGTATTCTGAATCGTTATGAAAGATAACGTAGAAAACTATGTTTTATATAGCGTGCAAATCTTTACAAGGCAATAAATAATTATAAAGCCTCGGCTAACTTGTATAGGCTTGTAACTTGTGTAAGCTAACTTGTATTACGAACGAGTGCCTGAGCGCCACCAGGGTTGCCGAAATTTTTTTGGCAAGTGTATCAAAACTTAAGTCAAAAGGTACCAAATCTCGCAAAAAGGTACCAAATAATTGAAAAATGATAATAAATCTCACGTTTCGGCCATTATCCAAAACTTTCGTTCACAAAAACACGTTTTTATATATAAAAAGACGATATATTTTGATAAGTTGAGACAATAAAATAAAACTAAAATCCAGCAATTAAAACAAGATTTTTATTTTGGCGACTTGAACAATGAAGGCATTTTCCAGGATAATTCTGGCCATTTTGATCCTAAAGTGCTCCTGCACCAAGATCGTAGTTTATAATATATTGTAATTCGAATGTACCCTGTACCGACCATTCTTTCTACTACGAGACGAAACGAAAATTAAAATCCATCAATAATAATTTTTTTCTCTTCCATTCAATAATGAACCAAATTATAGTTTTCTGAAGGATAGTTTTTATACATACAGGGTGGGGCACGGGAATCAAGTGTTTTTTGAATAGCTAGTAATCGGCCATTAGGAATGGGAGGGGCGTGCGGTAGGTAGCATTCCATTCCTGGGTTCATAGCATTTAACTTTAACTAACACTCACCTTTATCTTTCAGGTGCCATCATGGAGCAGTGGACGTTAGAACACCGCATGTTCGCGTATGATCATTTTGTTAGGAGTGGCGAGTCAGTGACAGCAGTTCAGCGTGCGTTTCGCCGCAGATTCAACATTCATCGAAATGACTCTGTTCCCGCTCGTGACACAATCTTACGTTGGGTTAACAATCTTCGAACAGGAGGCTCAATAATGAAAACAAAACCGAAGGGGCCGCAACGCACTGTGCGTACTCCAGAGAACGTTGAAAGGGTCAGACAAGCGATGTTGCAAAGCCCAGGCCGCTCTGCTCGGAGACATTCAGCTGCACTCGGAATCAGCAATCGTACTGTTAGACGGATTTTGCATGAAGAATTACATTTTCACCCATACAAGTTAGCGATGGTGCAGGAATTGAATGTAAACGATTGCCCCCAACGACTGAATTTTGCACAGGAAATGCTTGCACTTTATGAGCAGAATGAAAACATGATGGTGGTAATGAGTGATGAAGCCCATTTCCACCTTAATGGGGCCGTCAACAATCAAAACTGTCGGTATTGGGCTGCTGAAAATCCGCGACAACTCCATGAAAAACCGCTGCATAGCCCTAAGGTTACAGTTTGGTGCGCGGTGGGAAAGTTTGGCGTCATCGGTCCCTATTTCTTCGAACAAAATGGGGTTACCGTTACCATAACATCTGGGCGTTACATTGAGATGGTGAACACCTTTTTCATCCCTGAGTTACGAAGAAGGCGTATTGCTCGTCGACATTTGTGGTTTCAGCAAGATGGGGCCACGCCACACACCGCCAGAGCGTCAATGGCTGTTCTTCGCCCCCTGTTTCCCAACCATCTCATTTCGAGATTTGGTGACATTGCATGGCCCCCTCGGTCCCCTGACTTGTCCACATGTGACTTCTTTCTATGGGGGTACCTCAAGTCACGTGTCTACGAGGACAAGCCCCGTACATTAGATGCATTGAAGGAAGCGATCCGTCAACAAATCATCCAAATCAACAGAGACCTGCTGGGAAGAGTGGAGGCCAATTTTCGTAAACGCCTTCAACAATGCGTCGACGGCCAAGGACATCATATGCCAGATATAATTTTCGGTACATGATTATTATGACATGAAATGCTATGTTCTTACGAATGTTGTTCTACCAATATATTTTCTTTACAAAAATAAATATCATTTTCCTGATTATTCCAAAAACACTTGGTTCCCGTGCCCCACCCTGTACATAGCGGTTTTTGTTTGTTTCGACAAAACTTCAAATAGTACCAAAATTTTCGGCCGTCGTACCAAACGTACCAGAGGAGGCAAAAAGTACCACATTTGGTACGAACGTACCAACTTCGGCAACCCTGAGCGCCACCACTAGGCTACAAATAATTATAAAGCTTAGACCTCTCACTGTTTTTTCGCCATGTTATGTGACGGTTGTGAGGTCGATTTTGAAAATTAAATCTTATTTGTTGGACTAGATGAAAACAAAGCTTTGGATTTTTTTCTAATCATGGTGTTTTATTGACATCCCGTCAGTGTCCGCAGTGGTAAACAGTGTAAATATTGGAAGGATTACAATTTATTTTAATGCGTTAGACAACAGACTAATCTCAAAAATAACGTGCACTAAGTGTAATTTCAATGCTTTAATATTTCGAAACGCCTGGTTTGCTAAACAGACTTCCACTTAATGTACAGAGTGGCCACAAAGTCCGTTTGCAGTGAAATTATAGCATATCTGTATGTTGCCCTTGTTCTTCATGCAAAGGGACTTTGTGGCCACCCTGTATTACCTAGGTCTGGTTAGGTTAGAGAGTTAGGTTACGTTGTGCCCTCACCAGTAAATATTTTTCTGGTTAATTTTGAAGGAATTTGACCTCCGTTTCGTTTCTAAATTTGGGATTTTTCAAATATGAAAAACTGAAAATATCTCGAAAACTGCTCATTTGCACAACAAGCTGATGTCAGATTCTTTCAAAGCATCAAAATTGATCAGGAAAAATTCAAAATACCTTTTGGTCATTAATTGCCAGTATGAGTTGAGCGGAATATTTACCTCAGTATATTGTACAGAATACAGATACATATGACTACTTGAAATTTTTTAGACTTACTCCTGACACCAATGCTTTTATTAAAAATATTAAAATTATTATTGGAAAAAAATTGGTAAAAAAGTTATATAAATATACTGTATCTCTGGAATCAAAATGGGTCATATTATGAACTAAAAATATTAATTTTTTTTTGCGATCAGTCATTGAGGGTTTGTTTGAAATGAAGGCTCGGTTAAGCTATGTATAGTTCAGTATGATTCATTTTGGTTACGTTGTGAAACATTTCAAACTATTAGAAGATTCTGTGGCACTCCTGATTAGTTTCCTGATGAGTATCTGCGCATATATGAGGTTGAACTTCAGAAAATTTTCTGCAAAATAATGAAAATAAATATATATGTTTTTGTTTAATGTAGATTGAGTCGTGCAAACGTTTTTAACGAGATTTTATACTTGATTTTGTTGGCTACTTCGGTTGTTCATTTACAATTTGTTTAGTTTGGATAACAGGTCTTCTCGGTTTCATTCACTGCTAATTTTTAATAAAATTATATATTTTTTTTAGGTAATTTTATGCGCAGAATTCAATTTTGGTCTTTCTTAAATGTGGAAATTAACTGGCCCATAGCCAGGGGGGGTCGGTGGGGTCGAACAACCCCTCTCTTGACAGGAAAGGTCTACTTTTGTAACCATATTTGTAACTTATTATGTGATATTATAATATATAACCTCATTTAGTAAATAAACACTTGCATTTTTTGCTTTTTTTTTTTTAAACTTCACAAACTACTCTAAACCCGTCCTCCGCAGTGACTAGGTCGTTGCACCAAAAGGTCTGCCTTTCTACAATTTTCTACAATTTCGACCGCCTCTTGGAAAGTCCTGGCTACGGGACTGTTCTATTACTGAGTCGGTTTTAATTCTGAAAAAGGTATTGTATACTTTCGAAACAAGATATCGTATGATTTTTGTGGAAGCTATTGTGTTCATTTAGGCTATAGGTGGGTATAATTTACTTTGTATTTTAATTAGGTTAGGGTTTATATATCATAGCTTTGGTTAATTTTCGCATTTAAGAAAGGCCAAAATTGAATTCTGCGCATGAAATTATCGAAAAAAATATACCTTTTTATTAAAAATCAGCAGGGAATGAAACCGAGAAGATCGTGGATGACTTATCAAACCCATGAAATCTTCATTTTGAAAACTCTGGTTTACATTTCACATGCAGTCACACGCGATTTTAGGCACTTTCTCCGAGTTTACCATCAGCTCTCGTATAAAGGTTTCCACTGAAAAAACAGTTCACAATGCTGTTGGCAGAGCATCAGAATTGGGAACTTCCATAGCAGTGGACGACCTGCATGGAAGGCCAAAGAAAGTGAATGAAAAAGACAAGCGAGTAGTGGAACGAATATCACTCCAGGATCGTAGGAAGTCAAATTTAGGCTGAGCTGGAAAAACAGCATGGGATTTCGGTCTCAGCATTACTACTGGGCCGAGGCGTAGTCTGGTGAAAAAGAAGCCGCACGGCCGAATCGCACGACGCAAACCAGCGATTTCTGAGAAAGAACCAGAAAGATTGCGTGGAAAAATACCCGAAAAGACTGGACGTTTCAGCAATGTTCTCGAGTCCTTTGGTTTAACAAATCAAAGTTCAATCGCTTTAAAAAGAAACCCTGTATCATTTCCAATGAATTTTTAAAACTGCACATTTTATAGGCCACAAATAGATGAAAAATAACTTATCCTGCACTGTCCAGTATCCTACTCACTCTTCAATCCTACTCACTTACATTGTGTTTTCAATAAAACAAATGCTTGAACTTAAATTTTAAACTTTTATTCTTTAGTTTATAAGTAGCCCTACTACTTTATGCGCTAACATACCTTTAAACTTCACAGCAGTTGGCAATATGTCTGTGATATTCTTTTCATATGCATGGCGGCGACTATATGATATGTTATTGCTGGAATAATAGTCTACATATCAACTGGAAAGAGCTGATTTAACTTTAATTTATGATAACTGCTCTATTTGTGATTTAGTAAAGCATACAAAATGCATTTTTGAACTGCACACATTTGCCTACAGAACTGCATGATTTTTTTTTAAGACTGCACATTTTGTGTAAAACTGCACGTCAAAAAAACCCAGAAATAATACAGGTTTTTGTTTACTATCACCCAGGTGAGATGGTTCACCTAGATTGTCTAGTGAAAAAGGTGGAGGCAAATGTGTCGATCATGATCCTTTTTGCTGCAAGTCCAGGACTGATTCGTCGAATCCAAGGCATCATGCATCACTTCCAGGACGATAAAATCTTGGAAGAAATCATGCTTCCTGCTGCCCAGGACTAGGATCCCAAACACACTACGAGGTGTGCAAAATCCTAGTTGCAGCAGGATGTCTCGGAAATGCTTCCGTGGTTAGCCCATTTCTCAGACCTCAAACCCATAGAACATCAGCGGAAGGCTATTCATCAAATTATTAAAGAAAAAACTTTTTTCTTGAAGAACTGGGAAATTTGTGAGCCATCTTAAAGAACTTTTCCCGCAGAATGTTACCGTGTATGTCTTGGTCAAGTCAATGCTACGTTATTGCGGTGCTGTAATTAGATCTACTGTAAAGGAAGTCCTATGAAGTATACGGCGAATTTTCTACTTATTTTTGTTCCTTATGTCAGCAGCTGTTACGTCAAAGATAAATGACTCCAAATTTTTGTCCATGACACACACACACACACACACACACATTTAAGTTAAGTTCTATGTGAAATAATTATAAATTCAGTAAATGTTTAAACTTCAGGCCATATCTCTTATGTAAACTACTACTAACATTGTGTAACATTCTAGTAGAGACGTTGGCACACTCCTTTCGAATGTTCACTTTTAGTTCCTCAATGGTGTGTGGCCGTGACTCTGACTCACACGTTCGTAGTTGAGTGCATAACACGCTACCAAAATACTTGTGCTAACGTCTCTACTGTAGACTGTTATGCAATGTCCATTGCACTTTAGACATTAAAGAACATTATAGATTTTGTTTTAATAAACAAATAGAAAATAATAAATTGAATTAATATAAGTTATATTCCATATACGACCAGATTTAATTGGTATGTACCTTTAACCTTTGGTTAGCTTCCGCCTGAATTGTTCATTCTGACGAAGGTCAAGCTTTTCACTCCACCTTAGACCTACAGTTTAACGTGGAATCCGAACCACGCCCCATCAGCAGCCCAGCGTCTTAACCACTAGGCCACCTAGGGTACCCATTTATCTACCAACCTCTTTTTTTTATTGTGTGGAAGGATGAACAGCTGGGTTTTGCTGCGCACCGGCTGCCGTCAGGTCTCGAACCCGGGGCCGATGGATTCGTAGTCAGCGACGCTAACCACTACACCATTGAGGCGTGTATATATATATATATAAAAAACCTGGTAAAAGTCCGGTGCGTCGGTCTCTCTTCACGCGAAGGTCAAGCTGGTGGCCCTCACCTCTAGGCCTGGCCTGATGGAGGAGCGAGTTGCTTTCTTGCGATCTCCATCGCACACAGCCAGACACACCCGACTCATCTAGTACCGTCCTGAGGCTGGCATCTATTCTTCTTTTGAAGATTTCATCTTTGACCCCTGTGACGTTCCTGACTCCTGAGGTCCTTTCGAAGCTGATTTAAAAGTCTTGGCCTCCTGACAACCAAGCTATTTTCCTTCAGTGTTGAGGGTGTCCTTTGTCGGGACTTTAGTTTGGG
The DNA here is from genome assembly GCA_023014485.1 of Bathynomus jamesi. NCBI lineage: Eukaryota > Metazoa > Arthropoda > Malacostraca > Isopoda > Cirolanidae > Bathynomus > Bathynomus jamesi. The sequence goes on from JAJOZX010001344.1 coordinate 352,933, forward strand.
AACACTACACATTCTATTTTTCCTATTTTTCAGTGTTGTTTGGATGTTAAATGAGTTTATTTTGAGGTTAGGTACCAGTTTTTCGATCATTTTCCATATGTAACTTATGGTGTATCTCGCTTCTTTCCACCGAAGACAGATTCAATTTACGTAGTCGTTTTCAGTAGTTGAGTTATTTACAGCCATCACGCTTGGCTATGAAATTCCTTTCGACTTCTTCTCGCTTATTGATTTCTTCTGTTTTGTATGGAGGCGTCAAGACTGGGCAATATTCAAGTTTTGGTACGATCAGTGTTTTCAGTAGGGGACTCATTAGCTTCTCGTCCCTTCTTTCGAAGGTTCTCAGTAACTGTCCCGTAACTCTTTCTGCTTTGTTTATTGCTATCTGATACTGTGTTTAAAATTTTGCATCATCGGTCATTCATTACCCGAAATCCTTTACTTTCTTGCTTCTCTGAATTTCCTGTCTATTTAGGGCAGGGTTCACCAAACTGGCCGGTACCGCCCACTAGTGGGCTCACATTAAAGGTAATTAAACATTTATTTCATTATTTATTTTATCGATTATGTTGATTTATTCTTTTTGATCTAAGGTGGGCGATAAGCTTTTTTAATTTTCAAAAAATCGTAAAAGTGGGCGGTGAACAAAAAAAAGGTTGGTGACCCCTGATTTAGGGCATAGTATGCTGTCTAAGTTCTTCATTTCTTCCATATCTCAAGAGCTGAAATTTCTCAGTATTAAAATTCATGCTATTGTCTTCTGACCATTTGTATATTCTGTTTGTGTCGTCCTTTAGGGCTTTTACCTTTTCTGCATTGCCGATTTTTCTGCTGATCTTTGAATTGTCAGGAAAGGATGTTACTATACTGTTGTCGTCTACTCCATTGTCTATGTCTGTGAGCATGATAATGAATCAGAGTGGAGCTAATACTGTTCCGTGTGGAACTGAGCTGCGTACTCCCGATTCTGATGATGTATACTTTGAGTTTTTACGACTCACTGACGTTCCCTGAAGAAGATGTACTGTAAATCCATTTGCCCACTTTGCCTGTTATTCTCATGCGTTCCATTTTATGTGTTATTATGTCATGGTCACATTTATTGAATGCTTTAGCAAAATCCGTGTATATTACATCGTAATTATCATTGCTCTCAAGTGCGTCTGTGCTATTGTTATAAACTTATAATGCTCTATTAGCTGTGAAAGGCACGATCTTCCTGATCGAAATCCGTGCGTGTTCTCATTGAATCTTTCCTATTTCTCCAAAAAGTATACATTTTCTCCCTGACTATTCTTTCAAATATTTGGGTAAGATGTGATGTCAGTAACACCGGTCTATAGTTCTTTGCTTCAGACCTATCCTCCCCTTTATATATAGGAACAATATCCGCTCATTTTGGTATGCTCACTATTTCCCACGTGTCCAGCGATCTTCTCCATATCCAATAAAGGGGTGCAGCTATTTCGTTCTTAGAGTTTTTAATGAACAAGGCACTTTTCAATGAACATTTGCCAGGCTTGCAGCTGAATGTGATTTCGTTTATCCTATAGCTCTCACTATATCTTCTGCGGTAAATTCAAAAGGAGTTATACATTTTCCATTTAATTCTTCTTCGGAAAAGGTATTTCTCTCAGATACTGCTTTGTCTCTGAGGTACTGAAAGCAGTCATATAGAGCTCTCAATATTTCAAATATTTCTTTTGGATCATCAGTTAGCTCATTTTCTTTTCCTTAAGGGTACGATAGTGATCCGCGTTTTGGTTTTTCTTCTCGCGAAGTTGTGGAAGTATTTTGGGTTCGTTTTTATTGTTTTTGCCGCGTCTTCCTCTTCTCTCTCTGAATGGCCCTTAATTAGGACTTGTATTTCCCTGTCTATACTTTTCAATTTTACTTGTATCACGTTTTTGATGTTGTTGTCTGTGTAATTAACTAACTTCGTAGCTTCTCTTCTCCTCTTACCGAATAGTGTTCGCTTTTGCTTCTCGAAATAGTCCTTTTTCCCTTTGGCTCTACTGTCGGAACATATTTTTCTAAGATTTTCAGCGTCTTTTTTCCCAAGGTTATTAGCATTTTTTCAGTTGTTTCATTCTCTCAAACTGTTTTCCATCTATTTATGCCATATGGGATCTGTTTTCTTCCCAATTTCTTCTTAAAGTTCAAATTAAGCATCTCAAATTTGCTTCTTTCTTCAGTAAGAGTATTTTCTTTTAGTGCTCTCGACATATTAGTGGATACCTCGATAATGTTGTGATCTGAGATATTTGTTGGTATTATTCGTGAATACCAGATCCGGCAGTTATTTTTTCTGCTGTTATCTATTAGCTCATGTGCTAACATAAATTAATTTGTTAGAGCTATCAACATAGTTTTGCTTGTTCCTAGTCTTCTCTTGTGCCTCCCTTGTCCTGGTGTATAGATACATTTCTTCCCATTCTTTTGTATTTTATAAATGAGAAATTAAAATCACCACAGAGTATTATATTCGAGGATGGGGTGATTAATTAAGGACTCTATTGGGTTTCTGATGTCGGCAATGGCTTCAGAAAATTTTGCAGTTGGAGTATTCAGAGGTCTATACATGACTGTTAACAGATAACATTCACACGTTGGTTCAACGTGAGATTTTGATGGGATAACATGGATGATGGAATTTCCGACGTTGGACCAATGACGCCTTTTCGACATTGCATTTCGGACGTTGGACCGACGTGGGTTCAGCCTGGGGCAGCCACCCTTAGTTCTGGTCATTGTGCACTGTTATCGGAATAGTTGTCAGAGGGCTGTGTTTCAGCATCGTTTGTATTTTTGTAATAAAGTACCCGATTTTTCATATTTGTCTCTGCCATATGGCTCTCGCGTATGTATATAGCACAGCCACCTTTTCGTCTTTCTGTTCTGTCAGCTCGTAGTACGTTGTAATCATCGGTTTTTCTTTCTTTTTATATATGTGTAGTATTCGCAGTTTTCGGTCTTCTTGATAATCTTTAAGATGTGTTTCTGTGAGGCTTACGATGTCAGTCCTTGTTTCTCCCATAAATCCTTTCAGGAATTAAACTATTTTTGTTGTGGTTCGGTCTTAGCCCTTGAATATTTGCCAGGACTATATTGAGGTTTCCTGATTTGCGTTGTCTTTCGAGTATTCCAAATTCAATTTCCTTCAGTGTCGCGTGTTTTGTATTACTGTGATCCTTCAAGAAAGTTCCTTTTCCAGTTATCTGTTCTGGTAGTTTCTTGCTTGATAACGGATCGGCTCGGAGGTTCTCAGCTGTGTCGACTGCATGTGCTGAATGAGACTTAGTATCCGTATTGTGTCTGCGATGTCGAGAAAATTTGCTCCTTGGTCTGTATTCAGTGGTGGCATTCAGCCGGTTCGCACCGGTTCCTAAAATTTCTCGAGTTCGATTTAGAGGCGATTTGGAAATATTTAAAAGGAAATTAAATAAAGAATGTCAATAAAAACATTTTTTAGTTTTCATTTCTGACACGGAAGGGAGAGGAGAAGGGGGGAAGGGGAGGGGAGGGGAGGGCGAACCGGTTCTTAAAATTTTTGAATTCCACCACTGTCTGTATTCATAAGCTTTTTGACGTTTTTCCTATTGTCTCTTGAGTTTGTATCTGCTTCACTATTCTTCGTCTCCTTTCCTGTTTCTTTCTGCTCATCATTTATATTCTCTTCTTTCGCTGTTTCTTCAGTATCTTTTTCTGTTTTAAAAACCGTAAACAAATTTATTTCCGTTACACATCTTTCACGGAAATATTTTAGTCCATTTAGTTGTTTGGCACTTGTTATAAAAGTGATGTCTTCATCTTTCCAATTCAGGCAGTCAAAATCAAAGAGAAATTAACAAAGATCACATCTAATTGCCCTCGATTTATCGGTTGCATTATTGCAAAACTGTAGAAATTGGTTACCCATTTCCGTGCTATTTATAATCAATATCATATAAAGGTTGGTGAGCGAAAAATTTGCTCAAAAAGGAGAGGGCGAGGTGCAGTGGTTTTGACTATATGGGTGAGGGCGAGAGAGTGGTCTCGGTTACTCCTGGGGATGGGGGATGTCACGCGTTGTGTATGTCCACCAGGGTGGTGTATCGTGGCCAAAAAAGTAACGCGATACGATACTCGATACATTGACAAAAATGTATTTCGTTAGATACTAGATATATGAATAATATATGTATCGCAATACGATATATATATATATATACTGTATATATATATATATATATATATATATATTATATATATATATACAGGGTGTCCATAAATGTTTACCCTGAAAACAGTATGCTCTCATGTTTTAATGACGAATCTTACATCCGTTTTCTTTTTACAGGTGATCTCGTACATGAGTAGTATAGCCGAAAAAGGGGAGAGTGCAAGAATGTTGCAAGTGATTACGTAACATGACTTATTTAATAAACGAAATATTGAAGCTATATATATTTTACAAATACGTGTAATAAATAAGCTAACAATAGACACATCAATGATTATATTCAAGAGATATATATTTACAAACGTGTAATAAATAAGTTAACAAATGAAATTATGTTAACACACAGAAATTCATTTGTTAACTTATTTATCACACGCGTTTGTAAATATATATATATACACCTTGAATATAATGTCTGATGTGTCTATTGTTAGCTTATTTATTACACGTATTTGTAAATATATATATACAGGGTGTCCCAGAATTAACTATCTATTTCAATGAAATCGGACAAATTTTTTAAAAACACACTTTTATTTATGTTTATCATGTTTAATATGTGTTAAAAATGTATAAATTTCTAAATTTTGTTCATAATTTTATTTTCATAATTTTTTCATTATCTGGTCCAATGAAAGACCGTCTGAAGTCATAGAATGGCAAAGAGACTCTCCAAAAGTTAACGTGTGGCTTGGAATGACCAAATCCAAAATTTATGGCCCATTCTTCTTTGCGAAAGCAACTGTAACAGGTACCGTCTACCTTGATATGCTTCAGCAGTTTCTCGAACCACAGCTTCTTGATGATGGCATTCTTGATAATGTTGTTTCAACAAGATGGAGCACCATAAATTTTGGATTTGGTCATTCCAAGCCACACGTTAACGTTTGGAGAGTCTCTTTGCCATTCTTTGACTTCAGACGGTCTTTCATTGGACCAGATAATGAAAAAATTATGAAAATAAAATTATGAAAAAAATTTAGAAATGTATACATTTTTAACACATTAAACATGATAAACATAAATAAAAGTGTGTTTTTAAAAAATTTGTCCGATTTCATTGAAATAGATAGTTAATTCTGGGACACCCTGTATAGCTTCAATATTTCGTTTATTAAATAAGTCATGTTTCAATTAGCGTTTCGCTTTCTCCTTTGTATGTGTGTGCGTGTGTGTGTGTGCGTGCGTGTGTGTGTGTGTGTGTGTGCACAGGTGAAAGAACAGCAACGTGATTCATGCTACTACCTGGAAATTCCCTGCGTGGAGCTTGATAATGACGTCAAAACGACATTGTATAAAGGCAGGCGAAACTTTCACTTTAACTCATTACAAGATTGGAAATAGAGGATAGAGTCGTGTTAGTTAGCTCTCTGTGCCTTGACCAATTCCTAGGTGGTGAACATGATATCTGACGTTCCAAACGGGTTTAAAGCACACAAGTTGATAAATATATCGCTCGGTAAAATTGCATCCAGACGTTCCAGAAGAGCTGGTGCATCTTTGCATAAATCATTATTAGTTGCCACTGTGTTACATAAAGCCCGTTTTGTTTACTTAGAAGCAGCACATAATTACCGCCACACAATATTTTCCCCGCCACAAGGGCAACCTGAGGAGATTGTCCCCGACCTACCTCAAGCGCCCTCACCATTACCTGAAGTGTCCGTTACCCCAGTGAGCCCTCTCGATTGTGGTGTCAATAATATCAACCAAGATGATTATTCATCCATTGAATGCATTAGTGAAGAGCGTAAATCTAGATTAGAAGGCAACGATTGTGAAGTAGACTCGAGCAGTGAATATGGTTGCAACGAAACCTTGCACCATACCAGAAAAAGACGGAGAGTTTCTGATCAGGAAACAAAGGCTGCAGTTTACTCAATTTTACCAAAACGAATCAAAGATAATTTAGAACATGAACAATACTCAGGCTGCTATTTTAGCGACTAAAATTTTGTGTTGATGTGGATTCGATCTTACCTCTTGTCGGTGCTCTGAGCAGACAGGCAAACGACGAGATTTTGCAGCATGGAAGATGACTACATAACTTCTCTCGTGATCAACTTGGAATTCTTGAATTTCTATAAAATCAGTCCAGACGGTCTTCGTCTCGAATCTATTTTAAAACCGGTATTAATTCGTGAACATAGGCTAAAAGTATTTAATAGAATACTTTCTTTAAAGTATTAGGTTACTGTTGTTTGTGATCACCAAGTCTAAGCATTTGTTTTTTCTTGTGTTTTCTGTTATTTCTTGTGTTAACATAATTTCAATTGTTAACTTATTTACCACGTGTTTTTAAATATATATGTCTTGAATATAATCATTGATGTGCCTATTGTTAACTTATTTATTACACGTATTTGTAAATATATATATATAACTTGAATATCTCGTTTATTAAATCGTATTTGTAAATATATATAACTTGAATATCTCGTTTATTAAATAAATCATGTTTCAATTAGCGTTTCACTTTCTCCTTTGTGTGTGCACAGATGAAAGTTCTAAGCTCCGCCCACTGTAAGACCAGCAACGTGAGTCATGCTACTATCTGTGATTCCCTGCGTGGTCAGTCGACTGCAGTAAGCCCTTGAGATCAGACGTGTATTCGCCAGCGTAGAAGAAAAAAAAGATCAGACGTGTATTCAAATGGCTGTCTTTAATATTGCTTGTACAACGTTTATGAAATGGTATTCAGCAAAGTGCCAGGATGTGGTGGATACCGAAAAACTTCCTATTCCCCCCTCCTATGCCTCTTTTAAAACCACATTGGATTGTGCGAAGTTGCAAGATGTACAAATACTCTACGGATGTTCTGGTGAGACTGTTGAAGGCTTTCGTTGCACAGACGATGTGCTGAAGTATGCTGTAGAGCTAAACTTTATAAAGTCTCACATATACCGTGAAGTAAAAGAAACAACGCGTGCAGAAGAGAAGCAGCAGGTATGGATAATGAGTCTTGTGGATGGGTGGTGTGACAAGCGGTATTACGTCATGTTACACCATGTCGATTACTCATACCCTACGAGTGAAAATGTGAATCTCGTAATCATGGACAATCTTAAGTATTTTTATCACTATATTAATGTATATCATGATGAGGTTCGTAGTGAGGTTGTGGCTAGTGCCCTGCGTGAGTTTTTAACAGACTTTAGAGACGAGTATCGTTTGATGGGCAGAAAGGAAAAATATGAGCATATGTTCCTCTCAAATAGTGCGCCGGAGTGTGAAGATGTTTAGTAAAACATTATAAAATGTGCCTAGTTCGTGAAAATTATCCTGAATAACTATTTCTTTATATAACGCGCAGTTGTCGTAACGATTTAGAAGATTATTTCAATTGCCGCTATGTTGAGTGAAGACGAGTTCACGATTGAAAAGCTCGGGTCGGTAGAAATAAACCCTCGATTGGAAAGCGTGTTTATAAACTTGTGTTTAATAATGTAGCTAACGTTGAACTCTTTGTGCGTGCTTTTGATTGTATTCTAGACGTATTTAAAGATGACTTACCATCCGGTTGTAAAGTGGGAACAAAATAGTACTGAACGATATGAAAGCCCTTCATATCGAGTACAGGTTTCCCTATACTTAAAGCGGTGAAATATTATTAAACCGTATATACTGCGTAATGCAGAGCAATAATGATGTAATTGTAAACTCGATTAAGTGCGAGTTTAGTATTTTGAAAAAAAAGTGAAATGTATTTATATATTTTGCGTGATATTTCTCCTGTACTGTTATGATTATATGCATATTTCTATTATTATTGAAAAGAAATGTATATTTATTTTCTATATATCTCCATAAGTGTGTGTGTGTGTGTGTGTATATATTTCTCCTGTACTGTTATATTGACGGATGATATGCATATTCCTCATTTCTATTATCATTCAAATGTATATTTTCTATATATTTATAATAAACAGAATGATGCAATGATGGTTTACTTAATTCTTTTAGTTAATTACATCATGTTACGCCTTCTAAACCTACTAGCGGAATTCTAAACCAACTTTTAAGAAAATAAATGGTACAATCTGTCAACTGTGTAGCTGAGCAATGGTATCTGGCAGCTCTCCATGATAATGTATACAATGGTATCTGGCACCTCTTCTGAAGGCTCCACGCTCCACAGATCTTATAGACAATGCAGGTCCTGTATATGAGCTTTAATTATCTCGATGAAATAGTGAGCAATCATTCCCTGGCGAGATGTATTTCTGAATCCACGTTAAACTGTGGGTCTAAGGCGGAGTGAAAACCTTTCCAATTCGGCGAGAAAGAGATAATTGCACTAGGGGACATTTCTTGAAAACTATTTGGTGTTTCTTATAGAACTTTTGATGCTGATTCCGGTTTCAGAATTTTTCTATCCCCCATAGTTTTCGAGAAAATAATATTTCCATTTACTCAGAGTTTCCCGCAGATCTTATAGACAATGCAGGTCCTGTATATGAGCTTTAATTATCTCGATGAAATAGTGAGCAATCGACGAGATGTATTTCTGAATCCACAGAACAGCTGTTCACTGAAGACTATGTTCCACATTTTATAATAAAGAAATTATAAATATATCCTAATTATATTTTTAAAAGAGCATTCGGTTTCCACGTTAAACTGTGGGTCTAAGGCGGAGTGAAAACCTTAACCGATGGCACTCTTCGGGGAAGAGCTAGTTGTTATTATTATTATTAAAGAGAAAATCATGCATTAACATGCTTTTCGGTCATACTACTGCTCCGGATCAAATGAACCTGTTATTTTAAATCCGGTTCAATAATCTAGCGTAAATACCCATTTAACCCCACAGCAGAGCGGAAACATCTCAGTGCGGCTGTGGGTCTAAGGCGGAGTGAAAACCTTAACCGTTGGCACTCTTCGGGGAAGAGCTAGTTGTTATTATTATTATTAAAGAGAAAATCATGCATTAACATGCTTTTCGGTCATACTACTGCCTCGGATCAAATGATCCTGTTATTTTAAATCCGGTTCAATAATCCTGTTATGTTGAAATGTGGAAGAGTAAGCAACGACTCCCTGACGAGATGTATTTCGATCCACAGAACAGCTGTTCACTGAAAACTGCATGTTCCACATGTTATAATAAAGAAATTATAAATATATCCTAATTATATTTTTAAAAGAGCATTCGGTTTCCACGTTAAACTGTGGGTCTAAGGCGGAGTGAAAACCTTAACCGTTGGCACTCTTCGGGGAAGAGCTAGTTATTATTATTATTATTGAAGAGAAAATCATGCATTAACATGCTTTTCGGTCATACTACTGCTCCGGATCAAATGAACCTGTTATTTTAAATCCGGTTCAATAATCTAGCGTAAATACCCATTTAACCCCACAGCAGAGCGGAAACATCTCAGTGCGGCTGTGGGTCTAAGGCGGAGTGAAAACCTTAACCGTTGGCACTCTTCGGGGAAGAGTTAGTTGTTATTATTATTATTAAAGAGAAAATCATGCATTAACATGCTTTTCGGTCATACTACTGCCTCGGATCAAATGATCCTGTTATTTTAAACCCGGTTGCACACCTCATGCACCTTGTTTCTTTCGCTGATTATTATTTAATATAATTGTGTGTATTTCTTTCAATAACAGAGATGTTATCTAAGAATATGACACCATACAAATTACGCGTAAATATAAAATATTTTCATTGTAGAAGTAATAATAATGATAATATTAAGAATTGGAGTGAACGGAAGTTTTTGCTCGAATAGATTGGAAGAAGGATTAACCCTCGGTCAAAAAGGTCTCTAGGGAGACGATTCGAATTGACACAGTCTCCCTTTCCTCGTGTGTGTGTGTGTGTGTGTGTGTGTGTGTGCACGAGTTTATTCGTTTATTATATATATATACACAGATGGGGTGGGGGGTTTGGGGGAACGAGGGAGGAGGATCGTGTGTATTGAATTGCCGTATGTTTCAGATTTCTTGTAAGCGCATTGAGAATGTGTTTCATTGTAGAAGTAATAACATTATTATTATTAAGATTTGGAGTGAAGGGAGACTTATCAAGATCGGCCTGGAAGAAAGGTCTCTCGACAAGCAGGTGTTCTTCGAATTGACCCAGTCCTTTCCTCGTGTGTGTGTGTGTGTGTGTGTGTGTGTGTGTGTTGTGTGCGCGCGCGCACGAGTTGTTCATATACAAACACAGATGGGGAATGTACGAGCATGCTTTTTGGTTTTAATTCGGCGAAATTCAATATATATATATATATATATATATATATATTATATATATATAAGGGTTGACAAATATACACGATTATTATGATTCTTTCTATATATATATATATATATATTATATATATATATATATATATATATATATTACATATATATATAAACACAGATGGGGGTCCAGCGTGTGTTTTGGTTAATTTCAACTTTCTTCGTTTCTTTAGATTTCCAATTGATTAACTATATAAATATATTGTGGTATTTTGATTAATATATGGTTTGTGCACACGAGTGGTTCATTAGTTTATTATATATACAAGCACAGATGGGGGGGGGGAATGACGATCGTGTGTTTTTGAATTGTTTCGCAAATTTTCTTTTCCGTTCGTTTTTCCCACTGATATTCGTGACTTAAATATTTATAATAAAAATTAAGTGTGTAAAGGTTTAAATTATTTATTAATAAACAGAATTTAATTGGATTCATCGATTAACTACCATCATATAAATATATTGTGGTATTTTGAATAATATATGGTTTAATTTAATAAATATTGCTATCTGGCAACTCAGCCGAATACATGGCGCTATCTGGCAACATGGCGGATTAGAGGTTTATAAAAGACCGAGAGACGACTGACGGAATCATTCAAGCTCGGCTCCCAGCCGAGCAAGGACCTCTGGTCCTTTCTCTTTCTGGCCCTTTGGGAAAACCCCTTAGAGGCCTCTTAGGTTAGGTAAACGAAAATAGCTTGGGGGAGAACTCCGCCTCCAAGTTGCATGCCTTGCAATCAAAGGCAACTACTCTCTCTCTCTCCTTCAGGTGTACCCCTCCCCCCCTTGGCTCAGCCAACTGGCTGATTAGGAGCCTATAAAACAACGCCTATTCGGCTGAAGTCTTAATATGCACTTGGCTCCTGCCAGGTGAACACCTCTCCTCCTTTCTCTCCTCCTTTCTCTCCTTTCTGGCCCTTTGGGGGGAATAGCTTGGGGGAGAACTCCGCCTCCAAGTTGCATGCCCCTTGCAACCCCGGTTGGCAACAAAGGCCAGTACTCTTTGGGGGATTTTCTTGCAACACCCCACCCCATTTGCAACACCCCCACCCCATTTGCAACATTACGTAATCACTTGCAACATTCTTGCACTCTCCCCTTTAGCGGCTATACTACTTACACGCATAGAGTTTCTGTGCTGGTGTGTTTCTTCTACCGCATTCGCCGCTAGGAGCGCTGTAGTAGCTGTTCAGTTAAGATGGCGTAGAGTCAACAGACACAATGTGCGTATTTGGGGATCGGAAAACCCACGTGCCGTAAGGGAGCATATTCGGGGCAGTCCGAAGATCAATGTCTGGTGTGGACTAATGCATGACCAGATAATTGGTCCTTTCTTCTTCGCTGAGAACACTGTTTCCGCAACTGTGTACCTGGATATGCTCACCAATTACGCCATCCCCCAACTGCAGGACAGGCAGCCAACTGTCATCTTCCAACAAGATGGGGCACCCCCTCATTGGGCGCATGTTGTTCGTGAAACTCTCGACGCAACATTTCCAAATCGATGGATTGGCAGGGACGGGCCAATCCCATGGCCCCCAAGATCACCAGACGTTACCCCGCTGGATTTCTTTCTCTGGGGTCATGTTAAAGATTTGGTTTATGCAACAGTTGTTCCAGATATCAGAACATTGCGAGAACGCATTACGGATGCAATTGCAACAGTTAACCCACAAATGTTGGAAAATGTGTGGCGTGAGTGTGAATACCGTTTAGACATTTTACGTGCCACTAGGGGTGCACATGTGGAAGCTTATTAAGTTCATTAACTACAGTATGTATCAAAACTTTGTATGTTTATCTACTTATGATTAAAACTGTGTTTGAATACGAGTGTTTATTTAAAAGTCATAGCATGCTTTAATCAGGGTAATCATTTATGGACACCATATATATATATATATATATATATATACCTTTCAAAGGTTCCGTGCAATGATTCCTCATTTCACGAAGGTCAAACTTGTCGCCCCTCCTCTCGAGTTGCCCTGGTGAAGTAGCGAGTTGGTTTCTTGTACTCTCCACCTCACATAGCCAGATACGCCCGGCTCATCGGGGATTGTTCTGAGCCAGGCGTCTAATCTTCTTTTGAAGATGTCCACTGCAACTCCCTTCGTGTTTCTTAGGTCTTTGGGCAGCTGATTAAACAGTTTTGGTCCTCTCTCAACAAAACTACTGTCTTTCAAGGTTAAGGATGTTCCCTGTCTAGCCTTTAATTTGGGAACACGACACAGTCTTCCTTTTCTACTTTCCACCGTTGTTTGGGGAGTTACAGGGTTCAGAGTAAGATTAGGAACTAGTTTCTCCATTATTTTCCAAGTATAAATAATGGTGTATCTCTCTCTTCTTCTTTCCAGTGAATATAGGTTTAGTTCGCGTAACTTTTTCCAGTAATTTAATTCTTTGCACCCCTTGATCTTGGCTGTGAAGCTTCTCTGAATCCCTTCCAGCTGTCTAATGTCTTCTTTTTTATATGGGGATGTTAGGACCGAGCAGTATTCCAATTTGGGTATGATCAGGGTTTTCAGTAGAGGAATCATTACATTCCTATCCCTTCGTTTAAAGGTTCTCAATATCTGCCCAGTTACTCTTTGCTCTTTTTACTGCTATCTTATTTTGTGTTTCAAATTTCGCATCATCAGTCATTACAACCCCTAAATCTTTTGCTCTAGAATTTCTCTGAATTTCCTGTCCATTTGGGGTATAATATTCCATAGATTTTAGGTCTTCTCTTTTTCCATACCATAACAGCTGAAATTTCTTAGTGTTAAACTCCATATTGTTGTCTTCCGTCCACTTGTAGATTCTGTTCATGTCGGTTTGTAGAGATCCTATATCTTCTGGGTTTCTTATTTTTATACTGATCTTTGTGTCGTCGGCAAAGGATGTTACTGTGCTCTCTCTGGTAACGTCCTCATCTATGTCAGTTAGCATGATTATGAAGAGTAGTAGAGCTAATACTGTTCCTTGTGGTACTGAGCTGAGGACCTCTGATTCTGATGATGATACTCCTTGTATTATAACGACTTGTCGCCGCTCACTAAGGAAATTGTATGTCCATTTCCCTACTTTTCCTGTTATTCCCATATATTTCAGTTTATGTATTATAATTCCATGGTCACACTTGTCGAACGCTTTGGCAAAGTCTGTGTATGTTACAACTTACATCATAGTTTTCATTACTTTCAAGTGCATCAATAATGTTGTTGTAGTGTTCCATTAGTTGTGATAGGCATGATATGCCTGACCGAAACCCATGTTGGTTATCATTGAATTTTTTCTGAGTTTCCAAAAAGTCAGATTTTCTGTCTAACTATTCTTTCAAATATTTTAGTGAGATGAGATGTAAGCGACACTGGCTATAGTTTTTGGCCTCGGATCGATCTCCTCCTTTATACATATATTGGGACTATGTTCGCGCTCTTCAGAATGCCCAGTATTTCTCCCGTGTCTAGTGAATCGTTTCCATATCCAATATAGGGGCTCAGCGATTGCATTCTTGCAGTTTTGATCAGTGTGGCATTCCATTTACCCGGTCCTGACGCTGAGTGTGTCTTTAGTTTCCCTATAGCTTGTGTAATATCATCCGTCGTAAAGTCGAAGTCCGTTATACTTTCTCCTTATAGTTCTTCTTCAAAGAACGCGGATCTATCGCATATCAGTTTGTCAGTTTTTGGGATACTGAAAGATGATTCGTACTGAGCTCTTAATATTTCATATATATATATATATATATATATATATATATATATATATATATATATATATATATATATATATATATATATATATATATATATCGTATATGGCATATTTTGAAACAACTGAATCTTTCTATTTTTATTGAATTTTACAAACAGTGACTTCTCAAACAATTCATCAGACATTCTGTTTCTCTTTGAAGGAAAGAGATTTCCATCTATGCTAAGAAAATCTCTCAGCCAGAGCGCTTGATGGCAGTGTCGTGTTGTATTTTATGAACAGATGGAGAGGGGAGGGGAAAGATCACTGACTGAGTCTATGATAAAGTATCGCCTTACTGACACTTATTTGAATCGTATATTTCGATACGATACAAATAATAAAAATGTATCGCGATACGATACAAGATACAGAAAATGTATCGCGATACTAGGCCACCCTCATGTCCACTGATTGGTGTTCATGAGAGTGGGCGCGGGGGATATCGGAGGATGGCTGCAGGAATTTTGAGGAAACACAAAGTGCCTTGTTTCCATCGTATGGATGGGCACCTAATTTTTTTTTCAGATGGAACTAATCGATTAAGAATAAATTTGCTTTGTTTTACATTTTATGGTATACTGTATGTCGTACTTTCACCACTTAAGGAAATATCACTTTGCGTGCACTAGATATTCACACAGGTACAAGCACTTATTAAATGATAATTTACTGCGAGATTTTCACTATTAATTAGCTTTTATACAGACTTCGATCGAAACACGTGTTACCGCTACATAGGGCAGGAGGGTTATATATATATATATAATGCTCATAAAGCATTTCATTTTAGGCTTGCACTTTTATTACAGAAACTCTGTAGATCTGACACGGCACTACATTTCTTAAGTGCGTATCGAATGGCATCATAAAAAGGTCACCCTTACGAAAGTTTTTCCTGCCTTGCTCTGTCAATCTGTTTTCTCTGTTTGGCTCGTCCGCTCACAAACTTATATCTGTATCTTGTCATATCGCTCCAGTTCTGCCTTTGGTACTTTCGTACCTTAGACAGTAGTTCTTTGATTTCCTATGGAATTATTATTGTTTCCATTGCTGGGACCACTCCGAGTACACTGCTCGCATCACGGAGGTGTTTCTCTTGGGCATGGAGGCGTACATTCGATATTCTTTTCCTACTACTATTACTACTGCAAAACAAATCTTGGTTTAACTTTGTTTGTTCTAATGATATCTGCAGCATAGGGAAGCTTTCATAAGGTACCGTCGCCATCCAACTCCTGACTCTCACTCTGCTTATATTTCTGTCAGGAATCGTACAAAATCTGTTCGACTCTCCAAAAATTTCTCCATCAGTCTAAACTGTGAAACACTATCTAATTCGAATTATTCTCGCTTTTTCTAGCACCCAGCCAAAATTCTCCCCACCAACCTTACTTTTTCCCTCCCTTTTTCCTTTCTGGCGGCTCAGTTGCGATCTCTCTTACTGATAAAGTTGAACTCTTCGCTCAAACTTTCGCCGCGTTCAACTCAACCCCGGACGATTTCGTTGTTGTTCCTACATGTCCTACCCCTTCTCTGACTTAATTATACCTAAAATTAAAATCTCTTCCAAAGGTGTTTTTTCTTCCCTATCTGAGTTCAACTCTAGGAAGGCGTACAGTCCTGATGGTGTCCTTCATTTTGTTCTCGAGAACTGTGCTTCTGTGCTTACACCCTGCCTAGGCAAACTCTTTCGTCTTTGTCTTTCATCTGGTACTTTTACTTCCTGCTGGAAGTTTACTTTCATTCAGCCTGTCCCAAAGAAGGGTGACAGCTCTCAACCCTCCAACTATAGTCTAACCCAGTGGCGGTTCCTCATATGGGCAATATGGGCAGCCGCACAGGGCGGCATTTGTGGAGGGGCGGCATGAGCGCCTGCAAAAAAAATAAAAATAAAAATAAGAATAAATAAATAAAGAAATAAATAAAAATAAAAAATAAAATAAAATAAATAATAAAAGATCAATAAATATATTTTTATTAATAAAAAACCATCTATTGCATTTTCCATAAACCTTCCCATAAAAGACCTAAACAATGCAAAATGCTTCCAGATTAATATTATTGGGAATAAAGGCCCATACTTTAACATATGTAATGTTATTTTTCTGGGTTTGGTTAAATAGTGAAATGTATATTATTTATTACAGAACGAATCTTCACACTAAGCCACTAAGGTCTGTCAAATAACCGCAAATGGATAAGAAGAGGTCAAAGCTATCAAGTGCTATTTTGTGATATAGCTTTCTGAGTCATTTGAAGTGTACTATTATGTATATAATTAGCCATTAACCAAGGAGGTTGTATTATTCATTTGTTTCCTATTCTAAAAGTTTAATAAATTGTGCTTAATAACATGTTAAATTAATTGTACTAGCCTATTCATGCATCGGTCTGTTATGTTCTATTTTACTATTTGCAGGGGCACTTTTGAAATATTTTGGAACACCCTCTGCCACTAGCCAGGATGAGAAGCCGTCTACTTCTGCCATTATTGAGGCTGAGGAGCCATCTACCTCCTCAGCCTCACATATGTCTCCACAAATGCAGTCTGATCCTGAGGATGAAGACCCATTTGCTTCTACTTCTCCCCGGCAGGACTCTTCAGGTGAGTTTGTGTGCACATATGTCTGTGAGTGTGTGCGTGTGTGTGTATGTGTATGTGTGTGCATCCCTGCAAAGCATTTTGCAAACAGTCATAAATTATAATGTTATTATCACTGGGTCTGGGTTACTGGGTATGTGTGGTGTTTCACCACCATAATTCCATAACACCACCACCATAACAAAGTGCTGTGAATAATGTGTTATCTAACTTAGGTGTGTATACTAATGAGTAATGCTCTTGTTCTTTCTATTAGAAAGGCCTGGAGCAGAATCGCCTCCTGAGGATGAGTCTCTGTCCACCGACCCTGCTAACTGGCCTTCAGTTCTGACTGAGAGAATTCGGACACAACTGGTTTCCAGGGGACAAGTCAAGTACCATCTGACTTTGTATTCCCTAGAAACGACAGTGACGGAAGAAGTTTCCACCATCAATACTTCAGGAAGTCATTGGTTAGTGGGGAAAATATAACCAGAAGTTGGTTGGTCTATTCCTTAAAAAACAACAGCCTTTTCTGTTTCTGTTGTACATTATTTTCCAAGAGGAAAATAAATTTAACAAGTTTGGGACTCTCGGACTGGAAGCATGCAAGCTCATTGCTCACATCACATGACAACAGTTCAGAACACCTAAATTCTATGAAAATCTGGAAAGAACTGGCAGTGAGGATGAGAAAGGGGGAGACCATTGACAAGCAGGAGATGGCACTTCTGGAGGCTGAGAAGTTGAGATGGAGAGCGGTGCTGACACGTCTCACTGCTATTGTGCATTCTCTGGCAGTTAGGAATTTTGGCACTAAGGGGACATACAGAAAAATTGTTCTCACCATCAAATGGCAATTTTCTGAAAGAAGTTGAACTGATGGCACAATTTGATCCTATAATGCAAGAGCACATTAACCGTGTCCAAAAAGGGACCTCCAGTCACACCAGCTTCCTCGGCCACACATACAAAACGAACTCATTGATTTGTCGAGCAGCAAGACCATTTCAGCAATGGTGAGCGACATCAAACAATCAAAGTTTTTTTCAATAATTCTAGATTGCACTCCAGATATCAGCCACACTGAACAGTTGTCAGTTGTGATTCGGGTTGTGTCACTGGAGGGGAAGCCCCATATAAAGGAACATTTCATGGGGTTTTTGGAGGCAGAGGAGTCCACTGGTCAACATTTGGCATCTCTGATTCTGAAGAGACTGGAGGAGCTAAAAGTTCCTTTCATGGACTGTAGAGGACAATCATACGACAACGGGGCCAACATGAGGGGAAAAAACAAGGGTGTTCAATCCAGGCTCCTAGAAATTAATCCCAGAGCTCTGTTTGTTCCATGTGGGGCTCATTCTCTGAATTTGCTTGTGGCCGATGCTGCTAAGGGATCTATTGATGCCACAAGTTACTTTGGCATCTTGCAGAAGCTTTACAACTTGTTTTCAGCCTCCACACAACGATGGGCCATTTTGAAAAAACATGTGAACATCACATTGAAGATGTGGTCAACAAGATCAAGAGTGTGGAGCCCCTGAGATATCAGGCAGCTGCAGTGAGAGATGCACTGATCGAGGTGAGGGACCACACCAAAGACTCTGTAATAAAGGTCGAGGCTCAATCTCTGTCAGAGGAGGTTGGGTCATACCGCTTCGCCATTTGTTCAGTGGTGTGGCATGACCTGTTGTGCCAAATTCAGCATGTGAGCAAGCAGATGCAGTCTCCTAGCATGCACGTTGATGTTGCAGTAAATCTCCTAAAAAAAACAGAGAGAGGTCTCCGCAATTACAGGGCAACAGGTTTTGTGGCTGCACAAATGGCAGCCACAGATATCTGTGAACAAATGAATGTGGAGGCTGTGTTAAAACAAAAACGGCTGAGGTCCACAAAGCGGCACTTCTCCTATGAAGCATCTGATGAGCCCTTGATTGATGCTTTGAAGAAGCTGGAGGTGACATTTTTCAGCAGTGGTTGATGCTGCAACATCAGCCATTCAGGAAAGATTTTCCACGTTGGAAATTGTGGGAGAGAAGTTTGGAGTGCTGACACATTTCCAAAATCTCACATTTGAGGAGCTGACAGAACAATGTGTGAACCTTAGTACTACACTACACTTTAAGGGACAATCTGACTTGGATGGCAGAGAGCTTGCACAGGAGCTGAAGAACTTGCCTGACTTGCCATCAAAGACCATATCCTTGCTTGAACTGCTGACATTTATCCATGAAAGGGAGCTCTCTGAAATATATTCAAATTTGTGGACTGCTCTCAGAATTGGTCTTACTCTTCCAGTCACTGTTGCTGAAGCAGAGAGGAGCTTTTCAAAGCTGAAGCTCATCAAATCCTACCTGAGGTCAACTATGTCACAGGAACGCCTTACCGGTCTGGGGGATTCGAATGTGTGTGTGTTGGCGAACAGGGGGGGGGGGCGCTGAAGGTGAGGTTCGCCCAGGGCGTCATGTAAGCTAGGACCGCCACTGGTCTAACCGCCTTGATTTCTTGCATTTCTGAGGTTTTTGGATCTATCCTTAATAGGAGATTCTTAAACACCTCTTTTCTCACAATCTTCTTTCGGATCGTCAGTAGGGGTTCCGCAAGGGACGATCTACCGGCGATCTTCTTGCATGTCTCTCTGACTCTTGATTATCCTCTTTGGGGATTTCGGTGAAACGTTTCTATTGCAATAGACATATCAAAAGCTTATGATAGAGTTTGGCACAAATATTTAACCTCCAAACTGCCCTCTTCCGATTTCTATCCTTCTATCTGTGCCTTTATATCTAATTTCGTTTCTGGCCGATCTATAGCTGCGGTTGTGGATGGCCACTGTTCTTTTCCTAAAGCTATTAACAGTGGTGTTCCTCAGGGTGTTGTCCTGCCACCCACTCTTTCTTCTATTCATCAATGATCTTTTAAGTCACTTCCTATTCTATCCACTCCTATGACAATGATTCCACCTTTCACATCTCCACCCGCTTCACAAAGCGTCGCTCTCAACAGTCACTCCATGCATCGCGTGAGATAACTATGGCGCACCTGACCTCTGATCTGTCTACTATCTCTGATTGGGGCATAAAAAACTTTGCGGCAGTTTCTTCATCTGTCTACTCGTCACCATCTTCCATACGACTATATCCTTATCTTCAACAAAAGGGGCTCCTCCAGGATTTGGGTGAGGGGGATGGCTGGTATCAAAATCTGCCTTAAATAGCTTCTAAAGAACGCTTTCTGGTGTCTATTTCGCTCACTGATGAGCTACACATTTTGCCATGCTTTCAAAGAACATAAGATAATGTCTTTTGTACGTAAAAATTTCCGTTACAAAAAGTTAGCATTGTGAAAAAAGTAAATTTACTAAGGCAAAGGGGGTGGCTAGTCACCTCAGCCACCCCTCCTGGAGGAGCCCCTGAACAATACAGAACACGATCCTTTCTCTTCTCATAATATTCTTGGTGTTTCCTTTCCTCTGTTCTTCCTTGGAAAGATCACATATACAGTACTCTTTCTCTAAAACAACTTCTTAGAGGCTGTAGAGTGCTGTACCGGCTCTGCAGTTTCTTCACCCCTGCTCAGTTGCTGTCTCTGTACAGGGGTCTTGCCCACTCCTGTATGATGTATGGTTCTCAAATGTGGAGTGGCTCAACTGTGTTGGGTGGCTCTGATATTTCAGACTCAACAGATAGAAACATTGTACACCTCCCGACTACAACGTCATCAATTTTGAATCTTCCACAAGTGGACGAAATTTTTGTTTCTTTTTAAAACTTCATAATCACTTTCCCAATTAATGAGTGACTTTGGTTTTCAAATGTGTATTAGTTAAAAGCCTTATCTTATAATACTGAATATATCATTGTAATAATAATAATAATTACTTAAGTTTGTTTACCAACGAGGCTCGAACTGTAGGGTGGTTTTGGCATTTAAAAAACTTGTAGTTTTCGCGGTTTGCTATCTAAACTGCTCATTTCTTAGCCTATGTAGGTATGTTTCCTGAAAGATATTTTTTCTTATTAAATTCCCTCTGTTTTTCGGTGAACCTTTGTATTTATAGGACGTACCTAGAGGCTAGAATTGCTTGAAAACAGAGAGTTTAAATTAGATTACTGAAACCAGTTAGTTTAAGGATTGGTTATACAACTTACACCCTTATTGTGTAACTTCCAAACTTAATAGTCCACTTTTCTTACATTAAGTGCAGAGTCTAAGTGCTACATCAAAGGGCCAAGCTTAGCCTGGCTAAGGCTTGGCCAATTAGGCCTAGGCCTATATACTGAGATTCATACCTAAAACTTCTGTCGATTGTTAATTACAATTTAGACTTTATCACTTTCTAATTGTAACCTTCTCGTCTCTGAATAGGATTTGAATACAATATGAATGGAATTTGGATTAAAAATGATGATAAAGAGAAACACTTGGGTGTCACTGTGACTAATGAACTTAAACCCTAAAATCACTGTATGGTAATCAGAAATAAAGCAAATGCGGTTATTATGTATTTTATCACACAGTCATTTTACACACCAAAATACATTTTTCTAGTAGTATTTGATGTGATTTGTTCAAATATGACCTCCATTTATGTCGGAAATGAGATCCAACAAAGTTATAGTACTTTGAAGTTTGGCTCATTTTCAAGGGAAATGGAAGTCAAAATCTAAGCAAAACACATCAAATATTACTAGAAAAGTGTATTTTGGTATTAATTAACCTAACCTAACCCTGGCTAAACGAGCCTAGAGTATTACCTTATTATGGATTAGGTGGTGGATACAGACGAGGGCTCATTTAGCCAGGGTTAGGCTCATTTAGCCAGGGTTAGGCTCGTTTAGCCAGGGTTAGGCTCGTTTAGCCAGGGTTAGGCTCGTTTAGCCACAGTTAGGTTAGGTTAATTAATACCAAAATACATTTTTCTAGTAATATTTGATGTGTTTTGCTTAGATTTTGACTTCCATTTCCCTTGAAAATGAGCCAAACTTCAAAGTACTATAACTTTGTTGGATCTCATTTCCGACAGAAATGGAGGTCATATTTGAACAAATCACATCAAATACTACTAGAAAAATGTATTTTGGTGTGTAAAATGACTGAGTGTGATAAAATACATAATAACCCCAAGATGTAGAACAAATTTAAGAAAACATAGTTTTACAAATAGAGTAATTAAGTTTTGGAACAGTCTAACAGAAGTGGTGACTTCAGAAACACTTGATTCTTTCAAAAGAAGGTTGGATAGTTTGATGTCTGCAAGGGACATCTGGTGATGGTGTTTAAGCCCATTTTTATTGCATGAATGGTACTAGTTTATTTCATATATATTATGTGTATTTGGGTGATAGATCCCACAGCTCAACACAGGTGTTGTGGGATATAGGGAGGCAGCATCTTGGGTTAGGGGTACTCTCTGTCCTTACACACCCTATTTAGAGAGATTCCTGTGCTACTGTAGTATGTGGTCTACCGTTAAGTTTCTACTGTAGTATGCGGTCTACCATTCAAAATATTTAAAAGGAATTGAAAGGAATTATAATTTAATTTATACAATTAAGGAATTATTAAAGAAGTTAAACATACTACTACTGCATACTTAACGGTAGACCGCATACTACAGTACGCCCTTGATGATTGGTTAGGTTGTCGTGATATTTTCGTTAGTTTTAACGAAAATATCACGATAACCTAACCAATCGTCAAGGGCGTACAATTAACCTAATAATAAAATAAGAAGATAAAAAGCTATAATTAAAAGGTAGACTGCCGAATCGTAGGTAGACCGCATACTACAGTAGCACAGAGATTCCTCTACTGAGGTATTAAAAAACTCATGATCTTCACTTGCCCCACAAACACATTTAAATGGGAGACCCAAAATGGGTGCACACACATTTCTACATTACTGTACAGTCTTTACAGCCACACCTACACTTTTCCTCCTAAGTATATACAGTGGACCCCCGATTTGAGTATGCATCGATTTGAGTACGCTCGTCCATAGGCTCCTATTGACTCGACTTGAGTAAAAACTCGATTTGAGCATGTCAGCCGGCAACGCCGAACGTGTTTCAGTTTGTCTAGAGCGTTCGTTGCGGGAATATTCAGGGTCTAATGTTTTGAATAGTACAGGTGTTCTTAGGGATTTCTGTTAGAATTTCGTACATTTTGTTTTCTGACTTTGTACTTAGTGTTTATTTATGTTAGTTTCTGTTGATTACAGCATAAAATAGTGAAAATATAGCATAAATTTGGTGATTCGTACATGCAGTGACTTTGATACTATATTTTATATTGTGGCATAGTGACATAGTGTACTGTTATAGTGATGGCTTCTAAATGTATATCTACATCAAAAGACTCACAAAAGAAGAAATGCCTTTTTACAATAGAGATGAAATTGGAGATTATTTATAATTACTAAATTTCGTAGGCCAATTTCTATAGAAAAAGTAGGGGTGGGGTGAAATTTTTGGGTTTTGGAACGAATTAATTAATTCCCATAGGTTATTAAGTTCGATTTGAGTATATTTCGAATTGAGTACGCCATGCCGGAATGGATTACGTACTCAAATCGGGGGTCCGCTGTATATTGTAATGTATATGGTTGTAAATTGTGACTTGGTCTGCAATTGATATGGACTGTGACTTATTTTTGGTTGGCAAGGTACTGGTATTGATGGGTACCATAATGAAATTGACTGGATTCTCTGGATCTGATATATTTGCATGTCAGTTATAAATAGATATAGTGTGTAACATATTTGTGGATAGTAGCCTATTATGACTTTGATCCTCTGGATCCAGAGATTCTATCTTTAGTTAAATTGATAATTAATTAGTTTTAAATTGATAAGAACATAAGAAATTTTTATAGTGGGCACACTAGGGGCCACTTTGGCCCATCGAGGTGGCTCCACTATGTAAAAACTACTTGTACATTAATTATCAATTTAAAACTAAAGATAGAATCTCTGGGTCCAGAGGATCAAAGTCATAATAGGCTACTATCCACAAATATGTTACACACTATATCTATTTATAACTGACATGCAAATATATAAGATCCAAAGAATCCAGTCAATTTCATTATGGTACCCATCAATACCAGTACCATGCCAACCAAAAATAAGTCACAGTCCATATCAATTGTGGACCAAGTCACACTTTACATCCATATACATTACAATATATATACTTAAGAAGAAAAGTGTAGGTATGGCTATAAAGACTGTACAGTAATGTAGAAATGTGTGTGCACCCATTTTGGGTCTCCCATTTAAAGGTGTTTGTGGGGCAAGTAAAGATCATGAGTTTTTCAATACCTCACAGTATTATGGGGGGCACCGCTCGGCAGAGGAATCTCTTTAAATAGGGTGTGTAAGGACAGAGAGTATCCCCTAACCCAAGATGCTGCCTCCCTATATCCCACAACACCTGTGTTGAGCTGTGGGATCTATCACCCAAATGCACATAATATATATGAAATAAACTAGTACCATTCATGCAATAAAAATGGGCTTAAACACCATCACCAGATGTCCCTTGCAGACATCAAACTATCCAACCTTCTTTTGAAAGAATCAAGCGTATCTGAAGTCACCACTTCTTCTGTCAGACTGTTCCAAAACTTAATTACTCTGTTTGTAAAACTATGTTTTTTAAATTTGTTCTACATCTTGGCTTAAATAATTTCATACTATGACCTCTAGTCTGATTATTGTAATCTTTAATGAAAAGAGACTCAAAATCTATCTTATCCAACCCTTTTATCATTTTATACACCTCTATCATATCACCCCTTAACCTCCTCCTTTTTAATGAGAACATGCTTAGATACACCAGTCTTTCCTTATATGTCAATTGTCTTAGAGATGGGATCATTCTTGTTGCTCGTTTCTGTACTTTCTCCAGTTTTTCAATATCTTGTATCAAATAGGGACTATTAAATTGAATACAGTATTCGAGGAGGGGTCTCACATATGAAATGTATAGTTGCTTTATAATATTGGGTGATTTGTATTCAATGTGTGTCTGCATGAGATTGAGTCTAGCATTTGCTTTATTTCTGATTACCATACAGTGATTTGAGGGTTTAAGTTCATTTGTCATAGTGACACCCAAGTCTCTCTCTTTATCATCATTTTTAATCCAAATTCCATTCATATTGTATTCAAATTCTGGATTTTTTGGCCCAATATGCATAACCTTGCACTTATCAACATTAAATTTCATCTCTCACTTATCTGCCCAGGCTGTTACTCTGTCTAAGTCTTTTTGTATTGTCATTGCTCCTGCTACTGACTTAACATTATGGCCTAATTTTGTATCATCAGCAAATTTTGAGGTTTTACATGATAGGCCCTTCTCTAGATCATTTATATAGACAACAAAAAGCAGAGGTCCCAGAACAGACCCCTGTGGGACTCCGCTCAATACAGGTCTCCAAGTAGACTTATTTCCATTTAGATGAACTCTCTGTTTTCTATTTCTCAGCCATTCTTCTATCCAATCAGCTATATGACCTCTTATACCATGGGCTCTAACTTTTACCAACAATCTTGCATGAGGAACAGTATCAAATGCCTTTGCAAAATCTAAGTATACTATATCTACTGGCTCTTATTGTCCAAATGCAATAGGACTCCATCATAAAATTCAATCAAGTTGGTTAGACAGGACCTTCCATTTCGAAAACCATGCTGGCTATCATTTATAAGGTTGCACTCTTCAAGGAACTCAGTAACTTTACCTCTAATGATACTTTCGAGTAATTTGCAAATAATGGAGGTGAGGCTGATGGGTCTGTAGTCTTTTGCCAAGTTTCTATTTCCTTTTTTAAAGATTGGAGCCACATTTGCTTTCTTCCAATCCTCTGGAATTTCAGTACATATCAATGATTTATTAAAAATAATTTCTAGTGCCTTGTGCTATATTCTTTTCGGCAGCTTTTATGACTAAGCTTTTATGACTATTGGATGCATTTCATCTGGCCCTGGGGATTTTTCCATTTTTAATTTATCTATTGCTTTTAAGATATCTAGTGTTGTTACCCTTAATTCATTTATTTCTCTATCTTGGGTAATTATATAGAAAATGGCGCAACCCGAAGTATGATGTAAAAAACATTTTATTAGGTCAATTTCGATGTGCTGAAGCCAAATCTGTTAACCATTTGGTGTGCAAATGCTTCAAATTAGAGTAAATGTTATTTATATTTTACTCTTATTTTGAAGCATTTGCCTAAAAAATGGCTAACAAGCACATGAAAACTAACCTAACCTAACCTAAGAGTGAAATAACCACACGTTGGGCATGACAACTCAGAAAGCAAAACACCATGTTTTGGAAAAATAGAATTGCTTCTTCATCATTTTGTAACACTTTACAATAGCTTCAATGTATCTAACAGAACACCCTTCACACTCCATTGCTATACAAACATTAAAAGGGCGCATTTTAAAAGGGTTATAAAATTGCTTCTGTTAAGAACTACTTTGACTCACGGAGCAAAATTATTGGAACCAAAACATAAATGATGAGCAAATGAATGAACTTCAAAAATTTATAATTTTATTTATAATCTGTAAAAATGTAATTTGCACACCAAATGGTTAACAGATTTGGCTTCAGCACATCGAAATTGACCTAATAAAATGTTTTTTACATCATACTTCGGGTTGCGCCGTTTTCTATATAATAACCCTATCTTGTCCTGGTAGTATAAGATCAGGAATATTATTTAAATTTTCATTTGTGAATACTGATGAGAAGTATTTGTTTAGTTCTTCAGTTATTTCAAGATCATTATCTATAGTTTTATCATCTATATGGAGGGGGCCAATTTTCTTTTTCACTCTACTTTTCAAATTGAAGTGACTGAAAAACTTCTTAGGATTGTTTTTTGAATTCTTGGCTAGGCTTTTTTCCAGGTCACGTTTGCTATCTCTGATTACTTTCTTGCAAATGCTTCTTTTACTTTTATATATTTTGGAGTCTGTGCCATTTTTAGTTCTTTTATTTATGAAATGCTTTTGTTTTTTCTCTGATTGCTCTTTTTACATTGCAGTTTATCCAAGGTTGTTTTTTATTTTTTCCAGTTCTGATTTTACACTGTGGGATATGCTTCCTTTGTATGTTCATTATTATACTTTTAAATTTTTCCTACATACTAGTTACTGTCTGTTCAGACTGGAGAATATCTGTCCAATTTATTAGACACAGATCATTTACTAGGCCATTTATATTTCCTCTTTTAAAATCTGGAACTTCTACTTTATTTTCACTAGGTCTTGAATTATAAACAATATTAAACGAAGGATACAATGATCACCTGAACCTAGTGTTTCTGAAACCGAGATATCCTGGAAGGTATCTGGATTATTTGTTAGAATTAAATCTAGAATGGCATTGGCCCTGGTTGGCTCCTTTACTAATTGGGTTAAACCATTCTCAATTATACAGTCTAAGAATCTCTCATTACTTTCTGGTGTTTGTAATATTTCCCAGTCTATATGCCTATAATTGAAATCTCCAACAATAATAATATTGCTTGTCATTGCTTTATTTATTTCATCAATAAGTTGATTTTCTACATACTTATTTTCTTCTTTACTTTTGGGGATTCCTCCAACTGAACATCCCTCAGGTGGTCTATAAATACCCCTATCCTGATTTTCCTGGCATTTTTATGCCCAATATCTATCCATACAGATTCAACTATTTCCTCTTTAACGGAGGTAACTTCAACTGGATTCAGATTTGTCTTGGCATAAATAAATACTCCGCCACCCTCTGAATATTTACGTTCATAATAAAAAAGTTCATAGCCATCAATTTCATAAGTAATGGTATTATCTCTTTCACTAAATAGACTATTTGGTATCGTACTGAATTTTGTCCAAGTTTCAGTGACAATCATAACATCAGGATTTTCAATACCTATGTATGCCTTGAATTCATTTATTTTATCTCGGATACTTCTTGCATTTACAGAGAAAAATGACAAAGAACCCTTGGAATATTTTGCTTGTAATT
Source organism: Bathynomus jamesi (assembly GCA_023014485.1). Taxonomy (NCBI): domain Eukaryota; kingdom Metazoa; phylum Arthropoda; class Malacostraca; order Isopoda; family Cirolanidae; genus Bathynomus; species Bathynomus jamesi. Next base: position 380,772 of record JAJOZX010001344.1, read on the forward strand.
TAGTCTGGTTCTTGTTCTGTGATGGTATATTATTTGCATCTTTCTTACTTTCTTTGTTGACCTTTTTATTTTGAGTTTTGATTATATTTTTTATTAGTTTATTGTTATCAAGAGTATTGGTATTTGGGTAAATTTATAGTATTACACCCGTCTCCCTTTGGAGGTGAAATTTATGTTTTTCCTATGGTTTTTGATGTGTTTTGAACGAATCTGACCTTCAAAACTGTCGGAAATGACTCGGTTTTTAGACACCCCCCCCCCCCCCCTCTCCCCAGCCGGCAATCAAAAACGAGTCATTTCCGACGGTTTTGAAGGTCAGATTCGTTCAAAACACATCAAAAACCATAGGAAAAACAAATTTCACCTTCAAAATTAACCTATCTAAAAGAAAAAAACAGGAATTACCTTATTCACGTGCAGGGGCAGGCTGAGGCTCTTCCTGGAGTAGATTTCACTTGTTCTTTAACTGAAGAAATGAAAAATACCTTGCCAGTTGGTATAGATATTTTGACCGAATACCTGGCCTCTTAACCCATTCCTTTAAATCCCGCCAAAATTTCGATATTTCTCGTTATCCAAAAATTTTTAGAATGAATAATAACAAAATGCTTGTAACCTAAATCACTTATAGTCTTGTAGGCAGCCCAGGAATCACTATAAATCACAGAGCCAGGCCTAATGTACTTCTGAATGAGTGTTCCATTCCAGTAGCAAAGTAATTCAAATTCGAAATGGATGGAGCGCAGTGATTGGGCGGACATGTAACAGTCACACAAACGAACATACGAACATGCACTAGATACACACCAAAAAAATGTTTATATCTCGAAAATGAAGCATTTGCGACGGAAACGCTATAGAAGGAAAGTGTCTTAGAATTAAAAAATCTACTTAAGGAACATATAATAATTGCTGGACGTTAGACAGGTGTAATACTATAATAATACCGGTATTTGTACTAATTTGGCCTATTCCTTTAGTTTTTAGTCAATTATATGATACAATCTTTGATAGTAAATCAGTTCCTTTACTATTAAGGTGAATTCCATCTCTGTTATAGAACTCTCTCTTTTTTATAAAATTTATTCCACAGTTCGATATATGTAATTTCCATGCTCTGACATAGTGTCTTAAGCCTACTATTTATATATAATGCTTGTGAGTACCACTTATTATTCTCATGTATCCTGGGAATTATACCTGTGATAGATGTTTTAAGGTTAGGTCTCCGTTCCTTTAACTTTGTTAATAACTGTTTATATGACTCCATGATTTCTTCGGAGTGCTTACCCTTTATATCATTTCCACCTACATGTATAACCATATTCTTTGGTACAGTTAGGTCAATACCAGATCCTTTTTCTATAATTTTATTACTAATTCTATTTATCCCTGCACCTGGATAACAGTAAGCTATGCTACCTCTAGGTAATTTAGATCCTAGGCCCCTCACTTGAGAGTCACCTATAATGGATGCTGGTTCAAACACACCTATAGCTTTAGAGTGCCTGGGTTTATACGAGTCTGGATTATTATTGCTAACATTTTGTTTTATAGGCCTACTTTCTTCAGCTTTCTCATCTTGATCCTGGACCAGTGAGAAAGTATGAAACTGATTGGTTAGTTCTATAAGGACACTTTTCCTTGGCTCTTGAATTCTAGCTTTCCAGGTTTTCCTAGGTTTAGTCCACTCATCATTTTCAGGAATTGTCTGAGGATGTCTAGGCCTGGGCTCACTATGAGGTATAGCGACATTTAAGTTTACTTGAACTGCTACTTCACTAGATTTAGGCTCAACTGCAGTATCTCTATAAGTTGGTCTGGCCTCTCCCTCACTAATAGACCCTCTGGACTTATTAAAATTTTTTATTACAGTACTACACTTGTCACAAAACCACATCAAGTTGACATTAAGCTTAGAAGCAGCATTTATACCTTTATATATATCATTTGTAAGGCCTTTGCAGCTTACGTGATACCAGTCATCACAGCTATCACATGCAATAGCTCTATCTTTACTCTTAACTTCCTTTTTACAAACTCTACAGTCACTGTCAAAACCCATTTTTGTAGGGTAGGCTATGTTCCTAAGTTAGGTCCTAGGCTTAAAAATTTTGTTGACTCACCAACTTTGATATTATCAAGTTATATCAAAATAGTTACTCAGGTTAGGTCAAGTGGGAGTCTTACCTTGTGGTTAGGCTAGGCTATCAGAATAAGCTAAGCTAGGCCTGTACAAACAAGTACAGGTAACACCAGAGTGATCTTATACCAGTCAAAAAACAATTCCAAAATGCAGGATCAATCTCAACTGCAGCCCTGGAAAAATTTTTCAACACCTCACTTGTTATCAACGCGCAGGAAAGGTAATTAGGCAGTTTATTTCACAAATAAAAAGTATTCTCTTAAAACTTCCATTAAAAGTGGTAAAGTTGTTTACAACGATGATGTACAATTATTTTTCTCTAAGGGGCGTCGCGGCTTTATAAACATAAACTACCCTTTTTGATTTTGGTTGATACTTAATTAGTTTTGTGAAAATTGGTTGTTGCGAATGTACAGGCAGTTTTTACATAGTGGAGCCACCTCGATGGGCCAAAGTGGCCCCTAGTGTGCCCACTATAAAAATTTCTTATGTTCTTATGAATAGGATAGGTCCATTGTGTTAGGGGTCCTCGGCTCAGCTCGGGCTTTTGCCCAGGCTGAGTTCTGGGGATTTGCCTAGTTCCGATATGGCTACCAGTTCGGATCTTGAGAGGTTGCGAAGTAAAAGGTTGCATGAATCTGAATCTGATTCGGAGGAGGATGTCTCTTGCTCCATCGGTTATTCTGGCTCTTTCTCCTTCTTTACGTTCGCCCCCACCAAAGGTTAGGAGTAGAGAGGTGGATGGGCCTTGTGATGCTGGTGTGGTTGGGGGAGATGTTTCTACCCAATCTGGTCTCCAGGGACTGGGCAATGTTGGGCCTAGCCAGGCTCTTCCTACTGGGCCTATGGCCCGTATAGATTCACAGCTCTCAGACCCAGTGAGGGCATCTTTTTTATGTAGAATTACTCCTAAGAAACAAGATGTCTCTTTTGCATCAAGACCTTTGGCTTTTAGCATAGCACTAAGGGATTTGCCTTTCCATGGGTTGGGTATGCAGGCACCAGTCTTCCAGAGACGCTCTGGCACGGTACAAATAAAAACTACCTCTGCCCTTCCCTCCCAGTTTTTGGAAACTCCCCTGGAAGTTGGGCTCATGGGAGGTGGATTGCTCTTTAGTTAATGACACTCATATTGTGCATGGTGTTATAGAACCTGTAGATCTGGAAGATCTACTAGCTATTAAGGATGAGTTAATTCATAATGATTATCCAGTAGCAAATGTCAGTAGACTTACAAAAAGAACAGGTTCAACATATGTTCCAATTCAACAGGTTAGTCTCTTTCAATGCACAAGTTCTTCCAGTAAAGATCTATATAGCTTATATACCATATAGAGTTTCAGTTTATTCCACATCCAATTCAATGTTTTAAGTGCCAGGTATATGGTTGTGTGGCTAAGTCCTGATGATCAAAAACAGTGAGATGTGTTTATTGTTCTGGAAGTCATGTTGTCTCCTCTTGTCCAAAGACTACTAAAATTTGTGCCAATTGTTCAGGTCCCCATACAGCTAGCTTCAGTGGATGCTCCTAATTTAGAACAGCACAGGAAAGAGAGCTCAAACTTACATCTAATCTCTCTTATAGTGAAGCTAGATCTGTTCTTCGAAATCAGGACTCTACTGTAGCCTCGGAAAGAACATTTAAAAGTAATGACTTTCCTGTTCTACAAAACCTATTGTGTCAAGAGAGGAGACTCAAGGCTTGGATGTGGTGGATCCCTCTCCCCCCCTTCGGAATTCTTGGAGTGGGGTTGTGAGGGGAAGACCTGGCTTGACTATGGTGATGTCCCAGGGGCCACCTGGGGTGGGGGTGAATGGTTGGGCTGCAGTCCCTGAACCCTCTACCCCTTTTGGACCTATGGCTCTGTCATCAGACATCATTAAAGTTCTATGTTTAAGTTTATTCAGCTTCACCCTTCAGAATGGTAGTAGTCTCTCCAAGAAGACTTTGAGTACTTTATCTAATTTTGTTTCTTTATTTAATGATGCTTTTCACACTGACCTCAAAACTGACCAGCTGACAAAATTCCTTAATAAACTGAAACCTAAGCCTATACCCAAACAGAAACGTCATGTCCAAATTCGCAAACCCACTTAATATTTCATATCCAAAGGTTTCCAACCTCTTGTTGGCTCAGTGGAATGCCCGCAGTCTCCATTCTAATTTGTCAGAATTTAAACTTTCTATTTACACCAAAAAAACCCATTTAGATTTTTTTTGTTATGCCTTTTTCATTTCCTAATCAAACTATTTAACTTTTCTTAATTAACTATAATTATCTAAGTCCACAAAGCTAATGCTGTTTTCAAACTTCCTGAGTGCTTTTTTTTTATTTTGTTTTATTTTAGTCATTTTTTTTATTCCACCACAAAGGTTTCCCAATCTTGTTATTCCTTATTGTTCTGAAAGGAATAGGCCCTACATTACATTGTATATCCTCTAAAAAAATTTTGATAGCATTCCTCATGGAAGACTTTTGTATAAATTGAAACAACATGGGATCTCAGGACAGGTTTTGAGTTGGGTAAAGAAATGGTTAAGGGATAAGAAACTGTGTGTTACAAGTTTGACTGGCAGGAAATGTGTAGTGGGGTTCCTCAAGGATCAACCTTTGGATTCTTACTATTTGTAGTGTACTTAAATGATTTGGAGGATGGGATAGATAACAAAATTTCTAAATTTGCAGATGATACAAAGCTAGTTGATGTAGTCAAAATGTAGAAGGTAGATGTAGGTTACAGAGATTTAATTTAACTTACAGCCTAGACAAAGAAGTGGAAAATGCAGTCTGCCAAAAATTTAAGGTTCTTCATGTAGGAGGAACCAACAGAATTTGGGTTTGAAATGGTTGGAGGTTGTAGATGAGGAAAAAGATCTAGGGATAATTATTACTAGAAATCTTAAATCTTCAAGGCAATTCCCTGAGGTTAAGAACAAAGCTAATAAAATATTGGGCATTAAAAATAGGAATGTGAGTTACAAAAGCAGAAGTAATAACCAAACTTTACAATTCATATGTCAAGTCACATTTAGCATATTGGGTCATTCCACGTCAAGTGGACATGTGGTCGCCACCTCACCATGTCAGATTTTGTTCTAACTTTGCTCACAGATTCCTTTAAGCCTTAAAGGAAGTTCTGCAATGTTTTAGTTCCATATCTCTTGTGGTTCTGTCACTAGGGCTCCAAGAGCATGGGCTACTTTGTCCATCACATTGAGCGCCGAATTATTTGCCATTTTTAGCTAGTCAGCATTCCACAGTAACAAATCCTTCTGCTCTGAAAATTTGTTCCTAGGGTCAAAATTTACTGTAGATTTCAAAACTCATTACTAGAGCTCTACGAAGTATAGATTTTCCATAAAATATCCCCAAAGTAGGCTTCAAATTACATTTTGATTCCTGGGAAGCCACATTTGGAAAATTATAGCTCTGGATCTACTTGACTCTGTGAGCTTTTGTTAGAAACCAAGAAAGTACTGCCCATATGCTACAAAATGTTTCAATCTGGATCTTCCTACCTGTTCTAGTTGCTGAGATATAAGGCATTAAATATGGCTGAAATTAATTTATGTGACAAAAACGTCCCATCTTTAAAGCTCAAAATGATCATGTGGGACAGCTCCACACCATACTCTAACAAAAACCAATGAAAAGAGCATGTCCTGAAATACTAGGGCCTAGTTTTTTATTTTGGTGTCTTACATTTCTGTAGGTCTAGTAGAGCTTTGAAATTTTGTTCTGTGTGATGTTTCTAGCATTATATTTGTTAATTTATTTGGACTCCTGCGTTGGTCCATGGTGGCTAAGCCACTGCCAATTTCTCTAATTGATAACTATTAAAGATAAAGATAATTTATTAATACAAAGGGGTCTGTTTCAGTTTTTCGAGAAATTAGCAACTCCATTGCCAAGGGGTCATGCCTGATAGCCATGCAGGTCCTGCCACAGGTCCCACCCACCCACCAACTCATCTTTCCTTGACTTTCTAACTGGATCCAGAACTGTGCAATTCCTTTTCAAAGCTTTCAAACAAATTTTCTATAGTAGACAAGGTATTCCCTGGCTGTATGTACCCTCTTCCCATGGCACTCGGTGTAGGAGCAGTAGTAGTTGTCAGGATATGCTGCTCTGGAATCCAACAAGTGTCTTTTCTAGATGGCCACTGAAACTGTCGTGCTGGCCCATGAGGGTGCATAAATGTAATTAATGCATCTTTTTCTTCCTCAGACTTCACAAATTTTTCCAAGCCACCACAAATCATAAATGCATGCCACATATTGGCCTGGTTGCAGTTTCAACTGTCGTTGATCACTGTCACTGTATATTCCAACATTGGCCACAAAATAACGTAGATCTTGAAACTTGGCTAACTTGAATCTGTTTATCTTTACTGGAACAAAATGATGATTTTCTCGAGTTCCAGCTACTGTATGCCCATGATTAAATCTTATTTCCTGTGCTTCTCTCTCTGCTTCTGTTTCATCAGTTGAAACAAAAAAGAATGTAATTCCATGCACATCTTTTTGGCAAAATTCAGAGAGATCTGTAGGTGTGAGAATCTGACCAGTCACTGGTCTTTGCAAGCTGGCACGAGCTGCCAATCTTTTCACAGTGCCCCCTACACCATCACATGCTGATTTTCCATGGCTGGTAGCAAAAAAGTTCCATTCTGCTGTTATCCCACCAAAATCTTTGCTGTGCCAACAAAGGTTCATGAAATTTTTGTAGTTTTTGTACTGGCCTGCAGCACCATCACTGAAGTAATGAATGTGCTTGATTACTTCAAAATTTTCTTTCAGAAATCCAATCAACTTCTTCAGAAAGACATGTACTGCAACAGTATCATGCTTCAGACAGTCACTGATGACACAAAAACATTCACTTCTAATTTCATCTGAAACTTTGTGATACATTACAAAAGGATGCAGTGTTGCTTGGCTGTTGTCCCAGTGAAAACCTTGCGCTGCATCTTGTACCACAAAAGAATAGTTCTCTGCAAAATCCATTAAGATTATTGCTTCTTCAGGTTTTATTTCCTCCTTTAGGGACTTCAGGTGAGCACTTTGGTGATTTGAAACGTAATGATGACCACAAAGGAAGATAATTTTTGAAGTCAGTTCTGTGATAAAATCCTCTACTGACAACTGTTTCATAATCAAGGTGTCCCTGTCAGTGTGAACCCATTGTTTATATTCAATCATTTCTTGTGGATCCATTTCTGCTTGTTCTGTAAAAATAGCTGAAAGGTGATCTTCTAGTGCTGGTGCTCCAGGGCACAGTTCACACCGTTGTAGCATACAGTCTTTTGACTCCAAATTGCAACACATTTTTGCATCAGCATTTTGTAATCCTCATGAATATCAGCTCCAGCCAACATCAGTTTCACATTTTGGTGAATTGTACATACACAAACACTGTGTACCCCTGCTACACCAACTGTCACACACCACTTTGGTCAAAGTTCACAGAACTTAGAGAAGCCAATTTCAGGGCCATTTCGATTTTTGTAAGCAATGTACATTTCTTTCAAATTGCTGAGCAGCAGTCTTTTTTGTTTTTGAAGCTTTCTTCCATCAATCCTGACAGACATCCGGCTGAATTCATCATCATCATAAAACTTTTGAACTTTTACTATATACTACTTCCTCAGGCAGTGTTTTTCCTTTCTTTTTTCCTGGTATTGCGAGAATATCTGACTGCTTTCAACTTCCTGGCTGTTTAACCATTCAAAGAGAAACTCCAAATTATTCTTCTTTGTTGTATAGACCAGCTGTAAGGCTCCAGAGTTAGAATATGCAGTTTCCTTTCTTTGTCTGATAATTCCATTTGGCTTTTCAATTCTTCCAACAGTATTTCATAATCTTCACAATTTCTGTACCTCTGCTGACTTGTGGTAGCTTCTGTTTCACCCACATCACTCCCTGTAAGAGCTGCCATTTTCTGACCAATAGCTTCTTGTGCTTGTCTTGTCTTTCTTTTGACATATCCTGGTAAATCTCTCTTGCTCACTTTTTGTGGCTTTACAGGGGAAATGTCAAGTGCTGAACAGCTGGTGTCTAGTTTCTGCTTTTGTGCTTCTGGTGGATCAAATGATTCACTTGATGATGTTGAACTGATTCTTTGTATTTCAGCCCTCTGTTTCCTGCAATCAGGACAAAGTTTCTGCCCAGGCTTGATGTCTTTGCCAGTCTCTTCCTTCAACAGTTGAGCTGTTGCAATGTCAATTGCCCAAAGTGATTTTTTGGGTAATGTTGATTTATGATATTCAAATGGGTTGCAACAGCGCTTCTGCAGACTCTCATATCTGGTCAAAAGAAGCTGTTTATGGTGCAAGCATATGCATGCATCTTCCTTAAATTGGACTTCTTCTATTCCTGTTCAAAGAAAAAGTAGTTGTCTTTCCTGAACTGTCAGCTCTGTGAACAGTTTCAAACCACATTTTCTGGAATATGTTTTCAGGTGACACTCTGTTCCCTCTTTATTTCCAATAGTATAAGCTTCCAGTTTTCTTCAGTTTCCATGGGTTCTCCCACATGAACACTACTAGTATCTGATGATTCAGCCATTTTCAGTTTTGATCTGGAAACAATAATAGTCATGTATTACATGTTGTTGAACATAAATAAAAATATTATGTAGCCTAGCACATAGCACCTAGTCCTGCACTATATAATTGGTAAAAAGAACAAAAGAAAAATAAAACATTGTGCCAATGAAATAACAATTATAACGCTAGAAACATCTCGCAGAACAAAATTTCAAAGCTCTACTAGACCTACAAAAAAGCAAGACACCAAAATAAAAAACTAGGCCCTAGTATTTCAGGACATGTTCTTTTCATTGGTTTTTGTTAGTTTAAAGATGGGACGTTTTTGTCACATAAATTAATTTCAGCCATATTTAATGCCTTATATCTCAGCAACTAGAACAGGTAGGAAGATCCGGATTGAAACATTTTGTTGCATTTGGGCAGTACTTTCTTGGTTTCTAACAAAAGCTCACAAAGTCAAGTAGATTCAGAGCTATAATTTTCTAAAAGTGGCTTCCCAGGAATCAAAATGTAATTTGAAGCCTACTTTGGGGATATTTTATGGAAAATTTATACTTCCTAGAGCTCTAGTAATGTGAGTTTTGAAATCTACAGTAAATTTTGACCCTAGGAGCAAATTTTCAGAGCAGAAGGATTTGTTACTGTGGAATGGTGACTAGCTAAAAATGGTACAAATAATTCGGCGCTGAATGTGATGGACAAAGTAGCCCTAGTGACAGAACCACAAGAGATATGAAACTAACACTTTGCAGAACTTCCTTTAAGGCTTAAAGGAATCTGTGAGCAAAGTTAGAACAAAATCTGACATGGTGAGGTGGGGTACTTTTCCAAAATTGGTCCATTTGATGTGGAATGACCCTATTGTATACAGGCATGGTTTCCCTATTTCAGGCAAGATACAGATATATTAAATGATGATCAGTGTAGAGCAATTAAACTTGTCCCTGGCTTGAAAGGTGGTGTATTAGGGGTGACATGATTGAACTGTACAAAATGTTTGCAGGCATAGATAGGGTAGATGCAAAAATTGTTTCTCATTGGAAACTGACAGTAGAACTAGGGGTCACAATAAAAAATTGTAGATGAGATTTGCGTAAACATTTCTTCAGTTTCAGGGTGGTTGATTTTTGGAATAACTTACCAACTACAGTGATGAACAGCAGTACTTCAAATGGATAGTTTTAAGAAGGGACTTGATAAATTTTTTAATCAAAGAGAAATTTTGTAAATGCAGTCGACACTCGACTTACGTCATCACCATCTTGCATAATTTTGAGTTACGAGAAGCCCCCCATTGACTGTAATTGATTCGTGTTACGTAATAGCTGCGTAATCGCAAATGCAGTGCGTGACCACTCACTTGCAGGATGCTGGGTATTTCACGTGATCATCACGCTGTAATCTCTCTAATGTAAGTCTAAATTAATTTTTTATTATTAATTTTTAAGATGTATTTTCTTTTACAGATGGTGTTTCTTAATAATAATTATTAATTACCATTATAATTCTGTTTATATACACTGTTTTTATCAAAAAATTTAATTATTTTATTATTTTCAATACTTTTTTGGGGTCCTGGAATGGATTACCCGATTTACATGTATTTTGGGGTTTGACTTACGTCATTTTCGAGTTAAGTAACTCATCTTGGAATGGATTAATTACGTAAGTCGAGGGTCGACTGTAGTAGTAACGTTAAGTTTAGTTTGTAGTGACAATCCAATGGATGGATATATAGTTAAGATCAATTTATGACTTGTGAATAAGGGGAATTTTGTAAATAGCTGTGGTTCTTGCATGCATTTGAATTGATGCAAACCATTGGATGCAAGGGCATCCACAGGATTTTTTCAATGGGGCAAGAAGGTAAGCCTGTGACAGGGTATCAATGTATTCAAAATAGGTATAGCTATATAAAATTACAAATGATATTTAGTTTCATTGGCCAAATAAGTATGGTACTGCAGATGACACTTGTCCAATCTAAAGCAGTCAATCATTTCTTTAATGATGGCTTCCTTCCTGTCTATCACCTTTATAGTACTTTAGAAAAGTGGCACAACATTATTAAATTGTTAAACTTTGCTTCCTTGTTCTTGTATATTAGTTAAATCCCCTCCTTTATTAGACACCTATCAACATTGGTAATGAATTGTGATCCAAGTTTATTTTTCTTCACAGGCCAAGCTTTACCCCATCAAACCAGAGACTCAACAGGCGCCCACATGGACGCAAAGTTAAATCAGCCTACTGGTAGCTTCGTAAAGGACTTCTGAAGTGTTCAGGAGGAAGGGCGGCGAAAGAAGCCAATAAACTGAACGCAAAATTGCCCCACTAACTCTCACGTCGATGTTTATGACATCACAAATTTGGCTCCACCGTCTTCTGTAAGGTCCAATGTCTTTGGTTATTACAAGTCCTTGTGGTGGTCCTACCTAGATGATGTAGGGTTGTATGGGGTTTTATTTGTTTACTTAAATGACAATTCATTCATTGATATTTTTATTAATTTTATTAGGGTAAAACTGTCCATGTATTCATGTAGTCCTACTGTTTACTGTAAATCGTACAATATGTTAAGGTTTAAGGGTAGTTGGTAAATAGGCCTCTGTAATTATAGTCAGCATTTATCTGTAGACCATTTCACCTGACATGTTGGGGTAAATTAGTTTCAACAATAATTGTACAGTTACTTGTAATTTTACTGTAGGCTACATAGTACAGTATAATTCTGGTTTAGAATTCAAATTAGACTGATCTGTATACCCGAATGCCATCCCATGAACCTGAACTCGCATGAAATAACATCTTAAAACTGCTAATCTTTTGCAGGTAATGCGGATCACTGTGCCTCACCCGTATAACATTAATGGGAAGAAAGCCCCCGCCCATTTAAATGTGCTCTGGTGTTAGTGGGCCCAGGTGACAAGTATCTGTCAGGTGATCTCCACGATCACTACTCGAGAAACATCTCGAGCCATTCCTCGCTGCTTCTAAACACTAGCCATTCTTCCCCCTCTCATGACACGACCTCACCCTGTTGGTTTGACATTAATGTGACTAGACAAAGATTCTACTACGTTCTCCACTAGCACAGTAACAATTGACACAGGTAGTGTTGCTGCTAAGTCCTTGTCATTACACGCCGTTAGCCCCGTTTTGAATGCATGGTTTGAACGGGAAAAAATTCTTCCGCGATTGTTGCAGAAGAGGCAAGAGAATGACTCTCGTACGGTGCATGCTGCTACATGGGAGAAAAATAACCAACTCCAGCAGCAGGAGGAGGAACTAAAATTGACACAGATAGAAGCTGAAGGAAGTTGCTTCTTTTTGTCATGGGAAATTATCGTCCGTTTCTTTTTGCCACTGCAGTAACAGAAGGATGAGTGGTGAGAAACAAATCCAGAATGTTGGGCCCATCTCGAAGGCGATCGAGGATACGATCGTACAATGCTGTCCAATCTGTTCTAAGTCATTGAGAATAGAAAAGTTGTAAGCTAGTTCACCAGAAATGTCGGTGAAATGGGAGGAAAGCATGATGGTGGTGAATGTTGAAATTATCTAAAATGGAGATTTCAGCGAAAGTGGGGTAGAATGTATTCCATTTTGGAAGTGAGGTAGTTAGAGAGTTTTGGATAATCAGTGGAATTACGGGAAAGGTAGACAGTACAGATGTATTTAGTTTGAGATTGGCGTGCAAACCGTAGCCAGAGAGAGTAGAATTTGGAAGATTCAAGTTCGGGAATACGAGAGCAAGTTAGGTCATTGTGTATGTAGGCTATACGCAACATCTACCTTTGGAATGAAATTGAGTATAGAGAAAGTAGGATGGTACAGAAAAGGGGTTGCTGTCAGTTGTCCCAGACACCTGAGCTTCAGTGAGGAGAAGGTGAGGTTCAGAGGAGGCAAGGTGGTGGTCGACAGAGTAGAAATTTAAGAAAAGGCCACGAATGTTGCAGAAGTTTATGAAAAGTGAATCAGACAGAGGTCCAGGACATCTCGAATGGGTGGTATCCCTGCTGCTCGGGTCTGCATTCCCAGTACCGACGGCGGGCGAGCCAGAAGTGGTATAGTTATAGTCCCCTCCCTAGGGGACTCTGAGAGTTTTTTTTTTTTTTTCAGTGCACAAATTAATCTGTCGCTTTTTATATTTTTTCTCTTAATGTAATGTACAGGGTGTCCGAGAAGTCTGGAACCATAGGAGAAATTGGGTTGTTTGTTTTGTTTCAGGGTATCCGTGAATGATGGCGTTAAGTTTACAAGAGCGTATAAAGATTATTCTTCTGTGTGGACGTGATGGCTGGTCCCATAGAAGTGTGACAGATGAATTTGACGGTCGTCATCCTGAAAGAAATCCAGTAACGCATAGCGCAGTTGGAAAATTATTAAAAAAGTTTAAAGAAACTGGCTCTAGCAGACAAACCACGTTCAGGTCGTCGCAGAACCTCGGAAGTCCGTGAACAGACCATAATGGCGAAAATTTATGCTAGTCCTAAAAAGTCAGAGGCGTACAAGCTTGGAAATTGGAGTACCGAAAAGTACTATCCATGATGTTTTGAAGCGCTGAAAGTTTCACCCGTATAAATTGCAGCTATTGCAACACCTCTCAGAAGATGATCCAGGCCGACGATTAGAAATGTGTGAATGAATGGTTCCTCGATAACACTAAACAAGATGAAAATTTCTTACGTGCTCATCTGTTTTCAGATGAAGCAAATTTTTATGTAAATGGAGAGGTGAATAAACAGAATATTAGATACTGGTTGCAAGAAAATCCACACTGGTTCTCTGGAAGCAAAAATCAAGGAGCTGCGAGAATAATGGTGTGGTGTGGCATTTGGGATACAGATGTCATTGGTCCATTCTTTTTTACTGACACTTTGACTGGATAAAGGTATTTGCAGATGCTAGGAGATAAGTTATTGCCAGAGCTTGATAACCCGGAAGGCAAACCAGAATGGTTTATGCAATGCGGTACTCCGCCACATTATGCGCTCCCAGTTCGTCACTGGTTAGATGAAACATTTCCAGGATGGTGGATTGGTATGAGGGGACCAGTAGAGTGGGCTCCGAGATCGCCAGATTTAAATCCACTCGACTACGTTTTTTGGGACTATGTGAAGTCGAATTAAAGAAGTCTGCAAATCCATTACAGCAGACATACTAAGAAAAATTTCAAACAATATGAAGTTTCGTCTGCAAACATGTTTGGAGATAGGGGGTGGACATTTTGAACAAATTTTATAAATAAAGTTTTTCTCCTGTGGTTCCAGACTTTTCGGACACCCTGTATATTGAACTTTAATAAAAGTGTTCTAATAATTCTGTAAAATGAATCGTGATAACTCGCAGGACAACTTAATTTCTTCAACTGTATAATAGATTCTGCTCTGTGTTGTTATAAGTAAAATGTTCTAGTTTTGTACGTTGCAATCAAACTGCTCTTTTGAGTTCAGGAATATATTCGGACAATTACAAATTCGTTTGCATTGGAAATCACAACGGGAGTGTACAATCTGCTCGTATATTGAAAAGATTGTTAGTTGAATAGAGTAAAATGCTTCGTAAGAACTTTTACAGTAATTTGAAGTACATTTATGTTTGGCACCAAACCTGACAAACTAATAGCAGAAGAAAAGAAAATAATTTATTCATAATAACGATGAAATATAAAATTAGGACAACAATTAAAGATTTAAGACTATTTCATTTCACTTAAAAGCAATCGTCCGAGGCACTTCGAGTTCCAATACTGCATGTAAGAATGTGCGAGTACTTTCCTCGATCATTTGCTTGCGTTTACGTTATTGCTCCCACTTCCCTATTCAGAAGATGAGGGAAGCACCTCGCTTTTTAATCCTCGGTTTAACATCTGAAAAGAGAGAATATTTCGGATTAAGTTATCCTTGGGTATTTTTGTTACTGTATATTAATGCTTCTGAAATGTAAAGCGCTTTTTGTATGCACTACGAAAAACTATATAGGGTTATATTTGAAGGCTGTCCCCTGGGCCATCCGTTGGAAATTTCTAGCAGATATTGATGCTTACATAACAGCAAAAATATTGATGCTTAGATAACAGCAAAAGATATTGATGCTTAGATAACAGCAAAAACCATACGTCTTTTCATTAAAAAATTGTGTTTGTGGAGCTCTTCAAAAGACCTTAAGTAGTTTTTTTGGGTGGGTGGGTGGGGGGGTTAATGTTTAATATATATGCCTTCGGTATTTAGCGCTACCTAATGGTAAAGAAGAAAATTACCATACCTTATTATTTCGTTGGGCCTCGCTTCTAGTTGTAGGGCGCGCGGCTCGCTCTCGATGTAGGCGATGGAGTTGCGCAACGAGTTTATTCGGTTTAATTAATATAGATATTCACTACACTTAAATACCTGAAAGGATAGGCCTATCCTTTTGAGTTATTAGTTTTATATTAGGTATTAACTCGGAACTTATAGGAAGATTAAGGACTTCTCCCTTGCCTAAACCAACGCTCGTGACTAGACAGCCCGAGATGAGCTAATATAAATTTCTTTTTCTTAAAAATTCGGGCTTTATAAAGTCCCCAGACGTCTAATTTTTGTTTTTTATTATTTCTTCTCTCGAAGTAATTTTCATGCGTCAGCGATGGAAAATTTTTATACGCAATAATACGTTTTCTTATGTGGACCCAATGCCTACATATTGGGTTCTATTGTATGGCAATTATTTCCATTCCCAATAGGCTATGTCGCCAATCCCGAGGCAATTTTGTAGTTATTTAATTCAATAAATTTATAATTTTTATTTAATTACGAAATAAAGGTACCATATACGATACCATGTTGTAGACATGTGTATAGCTTTTCCATATGTACATTCTTTAATTCGCATGATGTAATCCTTCTCAAATTAATTTGGGTGCACATTTTTTGCGTAAATACTCTATTTTTTTTTTTTTTTTTTTTTATGGTGTTTGGGCACAGTATGCTAAACAATACAATAGGTTCAAAGGGTTTTATCACGACACTCTATTGTTTCATATCAATATTTATCGGCGACAAAAACGGAGTTTAACAAAACTGAGCAGATTTACGAGTAGTGATGCACGTGAGAAAATTTTTATAATCAATACTTGAAGGTGGATGTTAAACAGCGAATAGACAATCGGAGATGCATTTTTTATAAGTTTTTATTGGCTGTTTTTGTAAATAAAAAAAAATTATATCTAGTTTTAAGAACACTGAAGTTGAAAGACAATTTGAATCGTCAAGATGTGTTCACAAAGTAAGATTTGTTGCATTGACTGATCAGACTTACAGTATCCAATCCAGGTGTGCTCAGTACTGGTCGAAAATTACTCTTATATTATGAAAGGTGTCGCTGTGGTTTGTTAAATCTTAGCTCGTATTTTGAGAGATTGCTAAAGCAGTCAATACTTGTTTTGGTGGGAGGCGGCGGTTTAACTTCCTCTATAAAGCAAAATTCACGTGACGGAAGACCTACAACTTTCTTACGTGAGATCAGGACCGCGGGTCGCTACATCATCTGAACATAGAAGACGGTTCTCCATCTAATTACTGTTCACGCCCAATGTCGTTTAGCTTTGCTGATTTGACGCGAAGCGACGTTGCACGATATATGGAAAACGCCAAGAATAAAACTCGACTGTTCTCCCTCAGTTGCCCGCCAAAGGAAGCATAGGAGTAAAGCGTCTGGGTTTGAGTCTCGGCTCGGACTTCAGCGATTAAGGTACTTCTCTGGGTTTTCCTTGGTGGGATAGTGGTTCGGATCCCACGTGAAGTTTTAGATTTCCTTAACCACATTACCTCGAGTTTTGCGAAGGAGACTTGAACAATCCCAAACATTATTTAGTTTAATATAGGCAAACCCACCTATTTATATTAAATTTACATAGATATACTAAAAGCTTCATTCCCAATCTCAATTTGGAGCTCACGACAGTTGTATTTATCAATTACGCATGCAAAGATACAAGGGAGATTACCACCCGAACCTCGAGGATCTATTGTTACTTTTCAGGAAATGGTTCGGGTTGTACTAGCTACTAGTGGTACGTGAGGTAAGACCAATGTTTCCATTTACACACCTCATAAGTCTCTTCCATTCCTCTTTCCTTGTCATTAACTTTTTTTTTTTTTTTTTTACCACATTCATATGAATTCCATGTTTGTTTACACTTAATTGCATCCTTCATCCTTTTAAGTGTTTTTTCCATACTTCCCACACCGTCACAATTGTACTTATTCATTCTCTCCGAATGACCATACCAACGTAGAATACTATCCTATTCTCATTTCTATCGACTTTCACTCCACACTTTCCCCAAACACCCTTATTTCTCATACAGCCAATTAGGGTTACGTAAATCATATTCAAATTACTCCTCCCAACTGCTTAATGACAGCGAACTATCATGCCAGACAAGCGTTTCTCATTCATATATAAGTGTTTGTATCCGTACACTTTCATGTAAATCTCTGCATCTACACTAACAATTTCCACTAATGCTTTTATAGCGCCCATAATTTTCTAGTGTGCGTGTACCTCTTGTCTGTCAAACATCCCACATAATTAAATTCTTTCACAACCTCTGAATTTTGTACACCACAATATTACATGCTGGTTCTCCTCCTCTGAAAACAAGAATTTTTTATTTACATTTACTTTCAGTAATAATCTTTCACGGATGTTAGCAAAACTTGTCACTGTTCTCCTTAATTCATTCTCTGATTCACCGAGAAGCACCACGTCATCAGCATACTTAGTAACCTGGTAGTGGTTCGTGTGTAGCTCTTTTCACAAGAAGCTCAAGCTGACCTGGTGGAGTATCGAGTTGCTCTGCGAATTCCATCGCACGTAGCCAGGCACGCCCAACTCATTCGGTACCGTCCTGAGCTAGGCTTCTTGTCTTTTTAAGACTTCAACTGTGACACTAGTGATGTTCCTGATGTCTTTTGGAAGCTGGTTAAAAAGTCTTGGGGGGGGGGGGGCTGACAACCAAACTATGTTCCTTCGGAGTTGAGGCCTTGTTTGGCCTTCTACCTTTCTTATTTTCCAGTGCTGTTTGGGTGATTACTGGGTTCAGTTTCAGGTTGGGTACCAGTTTTTATTATTTTCCATGTGTAAATTATTTTTCTCTTCTCCTTCTGACCAGCGAATATAGATTTAATTGACGAAGTCTTTCCCAGTAATCGAATTCTTTGCAACCACTCTTGGCTGTGAAATTTCTTTGAAGTTTTTCTAATTTATTAATTTCTGTTTTATATGGGAACGTCAAGACAGCAGTATGCAAGTTTTGGTACGATCAATATTTTCAGCAGGGCAATCACCTCTCTTGTCCCTCCTTTTCAAGGTACTCGGGAACTGTCCCGTAACTCTCTGCTTTGTTTACCGCCATCTGATTTTGTGTTT
The DNA here is from genome assembly GCA_023014485.1 of Bathynomus jamesi. NCBI lineage: Eukaryota > Metazoa > Arthropoda > Malacostraca > Isopoda > Cirolanidae > Bathynomus > Bathynomus jamesi. Next base: position 398,884 of record JAJOZX010001344.1, read on the forward strand.
CAAATTTCCTATTGTCGGTCACTATAACCCCTAAAGCTATTGCTTTCTTGCTCCTCTGAATTTGCTGTCTTAGTTCATAATTTCTTTCATGTCTAAAGAGCCAGAATTTCTTGGTGTTAAAATTCATGTTGTTGTCTTCTGAACATCTGTATATTCTCTTTCTTTCTGTAGGATCTCCACTTCTCTATTTCTGATTTTTGTATCATCAGCAAAGAATGTTACTATACTGTTGTTGGTTACCTCTCTGTCCATATCTGCTAGCATGATAATGAATAGGAGTGAGGCTAATACTGTCCTTTGTGATAGTGAGCTGCGTACTTCCGATTCTGATGATATACTTTGAGTTTTTACGACTTACTGACGTTCTCTGAGGAAGTTGTAGTCCATTTTCCCTGTTATTCTCATATGTTTCATTTTATGTGCTATTATATCATGATCACACTTGTCGAATGCTTTATCAAAATCCATGTATATGACATCGTAGTTTTTATTGTTTTGAAGTGCGTCTTAGTTGTGATAGGCGCAATCTTTTTTATCGAAATCCGTGCTGATTCTCATTGGATCTTTCCTGTGTCTCCAAAAAGTCGTATATTTTCTCTCTAACTAATCTTTCAAATATTTTGGTGAGATGGGACGTCATTAACACTAGTCTATAGTTCTTTGCTTGAGGCCTATCCCCTTCATATATAGAGACAATGTTCGCCCTTTTCAGGATATTCGGTATTTTCCCTGTGTCCAGGGATTTCCTACATATCCAATATAGGGGTGTAGCTATTTCATTCCGACAGAATGAAGACGTTCCATTTGTCCGGACCTGTAGCTGAATGTGATTTCATTTGACCTATAGCTCGTGCTATATCTCGGGCAAAGTTAAAATCAATTGTACACTTGCGAAGTGAATCCCGATAATGCAGATAATAATAATAATATAGGAGTTAAGCAATGATTCACATTAGTTTGCCTGAGCAATGTGCCAGTTTCTGGCCCTAATGACTGATTAATACCAAGGCTTTTATCGTGCCCACGATTATGTTTGCCTAGCCTTACTCTTCGAATGTTTTTTTTTACCCCTTTGTCATTCAAACACAATATTAAAAATTCAAAAATATTATTCAGAGAATAAACCGTGCATAAAAATTTACAATATTTTCAATTTTTTTTCGTACAATTTAGATATCTGATACGACATTGTAATATTTAAAGCAGTGGTGCACAAACTTTTTTGATGTGAGGGCCAAGCGAAGAAAATAACTAAATGTATTAGCCTACTTACTTTCCATCTAAGTCAATAAATTGGGTCACTTTTATATTCTAACTTTTTCATTGAATTAAAAAGACCCGTGGGGACACATTTGGCCCGCCGACCAGGGTTTGTGCATCACTGATTTAAAGCATTCTAATCTGAATATGCCGTTAAAAGTAGAGGTTTTTAAGAAAAATTAAATGGATTATATAGTACAGAAGGGAAGTCAAATGGCTAGTGGTAATAATAAAAGTAAATGAAAGATTAAAGGTTACGTACAGTTGTGCGAAAAAGTTCAAGTACACTTGGAAACCAAAGAAAATTGTATGTTGATTGGAGCATTAGTGACCGTAATAAGAAAAAAAACAACTAATTTTGGAAATAATAGATTTATTAAACATAACCATAAAATGAATAAACTCAGCCAAAATACAACACAATATAGAAAAATGTGAAATTAATGCTAAACAAGCGTTTAAGTACAGATGATTAATGTGCTGTATTTAGCTTGAATAGTTTCAATCAAATGACGAACGTTTCTCTGCCAGCTTCTTGCACTTCCCAGGAGAGATTTTGGCCCATTCTTGACAAAATTCGCACAGCTCATTGAGAGCAGTTGACCTCAGCATAAACACCTCTCTTGAAATCAAACTACAAATGTTTAATCAAATTGAGATCTGGTGACTGCCTTGGCCACTCCAAAAGCTTCCATTTCTTCTTCAGCCATGCCTTTCATAGATTTCCTCGCGTTTCGGATAATTGATAATTGTCCTGCTGCAGAATAAAATTGTGACCCATGGAGAGCTGAAGGGATGACATTTCCTTCTAGGATTTCTTGATATCTGGTAGAATACATATGTCCGTTGATTTCCATCAATTTACCAGCCCCAAGAGCACTGAAACAACCCCATAAAAGAATACTGTCACCATGTTTGACCGTTGGTGTGTTTTTTTTTCCCTTCAAATGCGTTACCAGACTCCTCTCCAGATATACCATTGATCATTGTGGCCAAATATTTCAATCTTGGGATCATCAGTCCATCAGTCTTCCAGTAGTCAATTCCATGATTTTGGTGGTCGTTGGCATACTTAAAATGAGCATCCTTGTGAGCTTTCTTGAACAGTGGTTTTCTCCTTGTAACTCTCCCAAAGAGCCCATCCATTCTTGTTCAGTTTCCTGCGTACAGTGGAGGGATGACCATCAATTCCAATTTGATTCAAAGAATGCTTTAGATCAGTAGGATTCGACAAAAGATTAGTAGTAGCCTCCTTGATGATTTTACGAACAGCACAATTGGCAATCTTTCGTGGTCATCCACTACGAGGGATCGGTTTGATGATTTTAACCCTCTAACGCCGACTGGGTCGAATACGTACCGTTTCAAATACACGCATTTAGACTTAACCCTACAAAAATGTTCGGCGTTAAAGGGTTAAGGCGCTTCCACTTAACGAATGACGTTTAAAACTAGTAAAAGGCACCGCAAGCTGTTCACCAATCTTCCTAATAGGCTTTCCGTCACTGCAAAGTAATAAATCTATCTAAGATTGTGAGACACCTCTTTATCTTTGCCCATGGTGGACTGCTCAGTTATTTATCGGAGAGTATTCAACATTCACGTTTTATACTCTGACCATCGTAAACTAACGAGAAAGTTTACTTGGGAATTTTCTAGCATGTTCTGCTGCTTGACCACACTGCAATTGATTCTTGTGCACAAGAGAATTTGTAAATATTGATAGACAACTAATATATTGCTAACTATAACAAAATCTAGGTTGGTATAATTTAGTTTACAGTATTTCACGTTCATTAAATGAGTAACAAACACTTGTAGCTAAGTTTCAAAAGGATTTTAAATTAACAAACATGATAATATACTGTACTGCCATACTTAAACTTTTTCGCAGAACTGTAAATAGCTGGCATATTGTTTAATTATTTTACAGTTTTGTATGTTTATAGTTATTACATCAAACATTAATTTTAAGTACAATTATGAGTTGTACACTTAGTAGAAAATGAATTGATCTAATGAAAACGTAAATTATGAAAAAAGTTTATACGAACTTCAAATCAGATTGATTCTGTGGAAACCATATTTTAGATAATTATTTATAAAATAAGGACTTAATTACTATAGTAATAATGAAAGATGGTAAAGTACATTACTACTTTCGTGATTTGCTTAATACATTTAATGATGAAGCCCGTCTGATATTTGTGAGAATCGCATTCCATATACCTGCTCCTTTGATAAAAAAGTGTATTTTCTGTAGTTTCCATATAAAACGCGAGTAAATTCGACACCTAGGGGATAAATATTTTGCTTGCAACACGTTTTGGAACCGGTATCGTGTTTGTCTATGTTTTGTGAGATCATTTCTGAAGAGTCAGACTCAAACCATGACTTTTTTGATGGTTGAGGGCTGATCGGATATTAGCGAAACGTGCGTTTCAAGTACGTGCAACACAGAAACGCACTTTATTCAGAAAGAATACATCACATGAGATGATGAGATATATTGTACACCACATCTATATTTTTTTTCACAATGTTGGCATTAAAGTTTAATTTTGTATTTTTAGTGGCAAGTAGTCTAATCACGGCATTCTTATCTGAATATGTCGTTGGGAAGCGTGACAGATTTCAGGCAAAAATCTTTGTGATTTATTTCAATTTTTACAAAAGAAAATGAGAAATGTTACTAAAAACAAAACAAAACACCTTTATTTTGAATCATTCACAATCCATGGCCACTTAACCTAACATAGCCATATACTTAACTTAATACAAAAATAGGGCCAGTATAGCCACTTAACCTAACATACAAATACAATCTTATTATACACTTAATATGCCAATACAATCTTTGCTACATTAGAAAAATAAGGCATTGTACACCAGCAGGGTAAATGTTTACTATAACCACCACCTCCAATGTTTTTGCAAAATACATTTTTTAGTAGTTTTTGGTGTGTTCTGTTCAGATCTGCTATTCATTTGTTGTGGAAATGACCCAATTAAAAGTTACAAGACATTGAAGTTTACTAAGTAAATACAGAATTTTGGGCATAAGCATGGGTCATTTCCACAACAAATAAATAGCAAATCAACAAAACGCACAAAAAACTACTGAAAAATGTATTTTGCAAAAAACCTAACCTAACCTTACCGCAAAACATTAGGACTGATAAATTTGTGATGCATGATCATTACGGGGGCTCCGCCCCCGTACCCCCGAGACAAATTATACAAATTATTATTATTAAGTTCCCGAACATAAAAATACCATCATTGTAAAGCATTTGAACTGCTTTACAGGTATATCTGACTAAAAATATTAAGTTTGAATGGGCGTTAAAATGAGAGAGTAACGCCGTAATTGATTAATCATCTAATCCTTTGTCTTCATCTAGGGCACATGACGAATCAAGTTCTCAAAGTCAAAATCACACGAATGACACGTCATAATTCTATCACAAACACCACTGAACTAAATCCAATTTGGAAAAAAAAAAATAGCCAGAACAAAACCCAACCAACTAATTAAGTCGCAGAGTAGCGAAAAAATAGCCCAATCAGGAAAAATATTTTATGAAAAAAGTACATTATAGCCTTCACATGCCATATCTAAATTTATTTAAAGGTAAATGGCGTCAATCACTAGACTAGATGAAAATCAAAACGAATGAATGTCGTTATTATAAACGCGCATTTGACGTGACGTCACGTCAAATCGATATCGTTAATTAAAATTTCAGAAGCAAATATCTTCGTAAATACGAATTTCCCCAAATAAAAACATACACCATTTTTCTTAGTGAATTATGATGTACTACTGGAAATATTTCATTTTACTTCGGGTGCAGGTGGTGTTATAGTAAACATTAACCCACCAGCAGTTGTTCGAACCAAGACTGCCATATAGGTGAGAGGTATACAGTATCAGGAGAGGACATTGCGTAATAACACATTAGAGCTGTTTTGAACCTTAGTAATGAAATTATATATATTCTTCCAGATTAGCATTTGGCTGGTAGGTAGGTTATGCATAGTAAACAAAAATGGAACCACCATTTCGGTTCCCTCTACGCAGTAGAGTAAGTTCTAAAAAGATAAGTTTTGAGTGATTCTGAACACATCAAATTTCCTTACTAGCATGTTACCCTGTACAGTATATATACCTTTTTTGCGTTGCCTCTCAATGTCAAGTTCATCTTTTCGCTCGTGAGTAATTACATGACCTAAGTATTTACGTGTCTTTGACAGGTATTGTCTGACCATTAATTTCAAAAGACCCACATGATACATGTTTTAGTAGATTACACCTAAAAATCAGAATACAATTCTTTGCCCCATTATAGGTGATGTCATTTTCTATACCATATTGTTCACATCTCTCTCACCCTTTCGGGAGAGGGTGACAGAAGCACAAGGTAGAAAACGAAATAAAGTTGCATTTTGTTAATTCTATCATTACAAATGAAAATTGCGATAATCTTTGGAAAATAGAAAAAAGAAATGGTAAACAATACAGAAAGCAGTACATGTTGAAATACCAATAATAATTAATATCTGTTATTACAAATGAGAAGTGATGATACAATGTCAGTTATAAAATTACAGATAAATGAGGCACATTTTATATATATATAATGGAAACTTTCAACATGAAAGATTGTGAATTTTGCATATATAATAGGTGATTTTTTGATTCAGTAATATTTACAAGTTTCCGTACATATACATATATACATACATTAATAGGCGTTAATAGTGTTTCTTTAGTGATTTGCGAAAGAAATTAATGATGAGGCTTGTCTGACAGTTATATGTATAGCATTCCAAATATCTACTTTGTAGGGTAAAGTATAAAAAACAAAACATCTTTATTGCGGATCATTCACAATCCATAGCCACTTAACCTAACATACAAGTACAATATTACGTATACAATGAACTTAATACAAAAATAATGCCAACATAACCACTTAAGCTAGCATACTGGCATACTGTTTGATTAATTATCTGACAATTTTATGTATATTGTTATTAAATGAGACAACACTTATTATAACATAGCCATTTATTATAACAACTTAATATGCATATATAATCTTTGCTACATTACAAAAATAAAGTATTGTAAACCAGCAGTTGTCTGAACCAAGACTGCTATATAGGTGAGAGGTACACAGTATCTGAAGACAGGACATTGTCCAATAACACACTAGAGCTGTTTTGGACCCTAGTAATGAAATTATATATATTCTTCCGGATTAACATTTGGCTGGTAGGTAGGTTACGCATAGTAAACATAAAACTGGCACACCACCATTTTCGTTCCCTACATAGCATACGAAAAATATTATAAGCAAGAGAGAGTTTATTCATAGCAGTTTTTGTATAGTTCCACCACAGATGGGATGTATACAATGCAGTACAGTACATTCTAAAAAGATACTTTTAAACTGATTCTGAACACATACCAAATTTCCTTATTAGCATGTTACCCTGTACGTACAGCTTTTTACGTTGCCTCTCAATATCAAGTTCATCTCGCAGCACGTGAGTAATTACATGACCTAAGTATTTACATGTCTCTGACAGTTATTGTCTGACCATTCATTTCAAAAGACCCACATGTTTCTATTATTAGCAATTTTGTACATAGTGATACTGACAGCCAGTTCATAAGTTCATACAAGTCAGTTAGTTTTAGAATATTTAAATCTCTGAAAAGTGGAGAAGTATGAGATTCTTTTATCATTGAGAGAGAGAGAGAGAGAGAGTGAGTGAGTTTGTAAGCATTTTTTATGGATTACTTCCAGCGGATATTGTATATAATTCTTTGTACTGTACAGGGTGTCCACAATGTCTTGTCACCCCAATGAAATACTAACTGATTTTCAGTTTTCTTTGACCCATTTGAATGTGATAGCAGTAACTATACGATTAAACAACGCATATTGGCTAGTAACTGTGTCCATGAGCGACCACGTAATGGCAAAACCATTGAAAATATTCGTGCAGACTTCCAGGACCGATTTAATTGTGCAGCTCCTTTTTGGAGGACCCCGTCGGGTGTCAAATGACTTTCGATCAGATCCGAGCCAGAATTTCAAGCCGATAACCTGAAAAATGGATGGAACTTCTTGATCTGTCGCGTGGTGGGTTAACATGATCATTGTTTAACAAATAGTAAACTTGTTCGAGAAATATTAGTATTGCGCAATATTACATACAAGGAATATGATGACCTAATCTTGTCTGAACTTGTACATACTTTGTGCAATCCCCACTACTATATATATATATATATATTATATATATATAAGCTGTCCCAATATCATGTCCAGAAATGGAGTTGGAGGCTACACAAAGCTGTTCTATTGGACAGAAATTACATGATGTATGTCATCAGAAAAACGGTATACTCATGTTGGATTAGATAACCAGTCAGGATAAAGCACTGCTGCAATGGAGATGTGATATATTGTTGGAAAACAGTGATACTGTGTGTTTTCAGCATGAGAAAATGTTTTTGTCAACGCTATTAATAGTGCAGACCCAAGAAAAGTTCACAGAAAGAAAATCATAAGCAAGTTTCCTATATATTACATTATTATTGAATGTTGTCTCGCGCATTTACATCGTTATAACATTCCTATCTAATACCAGTAAGTTTATATTCAGTTAGAACATTTGTAGTTTTGTATCTTATGGCGAGCGAGTTTTAAGAAAAATTTGATTTAGAATTGTATTTTATGATTATCAGAATCCCTACGCACTGTAGACAGTGACACCCAGGATGCTGAATATAAAACCAGGACAAAAGCTGTGCCCCAAGTGCCCCACACAATATGAAGAACAATGCCTACAGCCTCTACCGGATGATGGAGCAGGTACCAGTAGGTCTTGCGGATCAGATGAAGAAGATTTTCAGCCACAAGTAGTTCTTCATTAGGAACTGAACACAAGTGCTAGTGTCCTGGACTGTTCTCCTCTAAAATTTGTGAGTGATAAGGACAAAGTGAGTTATGTTAAACGGAAAGTTAAAACAATGGAAGCGGCTACCAAAATGAAATTTTGTAAATTGATGAGTGTTTCTAAGGATGATGTGGAATCTGTCAATATAAATGAGTGCACACAGTGTAAACATTTTGATAGACTAGTAGAGCTACTTGTTGAGTGCAGAGTATCTTCCAGAAAGGACAAGATGAAGATATTGACTCTTGTGCCTGATAGTTGGACTATCAAAGAAACGATAGATAGATTTAAAGTCAGTGACCATTTGGTAAAGCGAGCTAGGCAACTGAAAATGCAGAAAGGAATATTAGCAGAATCTGAGAGGAAAGTAGGAAATCCTTTGAGTCTCCAATGTCATAGACAAAGTTGTAAATTTTTAAGAGTCTGATGAATTCTCTCGAGCATGTCCTGGGGAAAAGACTGTCACAGTTTGTGCTAATGGGGAGAAAATTCAAAAACAGAAGAGATTGTTGTTGGTTAACTTAAATGAATTTTATTTGGCATTCAAAGAGAAACACTGAAAAAATAGGGTTTTCTAAGTTCTGTAAGCTGAGGCCAAAGTGGTGCGTTCCTGTTGGTCCCAAAGGTACACATTCCATTTGTGTCTGCCAGCATCATCAAAACACAAAACTGCTTGTAGTAGCCTTACCAGTTCAACTTGACTATAAAGATTTGCTATCAAAATTTGTATGTGATGTGCAAAACCGTGACTGTATGTTGTATGCTTGTGAAACTTGTCCTGGTAAAGTATTGCATGCATATTTAACTGATTTGTTATCTACAGATGATTTTGACTTGGGTGTTAAAATCTGCTATAAGCAATGGGGTACACACAGATAGAACCACTCTTGTTATTCTGGAAACCAATACTCATAATTATACTCCTAAACATTATCAGTGATTCTTTGGATAATCTCAGGCAGCACCGCTTTGTCGTCAAGGCCCAGTCAAAAGCTTTAGAAAAAATGAAGGAGCAGCTTGATGATAAATCAGCCATAGTTCTCTCAGATCTTGCTGAGAATTATAGTTTTATAGTGCAGGATGCAGTTCAGGGGCATCATTGGGATAATTCCCAAGCAATTTTACATCCCTTTGCCATGTACATAAGAGACCTTGAAACTAAGGAGCTTAAGTGTATTAGTGCTTGTGTTGTATCTGACTGCATGAAGCATGAGACAACTATTGTACATGCCTTCATAGTTCTCTCTCGCATGAAACAAAAATATCCTCATGTCCAGAAAATTATCTATTTCACTGATGGCGCAGCAAGCCTTTTACCTTTGGTTAGCTTCCGCCCGAATTGTTCATTCTAACGAAGGTCAAGCTTTTCATTCCACCACGCCCCATCAGCAGCCTAGCGTCTTAACCACTAGGGTACCCATTTATCTACCAACCACTTTCTTTATTGTGTGGAAGGATGAACAGCTGGGTTTTGCTGCGCGCCGGCTGCCGTCGGGTCTCGAACCCGGGGCCGATGGATTCGTAGTCAGCGGCGCTAACCACTACACCACCGAGGCGCATATAAGCCAATATAAGAATTTTAAAAAATCTGTCAAACTTATGTAATCATCAAAGGCAGTGGTGAGCTGGAGCCGGTTCGCACCGGTTCGCGCGAACCGGTTGTTAAAATTTTGAAGCATTTTAGAACCAGTTGTTAAAAATTGTTACGAAAACAAATATTGTTATAAAATGATCTTAAAACCGAATAATCTCATAAAACGGTGTACAAAATAATAATCTTGAAGCTATTTTGTAATTACTACCTAATTAGTAATAACTAATATACTTAAATATTCTTCATATTTTCTTCTTTTCAAATGCATTGCCACTGCTTATGGAGAAAGGTAAAAAAACTACATACTGTGGCACATCCTTTAAATCAGAACTTTTTATATAGGGAACCGGTTGTTAAGATTTTGGCAGCTCATCACTGATCAAAGGGATCATAACTTGTCAGCTGAGTGGCATTTCTTTGCCAACAGCCATGGGAAAAGTCCCTGTGATGGAATTGGGGGACTGTTAAAAGGCTTGTGGCACGAGCAAGTCTTCAGGCCACAACTGAAAACCACATTCCTTAATTATCTTGACATGTTTAACTGGGCAAGGGAAAACATCAGGAGTATAGAGTTCTACTCCACAGATAAAGATTCAGTGCAAGAAAACTAGGTAAAATTTCATTTAGCTAAAAGATTTGAAGAAAATGCAAAACCATAGCAGGCAAAGGGTCTCATCACAGTTTCATACCTTGCTCAAGTAGTAAGCTACAGATGAGGAGGATATCTTCAGATGATATTTACACCACTGTGACCATAGGCACTGGTGATGATGATGCAGATCTCGCAGATCAAAATGTTGGCAAATGGCAAACTTACCAGCCTGGCAAATATGTAGCATTGTTTACGACGAACACTGGTATGTGGGTAATATAAAAGATCGTTCTGATGAATATTCTGATGTTTTAGTGACTTTCATGAAAAGATCACACAAAAGTGTTTTGTCTTGGCCAGCGATATAAGAACAGATGAATGTTGGGCGCCATTCCAACATGTTATCTGTGTAGTAAGTGCACCAACTGTCCAGGGAAGAGGTGCTCATCATTATACCCTAAACCGAAGTGACCTTAACAAAATTCAAACACTATTTCCTACATTTCTTTGGAGTGCTTTAAGTATGAGATGAATGTTGAGTAATCAAGTAATTCATTTGTAGGAACTTCACTTTTTAACACATGTTTAAGCAGTACATATTTACTAAATTGAGGACATGGCGAATTTAACAAACTGAATATTTAAGTTGGAATCTTGATTTCAGAAATATTTTTCAGTTTCAGGTCCCTTATTAAATGACAGAAGGATGTAAAGTTGTATCTGTAATTCTTAAATGTTTCAGATGATCATTTTTCACGATATATGTATGTGTAATGCTGAAATATATTCATGTTACTCTGATATTTTTACTTTGCGTTTTCGTGTAAACTAAGGTAATTTAAAAAAAAAACTAAATTGAAGGAAGCTGACCACCAAAACCAAACTGACTGTAGTTTGCCTAAAATGTATATGAACATATGGTAAAAATATGAAATTGATGGCTACCTGTCCTGATGGGGTAATAATGGCATGAATATAGGCTTCTTTTTGCAAAAATAAAATTTTTTATTATTTATTGTTTCCAATTCTATAGATAATAAAAAGCTTTTGAAAGCATTTCTGACTACAAATACATTATGACAAACTGTAAAATTAATTTCGGCTCTCAAGTATGGATAGTTTTTTATCAGTACCAGTGAAAAGTGGGTAACCGTTAGTGAATTTTTAAGCTTTCTTTGATTTTTGAAGCCTTGTAGATGGCAAACTATAAGAGATAGGTTTGGTTTGACATCAAATATGGATTCTATGACTACTGTTTACTATATATACGGTACACCAAATATCAGCCTTGTGAAGGGATAAACAAAAACGATATGGTTGCCTAAAGTTGGACATTCGTGCGATTTTGCCAAGAACTTAATTTACTTTTGCGAAAGGAGTATCTCCAATTATATTATTAATGGAGTGCACGCGATTACAGTTTTTTTAGCTACAATCATATATGATGATTTTGTCAAGGTCAGTAAAAGTTTATTTGCGCACATCCATTTATAGACATGATTTAATTGACTGTTCAATTCATTGATTTGGGAGTTGAAGTCGTGTGTATAGAAGCGAATGGTTTATCATCTGCATACTGAATACAGTTTAATAATGTTGTTTGATAAAAATCATTTACATGCAGTAAGAAAAGTAAGGGTTCAAAGCAGTGATGTAGTCGAGACCACCAAGTTCGAGACTGAGACCGAGACCGAGACCTGATCCTGTGAGACCAAGATCGAGACCGAGATCAAAGGCTCGAGATCGAGATCTACCTTCCGAGATCGAGACCCTTAAAATTCGAGACCGAGATCGAGATCGAGACCAAGCTCATGCCCTTTCAATTTGTTTCACACTACTATGGAAATTAGACTATGTTAAGTATATTAATAAACTAATAACTACTTTCTCAGATGTAGTGTGTTGAATGCAAAAAGTGTAGACTATAAATTAACAAATGAATATATATATATATATATATATATATATATATATATATATATATATATATATATATATATACACACGTACTTTTTATTTATTTACTTCTTTTATAGCTGTTACAGAAGGTTTAATGAACGTACCCACTACCCAGTTTGACTTTTGCATTTATTTAAAGCATGATAGGTGCTCATTACACTTAAGGAACATCAGCATGCTCAGAAGTTCTGCTGAAGTTCGACTTCTGTGGGGCCTCATTATTATGCCTCCATGGCTAAATACACGCTCAATTGGAGCACTAGAGGCAAGCACTGTTAAAACAGTCATGGCAATTTTGGCCAGTGATGGGAATTTATCCCTTTTCTGGTGCCAAAACTTTATTGGAGAGCAGTTGTCTAAAATATGAGATTCATCGATCTCTAAGAGGTACCGTCGCAACTGTTCCCTGCGGTTCAAAATCTTCCCAGTTTTAACGTTCTTCTGCTTGGACCGATAGCTTTGATATTTTGCCATTAGTCTCGGAACTTTGGTTTGACTCTGTTTTATTTCGTCATCGCTGCTGTGAGAATGAACGCTGTCTCTCTGTATCTGCTCATTCTCTGTGCTTGAGTTTCCTGTATAGCATTTTTCCAACATCATTTCTATGAAAAATAAATTGACATATCGGTATTATAAACAGAGGCATAGCAATTAGCATAAGGTCTAAATAATATATATATATATGACTAATTCAACATCCACTCAAAACAAGGTGACTGATTAGTGAATACCTAGAGTCCCTTACTTTCACAAACTTTCATAAACATTCTGAATTGTGTCTGTTCAACCAAGCCACCATCATGAGTATGCCATATGCCAATAACATGTATTTTTCATTACGGTCTCGAGAGGTCTCGAAAGGTCTTGGGAGAAAAACCGAGACCGCGTCTGTCGAAACCGAGATCGAGACCGAGATCTAAATAGCGGAGACCGAGATCGAGATCGAGATCTACAAATTGGGTCTCGAGATCGGTCTCGAGACCGAGACCGATCTCGAGACCTACATCACTGCTTCAAAGATAAATCTTTGTGGAACCCCACTTTTCAATACAGCATATTTTGATGAAATGACTTTACTTTAACGTACTGGTAACGATTAGTTAGATATGACTTAGTCTTAAACCAATTTAGCATATTTCCCCTTATGCCATACGTGTTTAATTTATCTAGTAAGATCTCGTGAGAGGGTATCAAAGGCTTTCGACAGGTCGAAGAAAACCAAGAGTGTGTGTTTTTTATAGTTTAGGTTTCTATAGATACTTTTCTAATAGCATGTTGATAGCGTCTTCTGTGGTGTGGCCTTCTCTAAATCCAAATTTCGTTTTTGCTAGGATGTCGTATTTAGCTAAGAATTTGCTCAGTCTATTGTATACGATTCTTTCAAATACTTTACTTAAAGTTGGTAATATGGAAATTGGCCGGTAATTAGATTTAGCTGCCTGATATGAATAATGGTCAAACCCTGGCTATCTTCAGGTAATCAGAGAATACACCTTGTACTATTAATTCATTCATAAGTTTTGAGAGTGAGGTTGCTATATCATTTGATAGTTTATATATTTTTATTGGAATTGAACTGATTGAAAAACTTGAAAAAATAAAAGCGCAGCAATGTGGCTAAGGTTTCATTTGGCAAAATTGGTTCAAAGAAGAATATATTTGGTGAGAGTTGTGGCATATATTGTTGGTAGTAACGGTCTGATTCTGGAATGGCTGCTACCGTGTCGCTTCCTATTTTTTAAAAGAAATTTAGTAAATTAGCCAGATCTGTGGGATCACTGTAGAAAGTTTCGTCCTGTGATAGCGAAGATATGGGATTTATCTTTTCATTTTTGGCTTAACTAAAACCCTTAAAGTATCCCACAATCCTTTAGGATTAGATTTTTGTTCGGTAATTTTAGAACAATAATGGTCCGCTTTTGCTATTTTTATGAATGAATTTAGTCTGTTACAATAACTCTTATGTTTGTTCATTGATAATATCATTCTTCCATAATTTATAGACTGTTTACCGTCTATGCTCTCAATGAAAGCTGGAGTGATCCACTGGTTATAATTATTTTTGACAAGAGTTTTGACTTGATAGGAAAATTAGCATTAAATATTTCAATTAGTGTGTTTGAGAATATCTGAAATTTTGTTTCTATGTCAGTTACTTTCATTTATTTCCGACCAGTCAAAACTTCATACTTCTCTGATAAATTTCAATTTATTATTATAGTTGTAAGGTTTAAAATCAATTTTTATTTTCTCCTATGTTTGCAAATGGTTAATTAGCATTTTGTAGGAAGGAAGGTGTAGCTATTATAATGTGGGCACTAGCAGTTGGATAGGTTTATGGAGCCAATTAGTTATGAATACGAGTAGGTTGTAGCCATAAAACTAACTATTGGTGACAAAATTCTGTATATATTCAATGTTTATATGCCTTATGAGTGCGCTGAAAATGAGGAAGCATTTTTAGATAGACTCTGTAAACTAAATATACTGCTGGAGGAGCTGGACTCTTCATGTGTTATAGTGGTTGGTGATTTTAACAGCAATATCAATAAACCTGGTTCGGATTTTCTAACCTTCTTTTCAATTACTGTGAGGCGTATAACTACAAACTTGCCAGTAAATTGCTACTCCCTAATGACTCATTTACATATGTTAGTGATGCCTGGGACTCTCGTGGCGAGACCACTATATAGCCTCCCATGATGGTTATAGTATAATCAGTAGCATATCAGTACTTTATGATGTATTTGAATCTGATCACATCCCATCTGTAGTAGAGCTTCATTGTACGATAGCACCATACTTAGACAATGACTGTGATAATGCCGATTACTATAAGATTAATTGGTCAAATTTTAGCCACTCTGAGGTAGATTACTATAAGATTAATTGGTCAAATCTTAGCCACTCTGAGGTAGATTACTATACAACGCAGACTGATGCACTGCTAAGGCTTATGAGGATTCCTGCGAAGCTTTGGTTTGTTGGAATCCCTCCTGTGATGATGTAAAACATTATAGATCTCTTAAATAAGTATTACTGTGAGCTTGTACAATTTAGGGAGGGTCAAAGCAAGTTTTTTGGCTTTTTTAAAAACGACACTATGTAAGGGTTTTCAATTTGGGTTAACAAATAACGGATCATAAGTTGAGCTATGCGCGATCCCCTCTACCCCTCGCACATAGTCCCCCCTTTTTACCCACTCTTCTAGCTGAGGTTTCACAATAAATTGATGATGTTCAGGATAGGTTCAAAGCTTAAGATATGTTTAAAAATACGTTAAAAGCCCTTATTTGCCCTTATTTAAATCAAATGAGTATCTTCGTTATTTATGGATACTTTTTTGTTTTATGCAAGGTTACCAGATTGGCCACTTTGTGGCCAAATTTCACAAATGTGCAAAAAAGTCTGCCAACCCTAATTTTTTGAGTACTTTTTGCAAAAAAATTATTTTATTTTTGTTTCAGATTATTGATTAAGTGAAATTACTATTGCTTACTGGTTATTGATTAAAACTATTGGTTTTTAAGTTAAATTATTGGTTATTAAGTCAAATTAATCATGACAACAAGAAAAAAGTCAAATGCAGCCTTTGGACATCCTTCCAAGTTTCCAGCAGCTATGACACCAACAAAAGCAGATGTTATGAGGTACTACAACTTTGTGCGACGACGAGAAGATGCGGAATCAAATAAATCGATTACTTTTAATGAATGTTGTAACATAGTCGCAATAGACGTTGAAACCATATGGAGAAGGTTCTCTTTCCCTACAATAAATACTCGTGGAATCTTTCAGAAAGTTGTTAGAGTGATAGAAGCAGCCTCAATGTTGAACAAGGTTCCCATAAACCGAAGAGATGAGAGACTTGAACAAAAAATTTCCGAGTATGATGCTACGTTTGATGTATGTACCTGTGATTGCTACGATAAAGGGATTGATAGAAATGCCTGCCGGTGCAAGGATAAAATAACAATTGCTGAGTGGGATTCTTTTGTAGGACAAAAGCAAAGATTAAACCAACTAGGGCCAATTGATAGAAAAGTTGCTTTCATGAGGAAAAGGTCTCTTGCTAGAGCTCAAAAAGAACCGAATGAACACAAGCAGAATTGACTGAAGCTATCAGAGTTGTCCCTTCAATATCACAGGATGCAGCCGGTGCTGAAAGCATGGAGGTAGAGACCGACCAAGAGGATGAAGACTTCGTGCCTGAGATAAAGTTAATAGAGAATGAGCTGAACAGATATACCTATGCAGAGTTGGCAGTGACCGCAGATCGTTACAGAGTGAGTCGCAGGGCAGCAGCAGGAATTGGAGAGGGAAGGAGCACGAGTAAGTAAAAAATTGAGTACCAGGGTTAAATCGGAGAATATAGGAATAGAAGGCATTGGCTTTGATGGGAGAAGAGATGACACATTAACCAGGGCAGGCAAGATCAAAGAAGAGCACTACGTCATTGTTAAAGAGCCTGGAAATATCTACGCATATAGATCACGTAACACCGATCATGGAAATGCTCGTTGTGTAGCAGAAATCTATCTGAATAGGTGTGTTTAGTGGCTGGTCCTTCTTCATATGAACGAACTACCATTCAGGCACGTCTACGAGGCAATAGATGGAAAAACAACAGGCCCAAGTACTTTCAAGGGTTCAGTTGGAAATAAATTGAAAACTGATCTAACAAAACTGGAAGTAGTTGCTTTTTCTCCTGTTAAAGGAAACATTCATGAAATTTTTTATAGAATAGAATAGAATTCCATCCGATGTTGTTAATGCTTTAAGCAGTGACCAAAAGTATCTCTACAATATGTGCCTAGTTGTTCAATCTGGAAATGTCTCCAAAGATCTCCTAGTACAATTCATCATGCTCGTTGGCTAACTAGAGCAAATAGAATTCTTAGACTCTGTGTGTCAACCCCAAATCCAACCCAAGATCTCAAAGATCTAGTAGAAATTATTATGCCATCTTATGCTCCAGGATGGTTTTGAGTTAAGTCACATCCACTGGCATCTGACGGATCATCTAACTTTTGGTACTTAGGGTATCTGCTGCGCGACTTGGAGAAATACAGATTCATCATGGAACCGGTGTTTCAGAATAACTCATACTTTGCGAACCCCGAAAATATTCTACTATCGATGATAACAGACTCAAGAAGAGAAGTTAGAGGTTGCAATCCAGAGAATCATTCTCTCAAGAACTACATTTTCTGGATCAAGAAACTTTGACCTACCTCGAACTCTTTATTTTGATTCTTCAGATTACACTGAAATGATTGATTGGCAGAAAGAGGTCATTTATCCGCCTCCACTTCTGAGAAACTTTAGCAATAAGGAACTTTTGTTAGCAAGACAAGAACCACTCAAAATACCAGCCTTTCCTTGTCACAGCCAAGAAGTAGAAAGCGCTCTGAATCTAGTCACGAATGCATCTGATGTACGAATTGGCTACGAAAATCGTCAAAAAATATATTCTTAATCTACTGGAATCACGGCAAAGATTGCCTAAATATGAATCGAAAGGACAGTGGAATAAATAAACATGCAATGTTACTTTCAAAATAGCTTATGTTTATGCATCGTGCAAAAGAGCACTTCATTAGTTAATGTTTTTTCTTTTTCTTGTAGAAGACAAGTTCTGTTGTTTAATTTCACAAAAATGTTATATAATTCATTAATTTGTTCCTTATTATATATATACTCAAAAAACACGTAAAAATGCCATTTTCTTTGAGTCTGAATAAAAAAATAAGAAACATAAAACAATTTTTATCCGAGTTTTTACTGAAAAATGTACATTTTGCCAAATTGAAACTAAAAACCGAAAATTTGTGCCGGGGATAGGAGACTTAGGATATGCGAAATATTTTACTGGTTGACTACTGTGACCCATACGAAACCCCCACAATGTGTCACTTTTGAATACAAAATATCAACCCGCCCTAAATTGTACAGGGTAACATGCCAGTAAAGAAATTTGGTGTGTTCAGAATCAGTCAAAACTTATCTTTTTAGAACTTACTGTACTGCATTCTATACAAAAACTGCTATGAATAAACTCTGTTGCTTATTTTCCGTATGCTGTGTGGGAGCCAAAATGATAGTGTCAGTTTTGTTTACTACACGTAACCTACCTACGTAGCTACCAGCCAAATGTTAATCTGGAAGAATATATATATTAGGGTCCAAAACAGCTCTAATGTGTTATCGTGCAATGTCCTCCTCTCAGATACTGTATACAGTACTTCTCACCTTATGACCCTCTTGGTTCAGACAACTGCTGGTGTACAATGCCTTATTTTTGTAATGTAACAAAGATTGCATTGGCATATTAAGTGCATGATAGGACTGTATTTGTATGTTAGTTAAGTGGCTATGCTAGCCCTATTTTTGTATCAAATTAAGTGTATGGTTTGTATGCGAGGTTAAGTGGTTATGGATTGCGAATAATCCGTAATAAAGATTTTTTTGATTTTTTGTATGTGGGCAGATGGTCCGTAATATGTAACAAGAGTGTACCTGACGTGCGGCGAAGAAAACCTTGAAGTTGGGTAACAAACTGCAGCAGTGGTTGGCGAATCTGGACGACATGTATTAGGACATTGAAGCGAACGGACAAGCCTCTCATCATATGATTGGTTAGACCTACGCATTTCGGTGAGTTACCCGCATTTCACATGGATCATCTGTAAAATCTCTGGAAAGTTTAGGGTTATAATGATGACATATTTGATGCGGGGTAATTGCTATTTGGATGGGTGAAGTATGTTGCTTTTATTGATAACTGAGCATACTGATAGCAACAGTAAATCAGTAAAAATAATTTAATTTTAAAATATTTAGTTATTTTATGCATTGGGGAAGTGTGACTATCATTATTTGAGGGGGTTCACAGACGTTTTTTATGAATGACTTTCAAAGGATATTTTATATATTATATGCTGACTCTCCTCCTCCCTGAACTATGAGAATCTTGCTTATATTTAGATTTACTTTCAATAATACTTCGTGTATATGCCAACCATACTTGTCACTGTTCTTCAGTTCATTCTGATTCACCCAGAAAGCATAGCTTCATCAGCACACATCAGATACGACGGCCACCACTCATTCTCTTTCAAATTCAGATTTATTCCTCTTCCTCACCACCCTATCCACATATATATATTATATATACTTAATAGCTATGGCGACATCACAGTCTGTCGTACTCCAGCATTAATACTGAATCAGTCGCTCATACAACCTACGTAAAAATTTCACTGCACTTAATTACCATTGGCACCATACATTCCAAGAAGGACTTGCCACAAGGCAGATCTATTCACCTTATTATACGCTTTCTCCAAATTCATACATAAATACCAAATACACATTTTTCCTCGTCCCTTAGTTTCTCAATCAGCTGTCACCACAAACACTTGATGAACACGCACTCTTCCTTCTCTAAAGCCTCCTTGTTCATCTCTGACCAACGAAACTAGTCTTTATTACTCTATCAACACTCCCGTATATTTTTTCCAGTTATACTTAAGACAGACAGAGACCCCTAAAGACTAAAGTTCTTCATTCATTTTTCTTCACCTTTATTTTTATAGCGATAGAGTTACAGCTTTTGTTCATTCACCCATTCTCCCAGGCTTTTTAACAAATCTTCCACAGACATTCTAGCACCAATGTAACTCCCTTTTAATCATTTCAGTACATATCCTATCAATTCATGTCGACTTTTTCCTCAGGTTACATTGTTGTTTCAATTTTATCTAATTTAATGACTTCCACTCTATCATATGCACTTCTATATATGGCACCCAAACATTTATTTGCTTTTCACTCATCTATCAGTTAATTAAATTACTTTTTAAATCTTTAACATGTTATTCGTCTTGCACAAATACATTGTCATTTAACCTTTGCACTCGTTTCTTTCCCGAATATTTTCCTGTTCTCCACGTACTTTTCATTCATCTTCGTCTTCATCTGCTCCTCCTTGACTCCGTTTTACCAGTCTTAACCTTTTCCTTGCATTCTTTACAACTAATCAAATTATCTTTCATCGATGCCATGCTGAGCATTCTTTCCGACTTTTTTTTCTCGCTCTACTCTTTACAACGCAGTAACCTTTCTGTTCACTCCATTTGGCCCGCACACATACACAATATATATATATATTCCAGTCTACAGTCGTTTACACAGGACAATATCACAGGCACTTAGTGCTTATATACGTCTGTGGGCAACACCCCGATTTTGGTAAAAGATGCTACTCATTTGTTTATGCAAATTCGCCAAGGACTTGTTCTAATCATCTATTTTATACTCGGGTGTCATCTCTTAAATTCAGCCATTCAACACTTACTTTGGATCAAATGTAGAATTCGGACCCCAGCCTTCTTTAGTTAGCTTTATAAGGTTAACTAACGAAAATATCATGACCTAACCTAACCAATCGTCAAGGGCGTACAGTTAACCTAACGATTGGTTAGGTTAGGTCGTGATATTTTCGTTAGTTAGCCTTATAAAGCTAACTAAAGAAGGCTGGGGTCCGAATTCTACATTTGATCCCTTACTTTTTCTGTCCATTTCCCCCTCCCTTCCTTTCATACCAAACACCAACCAACTTAACTTTATATACGTTAAAAACCTCCACTAAACCCAGGAACAGCTTTGTATCTAGTACGTCCCTCAGCATATCTTCACTTGCGCTACTCACTCACTGCCCCCCCCCCCTCTCTCTCTCCTCCTAACACATCTTGTGTTGGAAGTATAGTCATTCTCATTCATCCTGGGTGTACCTTGCTTCTCAGTCACTTAAGCGTTGGACCAATTCATACTTTAACATCAAGATCACCCATTACAGTCACACTATACGCATTCAAGGTTTAGTTAATTTATTAGTGTCGATAGAATGTCAGTTAATTTTTAACCTTGGGCACAATGTTCTGCATTTAAACTGTAAACAAAATATGAAACAAATACCCGTGATTCATTATTTCATTCAACTAATTATAATTAATACATGAAAAAGGAGTGGAAAAGTAATTATTTTTAAAGAACTTTATTGTCCTAATCAGAATGTACATTGATTATCTATATATGACGTTATCACAGATTACAAGTTGGAAAAATAATGTGTTAAGCAAGTATGAAAAGGAACAAACACTTAAGATACTCTTTTCATAGCATGAAGTGAAATTCCTAAAATTTACCTTTAAGAAGGAAGCTAAAAGGTCGAAAAATATTTTTCTTTGTCTAAGTTTTTAATAACACGAAAATCTTTATGAATTACATAATTTCTACAGTATTGAAAGTCGTACGTATAATAAGTAAAATCAACATCCGTCGAAATCCTTTTACTAATTCACTTAGAATAAGAATGACTTTTTAAACTTATGTTTCATCTCCTACCACTAGAAGCTTTGGCTTTTTGTAATTAAAAAAAATCATAAATAAAATTTTATTTACATTTATATATATATATATATATGTATATATACAATAACTATTGAACTCCTTTACATATAAATACACAATCCTCTGTTTATTTTTATGAAAATAAGAAAAGGCACTTTGTCTAATTGCCACTGAAGATTTTCGTGTGTGATTCTACAGCGAATATTGCAAGCCCGTAGGATGTCAACGCATCTATGTAGTAAGTCATTAACATGGAAAATAATTCTTATAAAGATATATATGTATATATAACTCTACGAAGACTATAATATATATATATATATATATATATATATATATATATATATATATATATATATATATTAATGAAAAATGGAATGTTATCACAATAAATTAAGTGAATTTTAAGGGAAATGTTTTAACATTCTTAGTGTGAAGTACCAATTCTGTTTCAGTTAAGAGATCAGATCACCGATACAAGATCATTAATGTGGCACGAACTAAGAGATTTTTAAAGATTAAATAACGACTAGTTTCAAATTAAGGACAATTCAATTCAATTCAATGAATGTCCCGATGTCCATTTCATCATTACATTGTAATGTTAAACGAAACCGTTGACACCTCTCCGCGATTTCAATTTTGATTCTATGAATGCGCCTCCGTATCATCATCAGTTATAAACCATAACGCAAACAAAGATCAGCTAAAAATTATTAAAAGTAATTTTGATTAGAGAAAATGTCTCACGAAATCTATTGGTCTGTTATTAACATTCATTGAACTGTCTCGACTGTGGGTTTTGAGGCCTAGAAGCGATTAAATGTGCTGGATAGCCGTTGCTAGTTGGGGAGTGGCCAGTCGAATGCGCCGTTCTGTTGCTTTCGTGAATGATGGGAAGGCTTTGCGGGCCCGAAGGATGCGACGGAGAACTCAGTCTGCAAACCACCTGTTCTCCGTTCAACACCGCCACAGTCATCAGATTCTCTCTGGAAAGGTGTTGTTGCACTTTCTGCAGATGCTCCAAATCGCGAGACATTTGCGCGGCATTGAAATCACGCAACCTTTCCTCGCTGAGCGCGAACTGACTCTCCTTGTTGGGTCTCCCCTGATGCTGCAGGTACGGAAGGAGGGGGCGAGAGTCACCGTAGCTGCGAGAGGACTGTCTGCTTACGTCGCTAGGAGGTCCTCTCTTGATATCTTCGTCGGAGAGGTCGGATACCTGCATCACCTCCGACCCTCCTCCCATCCCTCTCCCCCACCTCTCCCTCTCGATCTCCTCATAAACGGGGTCCGGCTCCGTCTCGATCTCCATGTAGGTGTGGTTCCACGGCGAGTGGGAGCGGTGGCCCCCCGCCCGTAGCATGGCAGTGAGGGCAGGCGTGACGGAGGCGTTGGGAGAAAGGGAGACAGAGTAGCTATTCGGAATGTATCCTTGGGCGTCGCTTTTGGGCTGGCTGAGGGCGTTTATTTTGTTCATGTAGTTCCCCTTAAAATCACTGGAGAGGGTCTGGGCATGGGCGTGGCGCTGGTGCTGTCCCATCCAAGGCGTCCTCGGAGAATCCTCCTGCTCCGACCCACCATGACCAGAGTCTCGAGAGAAGGACTTGTAGGAGGCGTCTTCGTCGGTGGGAGGAGCACTAAGGGAAGCATGGGGGAGGGGGGTGGCGGTGGCTGTGGTGGTGGTGGTGGTGGAAGGCGGGAGGCGGTTGCGAGGAAGAGACTGGTGGAGGCTGCCCATGGGGAGAGGGTAACCCACAGACCCCACTTGACGGAGAGAACCCCGCGACCCCATTATGGACGTGCCCCCGGGAAATGGGGGCGCCGTGGGTGGGGAGTTCGCATGAGCCTTCAAACCGCCCACATGGCACAGAGTGGGGAGGTACTGCAAAGAGAATAATATTAACACAAATCCCACAAAAAGAAGCGACAGGAAAGTATTTCATATTTACACCAACAACATGCGACAGAAGAGAAGCGTTAGTGAAACTGAGAAAGGAAGACATCATTAGTGATGGAAAGGGCGTGTTAGGAAAGCCCACCCGCAGTTAGCCATTAACCTCCAGCAGCACCATCACCTCAAAAGCGTCACGTCATATCTACCTTGCATCACGTGGACCGGCGAAGCGCCGCTCTCCAACACGAAATGGTGATGGTGGTGGTGGTGGGGCAACGGCGGCGGGGGACTGGGAGGGGGGAGTGGTGTGTGGTGAGGGGGATAGGACGAAAGAGAGGAAGAAGAGGAAGAAGACGGGGAGGAAGAGAGGGAAGTGGTGGTGGTGGCTGTGAGAGAATCGGGAGGAGGGTGATGAGGGGGGTTGTGAGAGAGAGGAAGAGCGGGACCCACTTGTTGCATCGAGGGGGCGGTGGTGAGAGCGTGGTTGAGCGCTTGGGAAATGGCCTGGTGGTGGGGGTGAGAGGGAGGGGGAGGAGAGCCTGAAGATTCTGGGGGTAGGGAGGTTGGGGAAGTGTTGTTGTTGTTGGGGCTGTAAGTCTGCTTCTCAGTGACAAACACGTTCCGGAACAGCTGGGGAATCCAAGCGTTCCTCTCCTGTTCAGATGAACCACACCATTCAAGAACCTACGTCGAAGGAAGGAAGGAAAGGATCATGTGGATGCAATCTCAACTACGCACATACGACATTAAAATCAACACGAAAAGCCAATCCGTTTGTTCCTCTAAACCCTGCATTCGGAGTTGCATGCATCAAGTTCGCTTAGACAAGGAACAGAGTTGGGATACCATTTTAACCTACATTTTTCTGCCCTCCCTTCTCTTCTAGGTTAAATTAGTTTATCAGTATAACCTCTCAGCAAGACTTTATATATACCTTCCGGAATACAAGTCATATTTATTTATTATCTGTCAATAAATGATTCACATATGAAGTGAATGTAATGGCATCACTTTCAAAAGTTTGGATTGGCTTGGCTTTTATTTTTTAAACAATATTCTTTATAGTTAATTATAATAAACAAAGCAAAAAAACCAAAGAGCATTCTGTTCCTGAAGTTTGAACATGATCAAGTAATAAATGAACATCTAAAACAAAGTCAGAAGTGAAACTAACTAAATCTTATCGTACAATTAAGTTTCACATTATACTGCCCAGAAGAATGAAATAACCTAATATTGATATTTACAACAGAATTATCACGATGGTTCTTCGTACCTTCTGGTTCCTAAGGCAGTAGTAAACAAAGATGAATATGCCATGTAGTGCATTGATGACGCAGAAGGCCACAGCCACTGGTAGAGAAGGTTGGTGTAAGAGCAGAAGGCCTAAACTCCATGTCAGCACCATTAGTAGGAGCAATGTTACGGCACTCCGCAACCATGATCTGCAATGTACAGTCAAATTAGAAAAAAGTGTCCCTCAAAATATTTATTTATTTAACTCTTTTACGATTAATAAAGTTTTAATGGAAATAAAAGCCATGAAATTAATTACAAAATTGAAATAAAAAATTAAGTTTTACTACATATCTGAATCACTTTGCCAAACGCTTAAAAACTATGATTAACCAACAATTATTATAATCTTTTGCTAACTTTTTTAAATTAATTAAACACACTCACAAACAGTAAACATGCCCCTCTACTGTAAATAATTCTTACCCATCTAAAACATAAAAGACGCGAAGGTGTAAAAGAACACTAAATAGTGTGTAAATTTCGTATAATTTTACGAAACAATAATCTATCATCTTTCTTTAGCTCTATTACGATACAGTTTCTAAATACCTTTACTACAAAACATGCAACACACTAGATAAGGGAAGAAAAGGTTGAAAAGAAAATAACATCTTACAGGCGTTTAAAGGTGCGAAGTTCCAAAACATTTGAGTAGTTATCGCTGTTACAATAGAAACAACGGAAGTGGTTGAGAGTAGGAAAGAAGAATTTTATAGGTCTAATCAGTGATTAAATTCAATTGTACTAACAACAAAAGAACACTCCTAACAATTTACACTAAGTACATGAAAAACTGGCATCGGGAAAAGACTGGTCGGTAAAGCAAAGCATTAAGAGAAGTTCTCTTTATGGGAGAGCAAAATAAAAAATGTGATTACAAAACTAACTGTAAACGTTACTGCCTCTAACGAAAAAAAAAAATACCAGAATCTGATATTGCTAGTTAATATTTTCACTAAATTTAATATAAAAACTATATTGTAACTAAAATCTGGGACTAGTTATACGGTACAGGTATGGTATTTAAACTATTATATAAACAGCATGGTGTTAATTACAGAATTTTAGCTTTGCTAAAGGGTTTTCATCTTACGTTTACACAAACTATCAATATTTAAGTTATTAAAAGCAAAAATCTGTGAATCACAGCCATTTAACGTATCTGTTATCTATATTGTTATCTATACTCTAAGTTGTACAGATCATAAATTATATAAGCCTATTCTCTTCTCGTTCAATGCCATACCTTGATGAAGCCAAGCGTGTCATCTCCTTTGTTTTCAGCGCTTCCTCGGGGTTAAACCTGCAGGTGCGGATGAGGGCAGCCGCTAGGAGTGCCACTTCCATCGCCAAAAGAATTAAGGCAGGACCAACGAGGGAAAAGACGAAGTAATTGTCCGTTCTTAGCCAACAATAATCCGGAGTGCCAAAACTGAAGGGATCGACGACGGCGGCACCACAGACGACGAGCAAAGGGCCACCGTAAGCCATCACGTAATGCCACCAGCGCAGGTGGACGCAGTCGGACTCTACAGGGCGAGTCACTGACAAGTATACGTGAACACCTGAAAGAAAACGCCGAAATACTTAAATTCACAACACTTGAAATCGTCACAATGAGAATAAAATTTTTATGCAAGTTTTCTGATCAATGTGGAAATAAATGTAATTTTACCTTCGAGGAACATCCAAGCAAAAGCGGCGAGGACCGAGTAATGAAGAATGCCCGCAGTAACGCCGCAGAGGACTGGGAGGTCCGTTCTCCAAACCCCAATTAGGAAGGCCAATTCTGCCACCAAAAGAGACACACAAACGTGGCGTTGAATGTACGTCCGAGGAGATGAAATGCCTTTGAAAAGCGTGAACACGAGGATGGATCCCGCCACGCACAACACGCACACAAAACAACCCACGTACGCCAGAATGCGAAGCGGGGAGACTGTTTCTTCCACGGTTAGTCCCGAGGATTCCTCCATGATCACAGCAAAGTTGGTGAGATGATCGCACTTGCACGTCACATGCGTTCGATTGAAGCTGTGCACGTAACACCCTTCGTCACTCCAACCATAAGTTGTGTAATCCCAAAAGGCGCATATAGGGTTCGAAACGTTATCATGTTTCAAAAGCGAAAACGTGAGAGTCACTGGCTCTGGCAACTGAATATGTCTTCCGTGACCGAGAGAGGCTGAAACGACGCGAGAATTAACGATGCGAGATACATTGCGACGTTTCGACTCTCCGAAATTGTTGTCTTCAGGAGCCAACAAATCTTCGAGGTGCCTATAAGTGAGGAAAATTACTCGCGTTGAACTTCCTTCACTATTTTCCAAGACCGCCTCCGGTGGTAGAACCACGGCGTCCGTAAACACCCAATCAACGAGCTCATCTTCGGTCGAAGGAAATCGAACGGAAGAACCATCAGCAGCAACCGCCCTTGCTGATGCAAGGACGTGCGATTTAAAGTGAACCGCTTGAGTGGCGCGGGGCAAAACATCACCCAAGAGGAATGTCGCTTCTTCTAAGCCCACCATCAACTCCGTGACTGCGTATCTTCTTTCCTTCGGCGATAGGTCTCCCCAGGGACCGACTAATCCTGCCGACACGAGGGCTGATCCAGTCTCTAACGCGGCAAGAAGGAACTCTGTGACAAGCGCTTGTCTCTGGTGGGGTTCCGGGAAGGCGGCCGCCACATCTTGCATCATTCGACGGGAAAGAGACTTTATGAGTCTCGCTGCGGTTATTAAGTCTCCTCCGTATAAAGCTTTACTCGCAGTCACTTTGGCGAGATCAGTAGCGACGGCTAACACCGAATCCTGCGTGTTCGCTCTCTTCTTCAAAGCAGTGAGCCAAGCACTGCGACATTCGCTCAAGTCGGCGGGGCCCTTCCACTCTCCAACAAGGCATTTTCTTCTGGCGGATCCCGTGGCTCCCCCAGGGCAGACCAAAACCGCAGTTTCGCCCGCCTTTGTCCAATTCCAATAGAGGCCCCTGGTGAACGAAGGCGCGCACCAGGGGACATCATCGTATGGGACTCCGCCAAAGGACGGCGGCGTCACGGGAACAGCCTTAACGGGTGCTTCAGGAGTTACGGAAGAGGAAAGAACTTCCGAACTCTGCGTCGGATGTTGGACAAACACTTCAGGAGTGCTGTTTTTATCCAAATCTAACGCAGTTCTATTTGATTCATTAGTTTCACGCGCAGATGTCATGACAAAAGCAGGTGGTGGTGGTGGTGGTTTTGCCGTTGTGGTCGACGTCGATGTAGTTGTGGTCGTACTTTCCGTGGTTGTTGACGTTGTAGACGTAGTCGTGGTAGTAGTAGTGGTAGTAGACGATGTGGTAGGGAAACTCGTCAACGACTTAGCAGTAGTAGATGGTGAAGACTGCGAAGGGGTTGCGGCGGTGGAAACGGAAGTGTTTAAGGTTGGAGGCAACCAAACTGGGTCTCTGGTTTCGATGAACCACGGTGGTCTTGGTCTGGTTGTGGTTGTAGTTGTGGTGGCTGAAAAATACGCAATATTTAGCCGTTTATCCAAAATTATGAGATGCAATTAATTTTATGGAGTATATACGGAGAAAAGTAAAGTAAAAAAAAAAAAAAAGACAATCGAAGGGGCTCATTAACTAAAAATAAAGATAATAATCATTAATTCTTAAATTGTTACTGCTTGGGAATAAAAAGAAGTGTACAAGATTTACTTGCCAAATTAAGCATGATAATAAGGTGATTTAAATGCAATGGGGATATAATAGGGGCTATTATGCAATCAACTCACTGTTGAAGAACTAATCTACGCGTTTTGAGTCCCCTTTTAATTAAGGAAAAAGGAAGTAACCAACAGTATGGAAACCAAATTTAAATACACGAAGATGACATAATAATTTATCTTTGAAAAAAAAAAATTTCAAAATAATACTAAAAAAAATTGGTAATAAAAGGAACCCATAAAAAAGAACACTAAAGCTAATTTATTACTTAAAAATTTCAACTTTATTTTGAAAAGAGATGAACATTGTTACGCAGAGCTCTGCCGTCATGCAACAATAAATTAATGTTACCTGAGATGCATTGATAATGTGCTTCCAAATATTTATGAGTACCAGGACACCCGTCTCCAAACTTGTTCGTACTTGCCTCTATGGTACAAGAGGGCCTGCCAGAGCAGCTTGCGAGGAACGATTACGCCGATTAGCTGGCATGCATTTCCAGTAAGCTATATCCTACACCTACACCATGCACCCTCTAATTAAAGGTTAGTCAGTTTTAATTGTATTTAGAAATTATTCGCTCGCGCTCCGAATAATTACCGTATAACTTCTTATTAATACTAAATCAAAGGTATGAAGGAAAGTAATTCTTTCGTAAGGTAGATCTGTAATAGAAATTTAATAACCGAATTTAAAAGATGTCAACTGTTGGACGTTTAATTAACTCGAAAGCTTCTCTTAACCAATTATCAATAAATTATTTCAAAGCTACATATCCATATAAATGTTGGATGTAAAGAACTGCTTTAAACCACAATTAAGACACAAAGTCACTGTTATCATTAAAACCTAATGGCCAATATTTCGAAGTATTTCAAAAACACCTTCACGGCCCATTAATTAGAGATGCGTAAATTCCACACTGCTACTAAGAAAGAAGAGGTAAGCAATAAATAGCGACGTCCGGACAGCTTATTTAGGTCCTACAGCGCGGATCGGGGATCGGGGATCGAAAGCATCTCGGGTGCAGTTTTGCATCGTAGGTGAAGTCCTCCCATGCCAACAGCTCGTAAAGAAGGCGAGACGGCTGTAAAACAGACTCCTGGTTGACGACATTTCCCAATTGCTTCAAAAGGAACGAACGGTGGTGGAGTCGAATGATGCGAGAGATCACAAGATGCAGACGCAATAACAGATACCTTTACGACACCGAGAGAGAAGAGGCGCTCAATGGAGGTGATTATCTTTTATTGGTCGTGCCTTATAAACTCATTAGACGAGAGACCCTTTACGGGAGGACTGACTGGATGGAGCCAACGAATAAATCAAGGCTCGTTTTATCAGACGAGAAACGGAATTGAACCCATTACAAATCATTTATACTTTATTACGAACTAAAAGCTTCGTTCGCTGCATTCACAGTGGACTCAAAATCAGCATTAAAACCACCATAAAAAAATTAATTTTATTACCTTATTCCTAAATTTGGGACAGTTGTATACTTCAATTAAGTGCGAAGACGTAAATTACATACGTTTCAACATATATATATATATATATATATATATATATATATATATTATATATATATAATATTTAGGAAGTAAAATGAAACAGTTTAGTACCAAAGGTTTTGAAACATTCCCGTAGATTATTTTTTCTCCGAAATTTTGTTACTTTTTCCAATCGCTTAATAAACCGAGCTTTTCGTTCTCCAAAAAAAGCAAACAATCCGCGAGTGTAGCGTTAGTAAGAAACTAAAATATTTTTTACCAAGAATAATAAAGAAAATAAAGCGAGTAACACACTTGCAAATCAAACAGAAGTTAAAGCCCAACTCGTGTTAAGAGAATTCTAATCCAAAACCAAAATAAAGGGCGCACGAAATTCATCCCAAGAAGCCAAGCCAGCACTTTTTTCAAAGAAATTTCTTCTGTCTTTTGTTGGGAGCTCGTGAAAGACTCCAACCGTTGTAAAACACGTCCAAATTTAACGTTGAGGAGATAGGAAAAAAAAAATTATATATATATATATCTTTCTTTTAGGTGATTTCCAAAGGTTAACTTATCTTGCGAGGAAACACCACTAAAATAATAAAATTTATGAAAAAAAAAAAAGATTACAATTTTTTTTTTATTATGGTAAAGATTGTAACGCTTTTGAAAAGGAGAATTTATAACTTTTTATTCTTATTTTCGAACCTCCAATATTAAATCAGTTTCGTGTTTTACGTAACGGACGTTTTGTCTTTACTGACCTAATCCACACGTATAGTGGACTTCAATGTACTTAAAAGTACCGGGACAAGGGTCCCCAAATACTTCGCTGGATACGCCAACAACACAATTGTTTTCACCCGAACATCTGTCATTAAAAGAAAAAAAAATCAAACGTCAAAAACATATGTAAAAAAATTAATAAAAAAATAAATAATTCTTGCCAACCTTATTGCATCCTCGAGCCCCTTACAATTAGAATAATTATAATAATTAGGTTTGGCAGATCGGCTCAGAATAGAACCCAATAAATAACCAAGTAAAAAAATTAAAAAAAAAAAAAAAAAACCTACCCCAACTTAATAGCTCTCTGTTGCAATAAATCACAAGAAATTGCAAGCGGCATGGAATGAACAGCACACTTTAAACAATAATCAAATTAAACTAAATATCAGAGCTCAAAAGTAAAGTGTTACAACCACTTCACCTTCCAAGCAGTAAATCATTATCAGAGCATGAAAAATTTATGGTCTTTAAACGTAAGAAAGGGGATAACCACTTCGTAATTTTGTGTAGGCCTCTCTCTCTCTCTTCCAAAGGGATAAGACGGGGCCGAAATTAGAACGCGTTTATTAATACAAAAATTTGCATAAATACATACACGCACTATCGGGCGTACCACCCCAGATAGTTTTATTTATAGTTTAGACCTTATTTACATTGAATTTCTGTTTTAAAAGGATTGTCTTCTCTCGATTATACATTAGGAAACATGATTTATAAATATTAATTAATTTTTTTTACATGCAGATCTATACGAATGATAAAGGGGAGCAAAGTACCATTTTAGCTTATAATATAAATGGGGCTTCTTTTTACATATATATATATATATATATATATTATATATATATATATATATATATATATATATAATATATATATATAAATAATATATATAAATCAATTACGAATGATGATCATAATTTGCGTTTTAATAATGATTGAATTATTAAATTCAAAGTTACACCGAAGATAAAAGTTAATTTTATAAATACAAAATGTCACCTTTCGCAACGCACAGATAAACTTCATAAAAAATGAATTCTTTCCAGCTTAAGATTTTAATTAAGGCCGATGAGTCACTACGAAGTTATCAGCGTTCAAAATGAGAACGAAGAAGTAATTAAATTTAAATAATAATAATAAATAGGACCACTAATGAGAACGTTAACGACCATACAGGGACGTGTGTAAACACACACACACACACACAAATAACAACAATTGTACACATATGTATGGAATATTCATTTATTGACCATGGGGGTTTTCCTTCTGCACAGTATTATTATTATAAAGGAGAAAGTGAGAAGTACTCTTGGTGTTTTTACAGGACGAAGTTGTAAAACATCGATGAATGAAGATATCTTTCTCCACACTCATCGAAAGTCACGGAATGAACAAATAAGATTTATTGCATTAAGGTTGAAAATGGAGAAACCTCGTCTATTCCTTAAAAGAAAGAGTGAAAAAAAGAAATACTATGGAACCGGTGACTTGTCCAAACACGAAGCGAAACATTAATTCCAAATTTCGAATTAACATTTATTTTATCTATTTACGTACAAAGTGTCAGTCCTCTCTTCGTAGAAATAAACAACAATGGGCAAGAGCCGATGTTCCAGACCGCCTCATTAGCGTCAAAAACTCCTTCGAGATAAGAAAAGTTGAATGAGAGTTCCGAGGTACTGCGAAGGACCTACGTATTGAAATGGAGAGAGAAATAAACGGAGGAGTAAAGATCCAGTCTCAATGGGAGTTCTTCAATCATCTTTCACGATAAGTTTAACATTAAAATTCTCGCTAGTTCCTCCTCAGATGCGGCTCTTCGCCGCGTAAAAGCGAGCCTCAAATGCGCGCAAATCGGGCGGGGCCAAAGACGCTGCCCTCAGGGACGCCGTGAGATTCTTCCAGCTAAGGAGAAATTGAAGTGTCAGTCCAGGGTCCGGCATAGCATGCTTCTTACTACGCCACATTCCCCCGCCTTAAAAGCCCTCGTCCCTCCGTTTTATCCCCTTCGATCCTCACCCCAATCTACCCCCCAACATCTAAACCTTATCAAACCCTTCCCCTCCCCCCCTCCCAACCCCAAAACTAGTATTACGATCCATTCTCCCCCAATTCACCTTCATGAACTCTCCCTCTGCCTCCCCCCGCCAGTTCACACTTTAAAATCTCTTTTCTCCTTCTCACACACACGCCATCATCCGTTCACTTCTGACCCACCATTCTTGCCATCGAAAAACAAAGGACGCACACCCACCACACATCAATTGCATAACCCATCTATAACGATTCCGTACAATACAAAAATTATTCCTAATCCTATACTTTTAAAGCCTATTATTAACAGTTAATTACGCCCTTTTCTCGGGAATTAAAATCTGTTTGCGCATCTAAAAAAAATAAATTCATAAAAGAAAAAGATGTATGCAATGTTGCGAGTTATGCGAAGGAAAATGAGATGCAATGTTGCAAAGTATGCAAAACAAAAAATATCCCCCCGTTTACAAACAAAAGTTCGAAAGACTTTACGATACTCGCGTAACAATAAACTTTTCAGCTCTTTGAGAGAGAGAGAGAGAGAGAGAGAGAGAGAGAGAGAGAGAGAGAGAGAGAGAGAGAGAGAGAGAGAAC